>JBAMBM010000488.1:2500-99973 GCA_037043425.1 Hirtodrosophila duncani
AAGTAAAGTAAAGTAAAGTAAAGTAAAGTAAAGTAAAGTAAAGTAAAGTAAAGTAAAGTAAAGTAAAGTAAAAGTAAAGTAAAGTAAAGTAAAGTAAAGTAAAGTAAAGTAAGAGTAAAGTAAAGTAAAGTAAAGTAAAGTAAAGTAAAGTAAAGTAAAGTAAAGTAGAGTGTAAAGTAAAGTAAAGTAGAGTGTAAAGTAAAGTAAAGTAGAGTGTAAAGTAAAGTAAAGTAGAGTGTAAAGTAAAGTAAAGTAGAGTGTAAAGTAAAGTAAAGTAGAGTGTAAAGTAAAGTAGAGTGTAAAGTAAATTAGAGTGTAAAGTAAAGTAGAGTGCAAAGTAAAGTAGAGTGTAAAGTAAAGTAGAGTGTAAAGTAAAGTAGAGTGTAAAGTAAAGTAGAGTGTAAAGTAAAGTACAGTGTAAAGTAAAGTAGAGTGTAAAGTAAGTAAGGTAAGGTAAGGTAAGGTAAGGTAAGGTAAGGTAAGGGAGAAATGAAAAGAACCTATGAATGAAGACATTATTCACCAATTCCGAACAGCAAATCAAAACCAAGATATTTCACTATGCTCAAACATCTCTAATAAGTCATTAGTACTGATCGAAGATAAATGCTTGATAATTGGGAATAAGGCGCTGGTACAGTTGGGAATGTCGATCAAGTATATTTGCAAATATGTGGACAAAGGTTTTTGAATTAGAAAATGCAAATTTTTCTTTTGATGACGTAAGCCAATACCAAATAGGACGTTACATTATCAGCAATGAAGAGGTATAGCGCATTTTATCATTTAAAAGTCATGTCCGCTATTTAGCAGTTGTTCATTTTTCAGTGCATCTTGAAACGGGCAGCTCGTTTATTTTACATCAGAAAATGGACGAGCGAGAACATTGTTGCCAAATAACTGCAAAATCACTGTTTTATCTATCAGCATTCGCGCTCGACATGAGCGCTTTCATAACAGCATTCTCTTACATCTGAAGCTAAAGTACATTTTGTGCTACTTTCAAAGCATATGCAGACATGCAGTATTTGATGTTGTCAAAAAAGTCACTTGTGCTGGTGGATTAGCAGGAGATGCAGGGGACGGTCTTCGGGCAACGACGCATTGTGGTAGCTTAGCAGCTAGTAGTCTGCCTGTAGGCTTGTATGTATAAGTCTGTCTATACATATGCGTACTTGGCTCTTGCCATAATTTTTCTGTTTCACTCCTCTCTCTACGTCAGAAAATCACAAACTCGGACAGTATATACATAAAAAATGGTAAAAATACTTAGAATATATGCTTAAATAATGATCAGGTAAAATTCACAAAACATTACACAAGCAATCGTAGCGACGTATGCCGGGCTAATAAGAACATAAAACGCTTATTAAGCGAGAAAATATACAAAAAAGTGGAGAATGGTATAGCGAATACAGCGCGAATAAAAGAAATGGCGGGATTACTTGCCAGAGCATCACCAGTAAAATAACTGGAAGATCGAGCTTCGACCAGCGCAAAATAAAGCATTACGATCACTGGTGCGGGCAAAGAAAGTGGAAGAATATACACACCACAAGGCAGCGCCACGAATACAGCGCAGAAAGAACGAGGTAGGACTGCTCCAAGGTGACGAATCAGGTGAGAGATGATGGTTACACAAAGCCCTTCGAATTCTTGGAGCAGGTGAAATGTTCATGCTATGTCGAGCGAAGAGTTACATATTACATCCAATTGGGAGCTGCCACTACGGAGAAAAGCGAATGACAGGAAGTCATGAGCGAACGATTTCATTGTTGGTTTAGCTACGGATAAGTGTGTATGTCTTATTACGAGCTCAAATTTATAAATTAATTTAAGAAATAAAAGTGAAACCTAGAATATTTTTTTACCTGGTGGGTACAGTTACCTCGAACAAATTCCGAAGTAACGCCGAAATTCCTGAAAAGTAATGCGTTAAAGTGGTACGTAAAGTACGGAGAAGCAAACGCTGCTGCGTACACCACGATACGAGTTAAAGGCCAAGATTTATATAACCAGCGAGAACAGTAATTCAGACCTGCCGGGTTACTGCCATGACACTAAGAACGATTCTTACAAGAGAGCAGGCCTAATCGAGGCGCATTTATGGCAGCCAAACGATCACAAAAAGAACCCAGAACGCGACAGACGATGTGGTGATGAGGCCATTTTGCTCACGAATGCCAAAATCAGAAGAAGGAATACTGTTGGCAATGCGAACGAATAGATGTCAAGAAATAGGGCTGATGCCGTCGGACGAGATAAGAGCTCCGACACATATACAGGGGGACGAGTCGGTGTCGCAGAATACAGTCCCCCATCAGCGACACTGATTGGAGAACTTACGGATGAGGGAGAGCATATTTCAGCTACGGTGTAGATCGGAGGCACAGATTACAAGGCTACGATCTGCATTGGAGCCACAGGAAGGATGGCAGAAGTGAAAAGAAATTCAAACAGGGGAGCCACCACGCAGCTGGAGACCGAAATAGGCTTCGAAACCCATGCCCATCGCATTAGTCATACTGTCACCAGTGATCGATGCACTTTTGTTGGGATGGGATTTCTTGACCGAAATGCGAGTCCTTATTAAGTGAGGAAGGAGGAACGGGTTGGAGGACATTTTCCCGTAGCGCTAACGGAGCTGGTGTAGTTAGAAAGAATTACATTCAAGTCGAATATCAACAGCCACAAAATCGTGATGCGAGATGGCACACCAATAAAGCAGAGGTATTTCCCTAAAAACCCAAAAATGCAGGAAGAAATCAAAATGCAGGAAGAAATCAAAATGCAGGTGGATAAATTGCAAGAAAGGTCAAGAAAAATGGCTGCTATTATTAAGCTTTTTGGAAAAATATTAACTTCATAGTTACAACACTCTTGTGGTTCTATAATTTCATCTGTTCAGCATGGGTTTATGACGCTTAGGTCTACCACCAATAATTTACTAGGATTTTCTTCTTTTGTAATAAAAGGATTTAAGAATAAAATGCGAGCTTACGTCATTTACACTGTTTTCAGCAAAGCATTTGACTCGGTAAATTATTCATAAGTAAGATCTCCTTGGCTTCCCATCCCATCTTCTTAAGTGGATTTCCGACTACCTTAATCTTAGAACTCAGAAAGTTCTTTTTAATAACTCTTACTCTAGACCACTTACAGTTACATCAGGGGTACCGCAGGGTAGCCACTTCGGTCCCCTGCTCTTCAGCGTATTTATCAACGAACTGCCTTAGGATCTATCCCACTCTCGTGTACTAATGTACGCCGATGACGTTAAACTTTGATTGTCCTTCAACGACTCCTCTTCCCACTTTAGGCTTCAAGATGACCTTGATTCATTCGTCTTAACCTTGATTAAACTTACTAAATCTCAACTGTTCTAAATGCAAAGTATGTCGTTTTGTCGTAGCATACCGCTTCCGACATCGTACCTTCTTAACGATATGCCCCTTGATCGTATCGACTCAGTTGATGACTTGGGTGTTCTTTTAAGCCCTAAATTAAAATTCGACTTACACATTTCAATTATCGTTAATAAGGCTGTGGGTGTTTTGGGTTTTATCAAGCGATGGTCGAAGGAATTTGATGATCCTAATATAACCAAACTACTGCATACATCTATTGTCTATTTTAGAGTACGCATCATGTGTTTGGTGTCCACAATACAGGAATCATCAGAACCGCATTGAGTCTGTTTAAAAGAAATTTTTATTGTTTGCTCTCCGTGGGTGGAATGGGGACCCCAATAACCCAATCCCTTCATATTTAAGTAGGCTCCTGAAAATAAACCTTCCATCTCTTGAAAATCGTAGAATTATGCTAAATATTATCTTTATACATAATCTGATTAATGGTGATATTGACTCGTCCGACCCGTCTTTAATTAGCCAAATCAGTTTTTGTGTTCCTCGTAGAACTACTAGAAATAATCGATCTATCTACCTTCAGCACTGCATCAACCTTTTCGTGTCCTTTGTTCTAAATATAATAATCTATTTAACTTTATATCAAATAATAACTCCCTTAACTCAAAAAAAAAACATCTTTACTAACGCATCTAGCTAGCAGATAATGTAAATTGTTTATGGTTTGTTGATTTTTACTTTCGTTTAAAGTGAGCTAGCGAGTCTGTGTTTTTTTCCGTCTTCACGTTTCGTATCGCTCGTTATGCGGCTGCGCCCCTCAGCCGGATGGCTTGGAAGCCGAAGTTAAGTGAGAGGGGAATACCATTTGTCTAAGACAGCCTAAGGATTTGCACCACTGACATTTGATTTGACACTGACATTTGGAGGACCATATCAAATCATAGACTTTCCATAGCCGGTAATATGTAAGCTGCACTGTATGGATGAGAAAAAGGTGCAGACTTCGCATATCAGCGACCTTAAGAGGGCTGATATGGAAGATGACACTGAACCATATGGAAGTCGGAAATGAATCCATTCTCTGCTGCTCACAAATGACATGTGCAGCTAAGCGAAAGAGAAAAGGTCGACAACGCCCACGCAGCTTCAATGGGGCTAAGAGGAGGAGTTTACAGAGGCAAGAGGAAAGAATATCGGAGTTCAGGCAATCAAAAGCTAGAAGCGTGCTCAATATCTTCAGCAGAGGTATAAAAGGGACACACTTGGCACGAGGAGAGACATTAAGAGACAACTGTAAAAAATTAGCAATTACAGCCATTTGGAGTGTAAGCCGTAGTTGGGAATCCACTCCCCCGCCAGCTAGCCCAACGATCATTATTTCAGATTTGGCGGCTGAGGAGGCGGGGCGAAGATCGATGCTAAGGGACGATTCCGTCTTTCCGGGCTCGGTCTCGCTAATGCTGATCGAGGAACTGGCGGCGCTGGAAGAAACTTGAGAAACAGTTCTGCTAGAGCCGAATTTCAGGATTTGACCAACGGCAGACGTCGGGTACACTAGCTAATAAACCAGCCACTGCGAGCAGATGAGTGGCCAGAAGTCGTTCGAGAGACCATTAGAAATTGGCAAGGGACTCAGAGGATGACCCAACTGTGTTGGGAAGGACAGCACCACCTACTCATCAAGTACGGAAGGTGTTTCATGCCTTGTTTGAGAGGAAGAAGAGGTATGAAATAAATTGAATTACTGGTGGTGAAAAAAAAATTATATAAACAAGATAAAGAAAAATAATGTTGGTTGCTTGAGGGTTAAGGGTAAACATATGGGCAGAAGGGGCAAGCAAATTAAATTTCACAGTTTTGGCAGAAAGCAACAACACAAAACACATACTCTGGAGGAGTAGACGCACTAAGAGGTTGGAGGCTAAAAGCAAATCAGCATTAGAGATGGCGGCGCAGATCTTCTCACTGCGAAGACTTCATGGTTAGGGTTTGCAGCAAGCTCTCGGCGAAGGACGTCGAGAGAAAGCGCAATGAGCAATTTTGCCAAAAATATGACAATTGGTTGACTTGTATTAGTCTTTTATTAGTACTCATAGCGAGTTACCGGCATGCTTCGAGGTGGAAAACATTGAGCAGCGGGTGAAATTATAATGATCACGAGAAAACATCGTGTCACGATTGGGGTCAATAGGAGGAGATGACTTTTAATGATGTTGAAAGACCGGAGATAACAAAATTTAAAACATACTCTTAAATCTGGAAAAAAAAGTTGAGTGTGCCGACCCAATGGGCTCATCACAAGCGCCGCTATCACGATTTTTATTAAGTTTTCAGTCTTTTATATCTTTGTCCTGCGTTGACATGCAAACGATGTCCCGTTTTACCAAGCTGATAAGAAACATAATCTTAACGTCTAACCTTAAAACTATTACGGTGAGTGCTTATAACATAAATAATAGTAGTATGTGGCATTAACATCTCTACTGGGTCTCTGATTGATGCACGATTTGCCTCCACGCGCTTCTGCTTTGCTCGGGTCTTCTCCAATTGGTAACACCGAGTAGTGTCAGGGCATTAATCACTTGGTCCTTCCAACGTATTCGGGGTCCTCCTCTCCTCATTTGGCCGCCAAGTACCGCTTCGAGTACTTTCCGAGCTAGAGTTTCTTCCATCCATAAGTACTACGTGAACTAAACAGCGAAGTCTCGTAGTGTTCATTCGAATGACCACGTCAATGTTGAAGTACGACTCATGCAGCTCATCGTTCTATCGAATACGATATGAATCGCCAACCGAAAAAGAACCGAAGATCTTGCAAAGAATTGTCCTTTCGACCACTCCAAGAGCAGCTGACATTATTGTTGTTGTTGAGAGCAGTACCAAGGTATATGAACTCCTTGACGGATTCAAAGTTAAAGTTTACTTTTCATCCAACTTTGCAGGTAGGACTTTGTTTTCTCAATAATGTATCTAGCTCCACATCATCTCAAAGATGTTGCCACTTTCGAAAGACTGACGTCACTTACCTGAACTACCTAATCCAAAAAATGGATTGGTCCTAGCTCCTTAACTGCAGTAGCATGAATGAGGCCACGAAGCTATTTAATTTTAACTTGATTATTTTGATTGATAAATGAGTGCCTTACGTAGAGACTACTTTCAATCCGTGCCAAAATATTAAAACAAACTTGATCTGAGGGGAGTCTTCATAGAAAATTTGGGGGCACTAGCTCTTATAGTCTTCAAGATGTAGGTGTTCATAAGGACGGACCGACGGACACGGCGATATCGACTTCGCTTATGATTATCAAGAATACATATAACATTTATTGGGTCAGTATATGCTATACTAGTTTGATCTACGAGTATAAAAATATAAAATAAAGACTGTTTAAAAAGTATAAAAGTGCTGGAATACATTCTGATTTCTCTCCTGGACCTGATGGTATCCCAAAAAAAGCTACAAAAGCTTTGCTATCCTCATGGATCTCCGACTATTCGACAAACACTCTCAAAACAGATTAGCGATATCTGGTATACCGCAGGGAATCATCTGGGTCCTCTTCTGTTCAACCTTTTCATTTTAGGGCTCGTTTGGCAAGCGGGTTCTCTCGGGCGTTATTGTATGCCGTTCCCATTCCACAGTACTGTATGAAGGACTCAGAAGTATTTTGCTTTACTTCTCGCGCAAACAAGTTCGCGTGTTGGCTATAGTAATAGTAGTTACCATTTGGATTTCAAATTCATGATGTTTTTCGTAATTCATCACATGTTTGAAATATGTTTGAAATAAATTGTTTTCATGGAGTGACTTCCCTTTCTTTAAAAAAAAAATGCTATTTAAAGTTCTACGCAAGCTAAATGACATAAACTGAAATCAATAAAATCCGAATGATTCTTAAACTCAATCAGTGTACAGACATAAAGAGCATCTAATAAGAATTTGAGCTCTCTGAGTCATAAGACTTCTGACATCCCGTTTTTGGAACACAGAAAAAGACGGCCAGATGGATAGCTATATCGTCATGCCAATCAAAAATATGCTTTATATGGTCGGAAATGCTCCCTTCTGTGAGTTGCAAACTTCATTGCAAAATTAATATGGATTAACATTCTTTGGAAATAGTATAAAAAGAAACAAAACAAAACAAAAAAACAGCCGAAAAGCATTGTTTTAAAAACTACCAAAAATACTCTCAGGGCGAAAAGCACTCGCTCTCTGACTTTTACTCAAGACGGTTGCTTTTTTTCAATCGCCCGTATTGTGCTAACTTTTGCATTCGAGTATCAATTTGTGTCCGTGTTGTGTCCGAGTTTTCTTTTATTGCGCTTAATTTTGGTTTTGGTTTTAACGCAAACCTTTAAGTGCATGTAATATAACTGCATTAACTTATTTTTTATTGTGCAAAGAAAACCTTAACCTAAGCCATAAGCGTAACTATACATTGCACATAAATAACTATACATTTATGCTTATCGCGTGCGCTGTGCGTTTGCTTTCGTTTGTGCTTGCTTGTATGCTTGTAGGCTTGTGCTACTTTTAAGCTCGTCAATACTTGCGCTGTGCTATTGTTGTTGTTAGCTATCGCTATATTGTTGTGTTGTTTTTTTGTGTCGTTACATATACCGTTCGTCTGCCATGAGCCACCCAGTGAGACAACTTCTCCATATTCTATCTTTCTAGTCCGCTCGATAGTTACAGTCCCCAGCCAGTACAGTGGCTGCCTAAACGCTTTAATGGGGATAAGCCCACAGGTCAATCTAGAGAATGTGGATCGCACATTCTTTAGCAGAAGAGGTTTTCGCCTATGTCCATGTCAAATATAGTTTGAATAGTTCGAGGATTAAGGTAAGCGTTAAGCGCAATATAGCTTACAGGTGTTCCGGACAACTATTTTGACACAATCTGTCAAAAAGTTTCTGGCCTGAGCTCCTAGTCGTAAAGGCGCTTAAAGTAAGAGTTAGAAATCGGATACCTGCAGCCACACAATCCGGGCCCTCTAATATAGTTCCAAAGAAATAATTTCATCGTTTTTCTTTCCTACCAAAATGTAAGAATCTTTAAATCTAAACTCCCTAAACTTTACACTGATAGCCTGTCTTTTGATTTTCATTTTTTGAATATTTTATTTTTTGAATATTTACTGAAACAAGTTAAAAAATGATATTTTAGACTCTGAAATCTTTCCTATTAATTAAGCTGCCTATAGATTTGATCGTCCCACGAGCCAGGGTGTGGCGTACTGAATGCTGTTGATTCTGTCGGAACCAATTCTGCTTAATTTTCGAAACATAATTGAATTTAAAAGTACTAATGTATCTCTTCAATGTTTTTCTGCCTTTATCACTGCCTCTTACATTCCTCCACGTTCTGATATTTCTGCTTACTTGGACCATCTTAGTGCTATTCAATCGATCGCGTCAATACTTTTTGATACTGAGCCTAGCGATAGGCAATCTCTCCCAAACCTTTGACATCGAAATCAGCAGTCTGATCGGCCGGTAAGAACTCGGATCCTTCTTTTGGTTGCCTGTCTTGGAAATCATTGTAACGGCTGCCAGCTTCCAAGTAGTCAGAAAATACTACAACTATGGCATTGAATATCGTGCCTTAAACGTTAGGTTGGATATTTTGTACTAGGGGTACCGGCATCAAACGTTTGAGAGAGCTGTAGCATTAAAGGCAGAATGGTTCCTTAGGCAGGCCCAGCTGAAGAGGTGTTGACAGAGAAAACCTCTTAGGCAGCACTTTTCGAGGTAGACTGTGAAGGCGTCAGCTTACTCGTGCTCAGATCGGCACCAATTGCCGAAAGTTTTTTCTATGGGGGAAACCCAATTAGCCCTGTCCTCTGGGTTTGCCGGTTAATTCACGAGACAGTATAAATTGTCCAGTACAGCGCTTTCCCTGGGCATCGGCGGTGACTGTGTAGATCTTCTCTGAAAAAAGGTTCAGTGCATCGTCTATATTCTGACCGGACTGAAGTTCCAGATACATTGTATCGTTGTATAAAATGCAATAATATGTGACTTTGCATTTATGTGTGCGCAAATAAGAGCTTTACAAAACTAATTGAATCCTATATACCATTCACATTAAAAATATATAACAAAGAGAAGGTCCAGCCGGGAAGCAGCACTTTATTTAGGGCTGCTCTATATGTAGGACGACATGATATGTATGGCTCACTCAGTTTTATAATCCTCTCTGGCCTACTATATGAGGCCCCTTCTTAAATACATACCTTACCAAGAATGAACAAAATTATGTAAGCTACCACAACAAAAAAGTCATGGCATGATGTTTTCCAATCATATTCTACTAAATAAGCATTCTGAAGCTAGTTTTATGGCACCCATATCATATATTGTCCGATCCGAATGTTTGTCAAACTTAGCCAGGGTGGTAAAACATTTCTGCTCTGTAGCTCTTAAGACTTCTGAGATCTCGGGGTTTGAACAAACGTACGGACAGACGAACGGACATAGCGATATCGAAAGATGATCAAGAATATATATACTTTGAATAGTCTGCAACACTTCTTTCTGCGCGTTGCAAGCTTCATGACAAAATTAATATACATTCACAATTTGTTGTAAGGAAGAGTAAAAGAGAGTTTTTCATCTAAAATTCTATGCGTGAAAATTAGGTTTCCAAGTTTAATGCAAGAGTTTAGGGTCATATTGATAAATTTATTTACATACGTCGTTATATGTCCTCTTCTTTTTATGTCAAAAATATATCGTGATATGCTACTTTTAATTTGTTTTGGCTGGTCGCATCACAATTAACGAAAATTTCAATACCATAAAATAATGAGGGTGTCAAGTACGTCTTAGTAATAAAGAGAGTTGCCTTAGGGCACTGTAAAGCATTCCAACTGCTGTTTTTAGATGATTATGCCATGATAATGTTTCATATATGGTTATCCCTAAGTTAACATGGTTTACATATTCAATGGGCTCGTTGTTAAGTCTCAACCTCTCTAGATTCAATGTGTTAATTTCATTTTTACCAAAAACATTTTGACTATTTCGGCTAAACCTCCAATTGACACTTGCGAGTTCACTGATTTTCAGCGCTACATACACATACACATTCATTCATGTTACATAAAAGACAACTAACATACACTGGACATCATCTGCATATGTAACTCAGACACAAAACACAAAACAAGGAAGATCATTGACATAAGTAGGAAAAACCAGTGGTCCTAAAACAGATCCCTGTCGGACTCCACGTTTTAATAAGAAACAAGTAAGGACGCTAGAGTCGATATTTCGAGTATAAGACACTCGTACTCAGCATTTATTTAATATTCAACACACTTAAAAGTATGAAACAAATTTTGTTTTTTCTTTGGCCCGGGGTGTTCTCATTTAAGTTGTTTTTTTTTACGATATTGTCTACAGTTATAGCTCGCACAGTCTCCGAGATCTAGGTTTTCATACGGGCGGACAGACGGTCATGGCTAGATCGACTCGGCTGTTGCTGCTGATCAAGAAAATATATACTTTATGGGGTCTTAGACGTTTCCTTCTACCTGTTACATACATTTGCAAGAATACAATATACTCGTTTACTCTAGATGGGAAACACGATGTTGTAAGCACTGATGTAGATGTAGGTTATATATTTTAAGACTTTTGGGAGCAGTAAATTTACAAATTTGGGATGTATAAAGATAACATTAAGAATAATTCTACGATTTTCAAGAGATGGAAGGCTTATTATTATTATTATTACTTGAATATAAAGGGACGAGGTTAATGGGGTCCCAATACAACCCACGGAGAGCAAACAGTAAACATTTCTTTTGAACAGACTCAACGCGGCCACTTTGATTCCTTTATTGTGGACACCAAACACACTATGCATACTCCAAAATAGGTCGGACCAAAGAAGTATACAGCAGTATACTTGTATAAGGATCATAAAATTCTTTCGAACATCGTTTCATAAAACCCAGGACACCCACAGCCTATTGACGGCAATTGAAATGTGTAAATAGAATTTCAGTTGAGGGTCTAAAAGAACAACCAGGTCATCAACTGGTATGGTACAATGATGGTACGATGTCTGAAGCGGTATGCTACGACAAAACGACATAGCTTTGCATTTAGAACAGTTGAGAATTAATAAATTGACACTAATGGAAAGGTCATCTTGTAGCCTAAAGTGGGAAGAAGAGTCGTTGAAGGACAATCAAAGTTTAACGTCGTCGGCGTACAAAATAAAGAACACGAAAGTGGGATAGAACCTGAGCAGTTCCTTGATAAATAAGGTGAAGAGAAGGGGACCGAGGTGGCTACCCTGCGGTACCCCTGATGTAACCCTAAGGGAGTTAGAGTAATAGTTATATAAAAGAACTTCTGAGTTCTGAGATAAAGGTGGGGATGGGAAGCCAAGGAGATCTAACTTATGAATAAGTAAACATTGGTTTACCGAGTCAGTGTAATTGTCGTCAGTTTGCATTTTGTTCTTAAATCCTTTTCTTGCAAAAGAAGAAAATTCTAGTAAATTAGTGGTGGTAGACCTATGCTTCATGAGCCCATGCTGAGCAGTTTTGATATGCCTCTGTAGTTTTGGGCATCCGACTTATTCCCTTTTTTATGGAAAGGAATAATAAACGACTCCTTCCAGAGAGAAGGGAAAGACGAAGAATTCAAAGATAGATTCGATCAAGGCCTGGGAAAAATTAGTCTTAATTGACTTACGATCATGAAGCAATTAGCCTTCAGTAACTAGGGGAGGTGGGATGTTGTTAGACCTGTGTTAGCTATTAAGGTATATCTGATCAGACCGATACTTAAGAGAGGAATAAGTTGTTTGAAAGAACTGTGCAAACAAATTTTCCTTCATCTGCATAAGCTTTAGTGTTTATATAAAATAATGAACGGACAGTTGTTTTTCGTTTTGAATTAACAAAATTTTAAAATGGTTTTTGGTCCTGAGAAATGTGTACCCTACAGCGATGCAAATAATCTTTATAACACTCGGAATTAATGACAGTGAACCTTGAACCTCATAGTCTAGATTTGGTGTTTTTAAATTAGACAACTGTGGAGTAAAAAAGGAGGCTTACAACATTTTTATAGTTCTATATTATCATCTGCTCAGTGTAAGTTAAATAAATGTAAACAATCAATAGTTATTTACGACATATTAAGAAATATTATTATCAATGTATCGTTAACTATAGTGCAATTATAATTTTATATAATTATGTTGTATACATATATATTAAATGATGTCAGAAGTAAAACATTCATAATGAGTTCAGGGGAACGTACTTTTCAACAGGTTTTCGATGCCTTCGGCAACTATTTCATTCCTCCTAAAAACTTCACTGTGGAATCGCATAAATTTTCGGACTTTGAGTTAAGGAAACAGATTTAACAACGTAATCATAAATGCGAGTGTGGAAAATCTTATAAGGATCGACTTTTTAGCGATCGGATTATAATCGGAGTAATTAACAAGCATCTGCAGGTCAAGCTCTTGGAACACAAATCATTGGTGGATCTAGTAAACGAATGCAGAGTATTTGAAATAGCTACCAAAGATACAGTCTTGCTGCATTGAAATAAAAAGTTGAATGGTATTAAGGAGTTACCAGAAGCAGTTACCAGAAGTTGTTTCAATTGTGGAGCTGTGTTAAGTTCGGATCACCGGATAGAATGTAAAGCTCTTAGGATTACATGCCGTACATGTGGCAAAGTTGTGCATTTTGCGAAGTACTGCAAGCAACGAAAGCCAAAGGATGACAACAACAGGGACAAAGCATCATCCCAAAAAAAGGATGACAATAACAAATCTGTAGCAGCTCTACGAGATGGAACAGGTAACAGCAGATTGAAAGAAAACAGGCACCAAAGGAATAGTGAATGTATCATTTAAGGTTAACACAGGGGCCGATATCAATTGTATTCCAATTAAGTTAATTAATTGTTTGAAAACAAGTATTTGAAACGGTCAATCCATGATCTCTGACTATAATAACAACAGTGCTAGCTACCAACAATACAAGTAAATTATTATTATTATTATTATGATAGGTCATACAAAATTAAAGATAATCATTTTAGACGAAATAGCCGCTTTATATCTAAGACAAAAATTCACAATCTAATCCAAGTAAGTGATTATATGAGGAGCATATTAAACGGTGGAGATCCAAATTGCTGTACCCGAAAATGTAATTATTCCAAACAACAATGCAGAAGAAAATACTGAAAGAAATATTTATAATTCATCCGATGAATATGAAACTCTTCTGAAAGCGAAACTGATAGTTCTAGTGAGAATCCGCCAAATGTTAGCTCTCCAAATATAAATGAAAGAACTTCTCGGTATGGCCATGTTATCAAACAACCCAAAAGATATGAGTGGGATTAAATTAAGTAAGCAGAAAAAAATGTCAGAAAGTTAAAATTTTGTCTGCTAAATTTATCCTAATGTAATAATTCTTAAATTTATTTAACTATCAGTGTAGAACTATATTTAACATTGCTATTATTATTAGTATTTTAATTATGGAATCTTCAAATGCTATTATAATTCCATATTCAATTAAAAAACGCTATAGTCCATATTTCGACCATAAGATACTCGTACACTTCCTTTATTTTATACTAGACACACTCGAAAGTATGCAACATTTTTGATTTTTTTTTTTGTTTATGTGGTTGGGTGCACTCATATAAAATGTATTTTTACGTCGTTGTCTACAATTATTATTAGACCTTATTGAAATTTATCAAATCGGTAGATTATGTGTTAATACATATTCAAACCGAGTTTCAACTAAATGCGTTAAGATTTTTGGAGATATAAGGTTCTTATCGATTTGCGGACGGACGGACGGGCATGGCTATATCGACTCGGCTGTTGATGCTGATCAAGAATAAACATGTCTGTTACATACATTTGCACGAATACAATATACTCGCTTACTCTACTAGAGTACGAGTATAAATGCTTGCAATGGTCGCCTAAACCTCAAGAGAAACTGACCTACACCACTAATGTGATTGCCGACATAAATACCAGTTCAGAAACCCCCGTTTAACCAAAATTCTAATAGTACCCCATGCCTCTTAAGGGCGAAATTAAGTTCGAATCTTTACAAAAAGCACATATTAAATGTCAATTAGATAAATGAGAAATTCTTTAAGTCCACAGTAGAGTTTTTAGGCGTCGTCATTTCCGACTAAGATATAGAAACCAATTCAAAAAAAAGTCTAAGGAATTGCCAAATATCCTTATCCAAAAACAGTAAGTGAATTAAGTGCTTTCTTAGGCTTCTCAGGCTATTATAGACGATTTTTTATGGATTATGCAAAACTTGCCAAGCCTTTAATTTCCATGCCAAGAGGTGAAGATGGACATGTTAGCAAGAACATTTCTATGACTGAAAAAGTCACTTTCAACCAAGAAGCAATACAGGCATATACAAAAAATTAAGAATGTATTAATTTCAATCGAAATAATTCTAAAATACAATGGATGCATCTAATTTTGCAATAGGTGCCATCCTATCTCAGAGAAATCAGCCAATATATTTCATATCTAGAACCCTTTCGAAAGCAAAAAAAATTACGCGGTGAAAGAAATAGAAATGCTAGTGATAGTACGGGCTCTTAAAGCATCAAGAAACTATCTACATCGCATAGCCAAGGTAAAAATCTTCTCCGATCATCAGCCTTTCACCCATTCATTAAGTAGCATCTCGAAGAATTTGACTACGAACTGTTGTACAAATCAGGAAAAGATAACATAATATCGGATGCCTTATCTCGGATATTAAATCCAAGCGAGCTAAATCCCGTTAGTTCCGTCACTACCCAACACACTACAACCAAAGTTATACCATAACTTACTACTTAACGAAAGAAATAATTAATGTCTTCAGAAATCAAATATTCCTTTATAAAGGAGAACTCTCCGATTATAAATATAGCATACAATTTTCCACATTTCATGGACACTACGTATACAGACAAAACTACAACACTACGGAAGATGTACTGGGGAAACTCCAATTAACCTACCCCACACATTTAAATAGCTGTAAAAAGTTCGATTTTCACAGAAAATAGTAAATAATTTGACAAATGAAGTACAACAGGAAGAAGAAATTTTTAAAACACCAATAGAGACAATCGCAACGGCTTAGAAAACTAAATTCAAGTGTCCGAATCTTTTTACTTTCCAAAAAGATGAAACAAAAAATAGATACTTTAGTGAAATAATGTTTAATCTGCACAGAACATAAATACGATAGACATCCAACAAATCCAAAGCTACATGAAACTTCGATTCCCGAATATCAAGGAAAAATAATCCATATAGATATTTATTCGACAGAAGCAAAATTGGCCCTAACGCCTATCGACAAATTTTCGAAACTAGCAGAAGGAAGTGTAATAAAATCGAAATCTACTGACCGGACTCTCTTAAGGGAACTTGTTTTCTACTTTGGTGTCCCCAACCGCTAGAAATATTCTTTGGAAGAACAGTCTCTACTAACCCAAAAGAAGCTGTCCTAGAATGCCACAATAAAAATATAAAAACCCCTGAAAACATACCAACCAGGCGAGGAAATATTGGTCAAGATACATAAGGGAAATTGTCAAGGAGAACCACAAAACAATTATCATTGCAACTGCAGGACGCGCAGTACACTATTACCTTTGTGTCAAGAACATTGAATTCCAGATTACTGATGATATGGACTATAATGGGCACCAACGGATCACTGGACATATCCAACTACACAGACGCACAAACAGCAACAATATATAAGGGACTACGTAAAATACGTACAGCAACAACAAGAATCATTGATGACACGACTTGATTCAAATGGAAACAATACTAGACAAACTCATGTTTCATACAGAACAAGATAAACCAGACACACTTCACTTTGTATACTATAACTTCTTCTTTTAATAGAAGAAATACCAGGGCCAAATATATATTAGGAACCGCATGGAAATAGCTCCGACCACGATGACTTTATTCAATTAGAATTAGATTAAACAGGTTAACAAACATAACTAACAGCATTACCAACATTCTAAAAAAAAGATATCGTAACGCGATTTCCATTAGCCTTCAAAACCAAATAAGATGAATTAAAGTAGTTATCAACATAAAATACGTCATACAATGGGCCAAACTAAATTTAATGAACACATTTTTCGGAGAAAAAGAAATATATGAAATAGATCAAATATTTTTAAAGCCGGAAATATGCCTTCCATATCAATAGAAGAGATGCTAGAATTCCCTGACGAATCAATATTACATAATAAAATAACAGTACAAATTAAAATTTCAAGCCTAGAAGACACAGAATATCAAAATATCTTAGTAAAACCAATAATTCAAAATAAAGTAATCCTCAATACAGAATTCAAAGAAGTACATGAAGTACTTGAAAGTAAGGAAAATATGTGTGGAATTATAAAAAATTACAAATTTAAAATAATATTAAAATATGCGATAAGAACGAAATTGTAAACCTTAGAAATAAAACTTGTTTGCCTAAGTCTAGCAACGCTGAGCACGTCGAAAAGATAGAAGAAATCGGCAGTGGACTCGTGATGCTCAGCAACTTCAACGGGACTGTAAACATCCAGCAAAACAATACAAGACTTATAGGGGGACCTTAACCCATCAATTGACAACAAAATATTCAGCAACATAGAAACTACAATCATAAAAACAGGCACTCCAATAATACAGAACCAGAGGAGGGCAAGCGACTTAAAATATTATCTCTTGAAACTCTACAAGCCATGCACATCAATAATACCGAGCGGCTAGACAATCTTCGCATAACAACACACGGAGTTAGCACCATCAATCTTCTCTGCATAATAACAATAATCATCAGCATGGATACCACTACAAGAAAAAAATACAAATGGCACCACAAAAACCTCAAAAACCAATGAAAAACCTGCAAAAACCTCAACCACAAATGAAAGCTCCACATAACATCAATAGCATACCATTCTTTTAAACCCGCTTGAGGACAAGCGCAAATTAAAGAGGGAAGAGTTAACAACAACTATGCTAACCACGCGTCTTCCGTATATCCGCACAATCCGCCAACTTTCACTGCACTCTGTTCTTACTAAACATTGTAGCGGGCGCAATTCTGAATTATACTGATGACACCCGCAACCGAGTCAAGGCACCACCAGTGACGACACTGCGCTGCCGCCACCGCTACCTGTGCCACCAGCTCTGCTATGAAACCCTCTGTCATGACTTCATTCAATAAATAAAAAGATTAAAACATAATTAAAACTTTTTTATATGTTTTTATATTTTCGATCTTCGGAATTTCATTAAGATTGGATAACTGTAGACAAAATCTCTAAAACGTCTATAAAATGTATTTATAAATATATGGAATCAAACATGCATATATAATCAGAGACATACACATATTTATACATACATACATACATATATCGTGCATACATGCTATCATTGCTATGTAAGAGAGAGGGAGAGGAGGGAGAGAGATGCAGCAATCAATTGGGATGTAAACATCTGTACACCAAGGAGTCAAAAAGAAGTTCGCCAAACATACCATCCATATTGTTGCTGCGAGCCAAATTGTCTTGGAAACACGTTGCATAGTACTTACAAACATGTTGCAGGATGTTACAAGCAACTTTAAGTAGCGTTATGTAGTTGATGTTAAATTAATGGAACTGTATTAACCGTTCACTAAAAAAAGGACTTTAAAAAATTTTGTTTTATCCACAAAAGTGGTCTGAGAACGAGTATCTGATAGTCGGGATTCGACTACAGCTATGTCATTTGTTCAAATTAATGTTTTTTGCCCGTACTCAAGTAGAGTAAACGAGTATATTGTATTTGTGCAAATGTATGTAACAGACAAAAGGAAGCGTTTCCGACTCCATATTTATAATCAGCATCAACGGCGGAGTTGATCTAGTCCTGTCCGTCTGTATGAACACCTAGATCTCGGACACTGTGAAACCTTAAGAGACCAAATTTGGTATGTAGACTCTCCTCGTAGGGCGGCAGATCAAGTGCTCTTTAAAATTTTGCCTCGCCCTCTCCCGCCCCGCAAATCGCAAAAAATATATCTATTCCAATTAAAAAAAACGCTTTTACTACAAATGGGCCCTAAAAATGGAAGATTCCTAGTCTGCGCAAATGTCGGAAATTGCGCCCCCTGTCGAACTTTCCAGTGTCGCTCCCTCAGTATGGTAGACTTCATCCGACAGCGGCATATCCACTGTTGTGGCTGCCCTGCCTAGACCTTTCATCGGTATTCCAAAGACGAAGAAATTCTTTATTTTTAAATTAAATTAAATTAATTTAAATTAAATTTGTACATCAGAAAATGTTTCTGCCTATGTACAGGCCAAAACTAGTTTACATAGTTCGAAGATCAAGGTAGAAAATTTTAGGTTTAATGCTACGCGCAATATAGCTGCTTTAAGGATAGGTGTTCCGGACGACTGTTTTGATAGGTTTGATCGTCCCTCCCGCAAGGGTGGTGGCGTATTGATTGATGTTGATTTTGGCCTTCAAATCAATCAATTCGGAATCAATTCAGCCAAAGTTTCCTAACGTAATTAAATTTATAAGTGTCTCTTAAATGTTTTTCTGTCTGTATCACTGCCTCTTACATTCCCCCACGTTCTGATATTTCTGTTTACTTGGATCATCTTAATGCTATTCAATCGATCGCATTAATGCCTTCTGATACTCATCAATTGTTGGTTTTTGGTGAATTCAACAACTGTGATGTCACGTGGTCCTCTGTGATCGACTTAGCCGGTTTGATACCTTCAAACGAATTGTTAACACGAATTTGTTGACGGTCTACTTCAATTGTCCTTATCTCAAGTTAATTGTGTAATTATATCATTGAATCGCCAACTTGATTTGATATTTGCTTCTGACCTTCCATTTCAATGGTTTCTAGAGTCAGTCCGATTTTGCTTAATGAAGACCCGCTCCACCCATCAGTGCACGTTACTATGGATATTCCTATTCCTGCTGTATCTGCATCATCCAACTTGTCAGTTACAACACATTCATTTAGAAAGGCTGATTTCGCTAACCTTAACAATGTCATCCTTCTATCAGACTGGACATACTTGTACAATTGTACAGATATGGACAGTGCGGTTGACTTCTTTTACAAAATTCTTTATTCCAATTTTAAGGATTTGGTTCCGTTCAGTAGTCCTGTTAACAAGCTTAATAAGCCTCTTAGTTTTCTCCACAGTTGTCTAATTTAAAAAATATCAAATCTAGACTCTGCTATTCCTAAGCTTTTTGAAAAAAAAATTAACTTCATGTTACAATACTCTTGTTGTTCTATAATTCATCTGCTCAGCATGGGCTTATGAAGCTTAGGTCTAAAACCACTAATTTACTAGAATTTTCTTCTTTGTAATAAAAGGATTTAAGAATAAAATGCAAACTGACGTCATTAACACTGACTTCAGCAAAGCATTTGACTCGGTAAACCACTGTTTACTTATTCATAAGTTAGATCTCCTTGGCTGCCCATCCCACCTTCTCAAGTGGATGTCCCCCTACCTTCATCTCAGAGCTCTTGTTTTTAATAACTCCTACTCTATGCCCATTACGGTTACATCAGAGGCAGCCACCTCGGTCCCCTGCTCTTCACCTTATTTATCAACGGACTGCCTCAGGTTCCATCCGACTCTCGTGTAGCTATGTACGCCGACGACGTTAAAGTTTGATTGTCCGTCAACGACTCTTCTTCCCACTTTAGGCTTCAAGATGACCTTGATTCGTCTTAACCTTGATTAAACTTACTAAATCTCAAATGTTCTAAATGCAAAGTTATGTCGTTTTGTCGTAGGATACCGCTTCCTAAATTGTACCTTCTTAACGATCGTATCGACTCAGTTGATGACTTGGGTGTTCTTTTAGACCCTAAATTAAAATTCGACTTACACATTTCAATTACTGTCAATAAGGCTGTGGGTGTTCTGCGTTTTATCAAGCGATGGTCGAAGGAATTTAATGATCCTTATATAACTAAACGACTGTATACTTCTCTGGTCCGATCTATTTTAGAGTACGCATCCTGCGTTTAGTACCAACAATACAGAATTCACCAGAACCGTATTGAGCCTGTTCAAAAGAATCTTTACTGATTGCTCTCCGTGGGTTGAATTGGGACCCCAATAACCCCCTATCTCTTGTAAATCGTAGAATTATCATTAATGTTATCTTTATACATAATCTGAATAATGGTGATATTGACTCGCCGTCTTTAATTAGCCAAATCAGTTTTTGTGTTCTTTGTAGAACTACTAGAAATTATGTTCCTATCTAATTTCAGCACTGCCTAAACCTTTTCGTGTAGTTTGTTGTAACTATAATAATCTATTTAACTTTATGTCTAATAATAACTCCCTTAACTCAAAAAAAAAAAACATCTATACTAACGTATCTAACTAGTAGATAATGTAAATTATTTATGGTTTGTTGGTTTTTACTTTCATTCAAAGTGAGCGAGCGAGTCTGCGTTTTGTTTTCCGTCTTGGCGATTCGTGTGGCTCTTTTTGCAGCTGCGCCGCTCGGCCGGTTGGGCGGGAGGTGGGAGTTTCTAGCCTGGGCTTCACCCATATTGTACGTCCCGTATTGTACGTCAACGTCCCGATATAAATGTCACGCGACCTGCTATATATCAATAAACAAATGAGTGCATCTACAATTTTTATGATTTTGCTTTGATTTTGGAAAAGGGACAGCACCAATACAAGTGTTACGCCCACTTCTGAATTTTATATCTTATTCTGTATGAAATTTGAGTTTGTCTAATGTTGTTTCCATTTGAATCAAGTCATGTCATCAATGATCCGTTGGTACCCGTTATAGTCCATATCATCAGTAATATGGAATTGAATGTTCTTGATATTACCTTTGTGTACTGCGGTTATAATGATAGTTGTTTCGTGGTTTTAATTGACCATTTCCCTTATATATCTTGGTGATATTTTGGATCCTAATATACTATTGATCTTGACGAATATTTCGTCGCCTGGTTGGTATGTTTTCAGGGGTTTTTCTGTTTTTATTGTGGTATTCTAGGTCTGCTTTCTGTTTTTTTTTAAGTCTGCCGATGTTGTCTACCCTAGTTCTGGGTTAGTAGAGACTGTTCTTCCAAAGAATATTTCTAGCGGCCGTCTGTTTGTGACCGAATGAAATTGTGTAGTTGTAGATTGCTCTATCTATAAGTTCTTCGAATGTTTCGTGGATCTTGTCATTTTAAATGAGACGCATTATTTCTTAAAATGTGGAATGAAAACTTTTTTATTTGACCATTGATTGCGCTCTGCTGTGAATATTTCGATTTTAAGTTGATCTTCGAGCATTAATTTATCCATGATAAGGTACTTGGGAACATCAAAGTAGAAAATAAGTTACCTTAAGGGGGTCCTTAAGCTCTCCTTTATAAAGGAATATTTGACTTCTGAAGGCATTAATTATTTCTTTCGTTATTAAGTATTAAGTTATGGCTATAACTTTGGTTGTAGTGTGTTGGGTAGTGACGGAACTAACGGAATTTTGCTCGCTTGGATTTAATATCCGAGATAAGGCATCCGATACTATGTTATCTTTTCCTGATTTGTACAACAATTCGTAGTCAAATTCTTCGAGATGCGCTTTTCATCTTTTGATTCTAGGATTGCCGTTCCAGCTACTTAATGAATGGGTGAGAGGCTGATGATCGGAGAAGATTTTTACCTTGGCTATGCGATATAGATAGTTTCTTGATGCTTTAAGAGCCCGTACTATCGCTAGCATTTCTTTTTCATTCACCGCGTAATTTTTTCTGCTTTCGAAAGGATTCTAGATATGAAATATATTGGCTGATTTCTCTGAGATAGGATGGCACCTATTGCAAAATTAGATGCATCCATTGTATTTTAGAATTACTTCGATTGAAATTAATGAATTTTTAATTTTTATAAATGCCTGTATTGCTTCTTGGTTGAAAGTGACTATTTTAGTCATAGAAATTAAAGGCTTGGCAAGTTTTGCATAATCCATAATCAATCGTCTATAATATCCTGAGAAGCCTAAGAAAGCACTTAGTTCACTTACTGTTTTTGGATAAGGATATTTGGCAATTCCTAAGACTTTTTCTGAATTGGTTTCTATACCTTAGTCGAAAATGACGAAGCCAAAAATTCTACTCTGGACTTTAAGAATTCACATTTATCTAATTGACATTTAATGTATGCTTTCTGTAAAGCTTCAAATATAATCGAGTATAACTTAGGTATTTATGAGGTGTGATTCCGCGTCTTTACTAAAAATGGGTTGCGTTGTTTTTCGGTCCGAAAGGTAAACGTGTGAATTTGTATTTGGCAATGTTGATTGACAATGCAGATTTCTCTATATCAGATTCTTTTAACTTAATCTGATAAAACCCACTTTGAGGTCAAGCACGGCAAATTGTCAATTAGGCAACCACTTCATTAATCTAGGGAATCGGGTATTTATCTGCAATTGTGACTTTGTTGAGTTTCTGTAGTTGATTACTACTCTGTATATTTTTTCATTGGAAGCATCTCATTTTTTTGGTTCTCCCCACACGGGTGAATTGTATGGAACGGTCGAATATTGCCACCTTCTAATAAATCTGATATTTGTTTCTTTACTTCGCCCTTAAGAGGCGTGGGGTACTGGTAGAATTTCGGGTAAACGGGGTTTCTGAACTGGTCCTTATGTCGGCAATCACCTTAGTGGTGTAGGTCAGTTTCTCTTGAGGTTTAGCGAAAAATTGTAATATAATGTATTTTTTGAATAAAGTCTGTAATGGTACTTTTTGCTTGTCAGTCAGACGGTCCAGTATATGTTTTCTTTGATTGGAATAGGGATTTGGTTGTTGGCCAACATGAAATTTGTATAAGTAAAGGTTTGTCGTACGAAATAGGGTTTGACACTAAATTGGGTTTGATGTAGTTACGATTGGATCCTGTGTCTATTAAAATCTTTAAAATTTGTCCATTCCTCACTTTGGCTTCAAAGTAAGGCAGTGTGGATCGGGCTACTCTAATGTGCCTACTCCTGATGCAGGGATCTACTTCTATAGACTCAGACCGTGTGTGGAGGTGTCGGTGCAAAAGGACGTGATGGTGCGGTCGGTTGTTGGTTTCTATTGAATTATTGATTCCCTTGGGAGTCATATATAGGTTGGCGGAAACTAAAGTCGCTTGATATTGACTATCTAGGCATTGGAAGAGGTGATTGTTGTTGTCCTAAGTATGGGTATTTGTACTGCTGCGGTCTAGGGGGAAATAGAGGTTGTTGACTTTTTCGGGGATTGAATATTTCTTGGAGTTGGTATAGGTTTCGTGTTCTGTTCTCCAAAATTTACAGTCTGCACTTTAGCTAATGCGTAATTTGAGCAGAAGTCTTGGTTTTCTAATTTTAAGCATAAGTGTAGTACTGAAGGTAAATATGTTTGCTCTTTAATTCCCAAAAGGCTGGATAAGTCAAATTGCAACCCTCTTACAAATGCATCCAAAGCTTCATGTCTGTACATATTAGTTATAAGCTGTTCTGCCTCTACACCCATCTGTATGGAACCGATTTTGTTCAAGATAAGAGAAAGATGCATAAAAATGGCTTTGTAAAAGTTCCACTGATTGGTTTCCACTGATTGGTTTGCACCTTGTACCAACCTCGTCAACTGATATTCCAAGTGGTTACATCGCGCTTGTCAGCTTAATGCGGGGTGAGACATTTTGACAAGGTTAGGGGGGCTTTATGTGCTTTCAAAGCCCTATCGGCATCTTATAGCGAATAATTTGTAAGATACCGAAGTACTTCGCTGTACCTTGGATTACACTGTACGTTTCCAGAATACGCCAACTCCCTTTTCCAAGAGCTGAAATCCGCTGGGAAGACCGGAAAATTCCAGAATACCTTTTACTATGTCCGGTACCCTATCTTAATCGTTTAAATTCCTAGCATATTGGGGGTCGATGCCTTGAACTGTCACATTGACGAAATCGACGGGTGCGCTAAGCTGGCGAAGTAGCTCCGGCAATTGCTGGGCTACAATTTGACTGACAAATGCCACAAGTTCTTCATTTCCTCTATCCATTATGTTCCTATTCTGTTGGTGTTCTGTTCTGTCTTTCTTGTGCCTTGATGAGTGCTGGGGGTCTAATAAGATTGTTCGGGTTTGCCAATGTTGTTCAACATTTGTTCACTTTATATTTTTTTTTATTTTTTTTTATTATTGGAAATTCAATTAAATTTGTAAAAATAAATAGGAAAATACACCTGTCCGTCCGTAAGAACACCTAGAGTCACCAAATTTGGTATGTAGATACCCCTCGTGGGGCGTCAGATCAAGTTTGTTTGAAAATTTTACCACGCCTCATGAAGGCCCTACAAAACGATAAGGTCTTATATCTCCCGCAATTTTTAACGCATTTAGTTGAAACTCGGTTTATATATGTATTAGCGCGTCTAACGATTTATCAAATTTCATTATGATCGGATAATAATTGTAGACAAAATTTTAAAAGAAAACGTTTTGTATGAAAGCACCCCACCCCAAAAAAACAAAATTTTCATACTTTTGTGTGAGTCGAATATGGAATAAATGCTGAGTACGAGTCTTATAGTCGGAATATCAATTAAAGCGTTCTCACTTGTTTTTATATTTTTTTTTTTTTGGGTGGGGTGCCCTCATACAAACAGTTTTGTTTTACGTTGTTGTCTACAATTATAATCCGATCTTAACGAAATTTGGCAAATCGGTAAATTATGTGCTAATATGTATATAAATACATATACAGTGTGAACTAAATACGTTAAGATTTGTGGGAGACATAAGGTTTTATGGATTTGCGGAGGCGGGAGGGTGCGTTTCTAAATTTTGAAAAGTTCATTTTGACGCTCCACAAGGGAAGTCTGCATACCCTAGTGGCTCTAGTCGCCAAAATAGAGTTATTTGTGTGGATAACAGACAAATAAGCTGGCTATCTCTTCCTATTTTGCACTTTGATATGGACCCTCTCCTTGGATCACGGGCCGCGCTACAGAGATTTGTCGATTCTCTCAACTGATTGAATACCACCAATTTAGGTAATAAAGGGTATCCGTTAAATAAACGAATACGAGTCGGATAAATTGCTTCAAGCAAACTGTCGACATTTGTACATTTTATTTGTATCTATTACGCATGAGATATAGTAGCCTATGAATTTTTATATGTATTATTCTCCAAAATAGATAAATAAATCAAAATATATTTTTAAGTGGTTACGTATGAAAATTACTATACTTTTATTGAGTTTTTTGTGATACACCCCTGCATGTGTTTTAATATAGGTATGCATGAATGTATGTAAGCATTTAAAGGAAGTTAAAAAGAAAAGGCTTTCGCTTCCTTCCTATTGCAGTTCACGAGTTTTGTATAGAAATAATGGTAGGCGCGAAGCCTAAACGCAAGCAAATGCGTTTTATTAATATAATTAGGATCGGGCTACTTAGTTTTCTATACTTGTTATAGTTATGTAAGGGTATTTGCTTTGCGTGTTCAAAGTTAGGCTTCATCGAGTTTTGTATAGAAATAATGTTAGGCGCGAAGCCTAAACGCAAGCAAATGCGTTTTATTAATATAATTAGGATCGTGCTACTTAGTTTTCTATACTTGTTATAGTTCTGTAAGGGTATTTGCTTTGCGAGTTCAAAGTTAGGCTTCATCTCTTGGTTTTTGTTTTTAATACTAATATTAATATGTACATATTACGTAATCATCTCTGTACATAACGCAAACGACTGAAAGTTGCTCATGAGATGATGAGATGCTCCACAGTATATGCTGAATGAAGAATGTTGGTTGCGGTTTCAAACTTTTTGTTTTTTGCTATCTTGACGTACTTACTAATTGTTAAAATAACCGATAAATGATTTTGACATCCTCAGTTTTACACCAACAAAAAACCATTTGGGTTGTGGGGATGGATTCTGAATTATTGGCTGTAGCATTTATTGGATTAGCATTTAGGTCCATAATCTCAATGTACCCTTTTTCTGGAGCTGGCTTGGGTCCAATGTATGGTGATTATGAAGCTCAGCGTCACTGGCAGGAGGTGACTTCAAACTTAAATGCGGAGCTCTGGTATAAAAATGATACAGACAACGATTTGCAATATTGGGGCCTAGACTATCCACCGCTGACTGCGTACCACAGTTATCTCATGGGCCAAGTTGCCAAAGCAATAGATCCCAGATTTGTCGAATTACATACAAGTCGAGGCATCGAAGGGACAGAACACAAGAGCTTTATGCGATTTACAGTGCTAACTGCGGACATCCTCCTTTACATTCCGGCTACATTTATTTTATGCTTAAGCATAGATCGCACTTTTCACATGAACTTAAAGCTTCCATTGTTCATACTGTTTTCCCTGTATCCAGGCCAAGTGCTTATTGATAATGGACATTTTCAGTATAACAACATATCGCTTGGTCTTGCTGCTTTGGCTATCGCTGCAATACTGCACGGCAAACACTATTTAGCTGCCTTTGCGTTCTCATTGGCATTGAACTACAAGCAAATGGAGCTATACCATGCTTTGCCATTCTTCTTTTACCTCTTGGGTGTATGTTTATTGGAAAACAGGTATGTCTATATACACATATACGCATCTCTGAATTCATCCTTCTACCCGGTGTATTCCTATTTTGGTTTTCAGAGTATAGTGTGTGTATGTAACAGCAAAGAACCGTTTCCGAGATTAAACAGGATCAGAAATTTTGTTGAATTTAGCTTTGAGGCTCCCCCTAGTACTCCTTCGGAAATTGGTTTAAAGTTTTAATGCATGCATGTTTATATCTGCACGCTGATTCAAGATTAACCGGTATCGGACAACTATATCACATCGCTGCAGAATGAACATTAAGTAGAAAATCTTTTAGTTTCATAACCGAATTGAACCAATTGTATGTATTCGTTTCAAAAGCCCCCACATCTGCATACCACTTTTGATTCATATCGCTCAACTAAATAATATAGCTGTCATTGAGACTATTGATTCAAACGGAACAAACGGTATAGGAAAGAGTTTGGTTTTATCCCAGTCGCCGCGTCCACTAACATTATTTTAACCCGATCGGGCTACTATATCATATAGATGATATAGGTTTCAGAATGAACACTTACTATGAAACACCTTATTATACCCTTGCATAGCGTATTATAATTTTGTCACAGTATTTATAGCGCATAAAATGTAGAATATTCGACCCAGTAAAGAATAAATATTCTTGATCAGACGATATAGACATGTACGTCTGTCTGTCTGTTCCTGTTCAGTTTTAAAGCTATCGAATTTTTACCATAGACCATTTACCATAGCTCCCATATAGCCGACATGAAAGTTTTTGGTATAAACCAGTTTTAGAAGTACTCCACGTCGCCAAAGTGCATCCCGATCAGACTACTATATCATATTGCTCCCATATAACCAACCGGAATGACTTCTACGCCAAAATTTGTCATACCATATACCATTCACAAAAAAATGTAATATGAAGTTTGCAACGCAGAACGGGAACCGAATACAGTAGTCCGCTTGTGCAAGGAGAAGAGTACTTGTAAAATACCTTTGTTCACTGACTGAGCCCTACATATCGTGCCATGGAACTGGATGCAGAAGTTCGCTTCCATGCGGGACCTTCGCTTCGTTATATTTTTCCAATGTGAATGGTATATAAGCTACGGCAATGCTAGATTTCCTTATTTGCTTTAATCCTAAGTGAACCAAATTGAGTACGTCTTAGTATTTTAATCCTCCACGTTTGGTGACCGATTTTCATTCGGAACGCGCTACTGAGTTTTTCTTCTTTATTGCAGTACTAATCTGCTTGAAGTTAGCCCTTCTCTCTGGTTTTATAATTCCCTTGCAGAAGGTATTGTAATTTGATCACGGTAATGGTAGCGCATAGAAGGTATTTTTCTGTTCATCTGTTTCTACGCTAATGAGTCCCACAGTTTTAAAGCACAGATTGACAAACTCCTATCTTTGTGTAGTGTTGTAAAGCTATCGATTTGCAATTTTTACAATAGGCTTATTTCTGCTGTAAGCTTCGCATATGTAAACATCGTCAGTTTCAGACTACTATATCATTTAGCCTCTATATAACTGAACTTTACGTTCAGTTATACGTTATTCTTTTTTATCCAAATTAAAACAAATTTGTTTTTGGTTTGTTTTAGCGATATTTCTATTTGTAAATGCCTTTCTTTAACAAGCTTTAGGTTAAGTGAGTGAGAAAATGCCGATATAGTTAGTTTCGTTAAATTTTTATGTTCAAGTCCAATGGGTAACGGACAATTAAACTTGTGCCGCTTCTCACTATGTAACAATAATCGACAAGTAGTAACTAACAGAATTAATTAATTTTCATTAGACGATAGACTTTTTGGCTGTGTAGCCGCTGCGTTTCGGAGAAGCCCATTCTCCTCATCAGTAATCTTTAAAAAGCACCTACTGACAATTTAGCGTATATGACAACTCAACACTGCAACTTAACAAGTTATTCTTGATCAACACGACAAGGGGAGTCGATATAACCATGCCCGTCTGTGTCAAGCACAAAATCTTAGAAGTCTTAAAAGCTAGAATGTTTTAATTTTTACCAAATGCTGCACGTTGCTGAAGTTCAAGATTCATCCTGATGGGACATTTAGATATGAGAGCTATTATCACCAATTGTGCCAAAATGAACCCTTAGGTAGCACAACTTTTTGTTTTTCATCCAAATGAAACCATTGTAACATTAAAAAATATTTATATTTGCATGACTTCAACAATAACCTATAACAGTTTTCGCTCATTTGCAGTTAAGCTGACTACAATCGCCGCGATTGTATTAACAACATTCACTGTCCTGTGGTACCCATGGCTGTGTTCATTCAGTGCATTAACCGAAGTACTTGGTCGCCTTTTCCCTGTAGGTCGGGGTGTATTTGAAGATAAGGTGGCGAGTTTCTGGTGCACTATTAACGTATTCTATAAATTAAAGTGAGGTTTATTAGAAATAATTATTTCTCTAATTTGCCTAAACGTTTATATTTTATTGCAGAAAACATATTTTGAACCATCAGATGCTACTTTTGGCCTTGTGTACCACAATACTTGGGGCTGTTCCCACAAATATCTTACTGCTTTGGCGGCGCAGTAAAATTACGTTTTTATTTGCGTTGTTTAATACGGCGGCAGCTTTTTTTCTATTTTCCTTTCAAGTATGCAACAAATTACTATTTATTTACTTTTAAGTAGCTATTAGTTACATAATCGTTTGCACTGTGCAAAAGGATACATGCGCATTACCATCCATTGCAACGGAAAGTTCTGGCCCGATTTTAAAGTTAATATGAGAGGATGGCTAACTTCGGGTATCCGAAGATTTTATAATCGTGCATATATGTATACTTAAATAAGAAAGGACAGCTTTGTAGCTCGATCCTGATCAAATTTGATCAACGAACGGGCGCCTAAAACGCATTTGCTGCACACCCAGATGGTTTATTTCACTGTTTGCCCCGCCCACTCCATACGCCCGGCTCCATACAAACTACCGCCCATTTAATAGTTTTCATTTCGTAGCTTTCTTGTTTTTCATTGGAATTGAACCAAATTTAGGAAATAATTGGTACCTACATCAACTGACCAATTTTGATCCACATCGGGCAACTATAACATATAGCCCCCATAGAATTTTTTTTTTTTGGAATGAATGAAACATTTTTATTTTTCATCCAAATCGAACCTAATTTGGATTCATTTTAGGATGCCTTACGTCTGTTGGCTAAATTTTATTCAAATCGGGCAACTGTATCATATAGCCTCCAAGTCGAGCCAAGTCTAAATTTTCCGAAGTTGATCAGGAGCGGTTTGCTACACTTTATATCAGTTTATCAGGTACAGGGTATTTAACAATATAGGAAGTTCGACTGTTGCTTTCTTACTTGTTAGCGATAAAATTTTCAAAATTCGCTTTTATTGTAATGCTATGTCTCTCCTAAACTGCTGAAATAAGGAAAAAAAAAAACAAATATTACTAAGTTAAGAATTATATATATATTAGTGCATAGATATATGCTCACACAGTGTACCGCCAAAAAGTTTTAAAGCATTTGCATATTATACCATTCACAAAATGGTATATTAATTCTGTCCAGAAGAAGGCGTTTCCGAGTTTATAAAGTATATATATTCTTGTTCAGCATGACGCGGGGAATCGATATAACCATGTCGGTCTGTCCGTCCATCTGTTTCAACACAAGGAAAAGCAATTATACAATGTTGTAAAACAAAATCCTCAAACAAAACAAAATGCTCAAACAAGTCCGTCCTGCACTTCAGGTGACTAGTCTAATGCTTTCTGCCTTTTCTTAATTGTCGGCCATGGCACTAAACTTATTATATAATATTGTACAATACCAGTTTGATATTTTTGTTCCGCTTAGCAGTCCAGTAAGGCCCAAAAGACCGCCGTAGTATTCAATGGACCTATACTAGTAAAACGCATCTAAGAACTCTATAATCAACAATTTAGGTACATACAGACGGAAACGGATAGATACACTCAGCTGATGATCCTGATCATGGATTCTTTTTGCCTATTGCGTACATCCTAAACACGAACACAATCTACTCTACAAGTACATATATAAATTAATTAAAGGAAACTATTTGGATTACTTACGCTATTCAATTGCTCGTACAAAATTTACCGTAAAAACACTCAGTGTTATAATGATTGTTTATATTGTGGTAAAGTCAAATTTTGTGGGGACATAATCATGTGTCCTCCCTTCCTTGTTTTAAGCAAACTCTGATCAAGCCATTGCGAATATATTTCAGACTAAACTAATTCTCCTCGAATTATCGCGTGATCACATCGAACCGATCTAAGGTTAGGCACCATTTTGAGCTTTTTGTTCTACGTGCTTTAGACAGGCATCCCAATAGCTCTCGGTCTTCATATTCAAGACGGCTAGGCTTATTTTAATGAACCTCTTTTCATTAACTAACCAAAATCGCTTCTGAAGATCAGTTACTACATATATATTCTCGATCAGCATCAAAATCCGAGTCGATACAGCCCTGTCCTTCCGTCTGTCTTTATGAACACCTATATCTCAAAGACTCGGAAGACCTAGAGCCGCTCCCCTATTACACATACAGATCAACGATCGGATAATAACACTGGGCAACACTAAAATTGTATATTTAATAAGACCTACTTTTTTTTTTATAGGTACCATTTTTCCACCATTTTCTATGGTGGAACTTTTTATAAAAGAATTTTTAAAATCTGATCTGATAGTTTTGTTTAGCTTTTTTCAGAGGTGACCTTGCAGTTTTGCTCAAAACTCGAAAAGGCCGCAGTTGGTTTTCAAAGCCTTTACGCCGTTTAAAACTAATTAATATATCTATTAATCACGTATAGACTTTTTACATTACATTTAGATTTGTGAATTAGAAAATTCTGTTTGTTTTTGCTATTATTTTTCGACTTTAAAATTGAAGGAATACTAGAAAAAAAATTGTATAACCCTTAAGGTGCTTGTATTTGCATAGCTGCATTAATTCTGTTTAATGTGTGAATTACCAACATATATGTAGAGAAGGCTGAAATATAACAATTTAAGTAAATCTGCCTAATCTAATCTAATCTGCCTAAAAAACAAAAAAAAAAAAAAAAAAAAAAAGATTTTAAAAATTGTTTTTCCTTTGGATCCCCCCATACCAAAGTCGCTAAAAAAAGTTCTTATATGAAAATCACTCTCAAAAAAAGTGCATAATTTTGAGAATGTACATATGAAATAAAAATAAATATATCTTGTTATTCCTTTAAAAATTAGGCAGGAGTCCGCGTTGTGTATCACATAATTTGAGAGCATGCAAGGAAGCGTGTCTTGTGGACTGGCTTCTTATTTGGTCACGTTGCGGAACTCATTGTACGTCGAAGTGCAGTTAATATAACTACAAATATCAGATCTTAGTGAGTGAAGAAACATTTTTAAAATATTGTTTTTCGGACTGAGTTTATTAGAATTAGAAGTCTAACTGTTGTCTGTTCTTCGGACTGAGCTTATTAGAGTTAGAAGTCTAACAGACAACGTAGTTAAGAAGCAAGCCATCTCACTAGTTTTTCGCAACAACAATGAGCTCAGCCAGAAGAACAATAATTTAAAAATGTTTCTTCACTCACTAAGACCTCAAGCTCGCATAATGAAAATACCATATAAATCAAAAAGCTCGCTAAAAATTATCTACTTAGATAAATACAAAAATATTTTAAATCCTCGGCTTGCCGAATATAGGTTTTCTAAGTTGCAAATACTAATATAAATTTTCTTTTTAGGTTCACGAAAAAACTGTCCTTTTGATAACATTGCCAGCTATTTGTGTGCAGATTTGGTGGCCAAATGAAATCCTTGTGTTTCTTGAGATCTCAATGTTCAGTATGCTGCCTCTTTTGATTAAGGATAATTTGTTGTTACCCTTCATAACATCAATGATTATATTTTATTTGATCGTCAAATGTAACCTTTTTGATAATCAAAATAATATCCACAGTTCAACACGTTTCCCTATCTTAATCAAGAGTATATCTGAAATACTTGTTGCTGTTGTTGTAATAGCGTCATTGCTAATGGAACCTCCATCTAAGTTTCCGCACTTTTGGCCCTTAATTATATCAATCATAAGTTGTATATATTTTATGGCATTTCTAGTTTGGGGATATTATGTACAATTAACTTATAAAGAATAACATGTACCAATCATAATAAAATGAATTCATACATTTTTAAGCAATGCAAGTGAGTATTTTGGATATGTAATTGTGGTTGTTGACAAGTAAAGTACATAGCACTCACATTGTAAATTAGTATCCGTTCCTACCGTGGCCTCGTTGTATGTTTTCCTTACGAATTGTTCATTCTGAAGCAGTTCGTTCTTCGGAAGCTATGATATAGCAGTCTGATCGGAATCAAATTTGGTCAGGGCACGTGGAAGCTTTCAATTTGGAGAAAAACACGTTCCTTATATTGTTTTCATTCTGAACCAGTTCTATGGCAGCTACTCGATCTCAATACATTTGTTTTAGTAGTCGTGGACGCTTCTAAAACGGATACTGTCATTATGTCCTATGACAGTTATAAGATATAGTTTTCCGACCCGGATGAATCTTGTACTTATTCAGCGTTTATCTGGAAAGTTCAGCCCAGTAGCTGACACACACAGTCGGATGGACGGACATGACTATATTGAGTCCCTTCAAAATAACTCCCCTGTAAAATTTGCCTTTTGGTGCTTACACTATTTTTGCAGTTAGGGCTCGAAATTTTCGTGATCATTTCCGTCTTCTGTAATCTTTAAAGCTATCGAGTTTAAGTTTCCACCATACGAAACTAAAGTTTGTTGATTAAGTAGTCATTCTGAAATGGTTGGTTACATGGGAGAAACGCTTAGAGTTCTCTCAGTCAATAGTCATATGCTAAAGGTATATGAATATTGGGAAATCGTTGCAGGTTTGGCGAAGAGACTCGCAACTGCGGCCTACTTGGCTGCTTATGCATGCATCTCTTTGGAATGGCTTCAGTACGTCTCCAATTTCAAAAGATCGGCCTCCGGCTTCATAATTGGTGGAGGTGGCCTTTGTAATATTCGACCTTAACATAATGTTAAATAAAACACGCTTTAACACTTTGAGGGAATTTCGGCAACTTTATTCAGAATTAAAATGTGAGCTACATATATGATTATCAATTATGCAAAGGCAGATGCTAGTGCAATGGTTTTTTGTTTCGTTTATTTGATTAAACTTTAGCAACAAAAATTCTGCAGCTGACAATTGTCCTCCTCCAGGAAACCCATGGATCTTGTCCTTGTTCTAAATTACCGCTTATATACTCCAATTAAAAAAAAACGCGTCGAATTAATTTATTAGTTATGTATATGAATTTATTTGGCAAAAGCGCATCAAGTTAGCTACGAATATCAAAGGCAAAGGGCTGCTGTTGATCTATGTGCTGATAAGCAATTGAGAGATGAAGTAGTGCAAGCAAATACAATAGCAATAAGCGTATGTTTACAAATTAAGAGCATTAGAATAGCACATAACAACCAGCTCATTTGATTTCATTTACAGCTGCCCTGCCTCGTAGGACTAGATTACAAAATATGTGAATGTACATTTGGATTAATTGGCAACTGCGTGATCCAACATTACCTAAACCAAATTGTATCCTCAAAAATGCGATCATACAAAATTTAGAAGAGGATCATACTTTGACTGACCTAACCGTCCCTCTTAATTAAAAAGTCTTACCACCAATTACACGAAGACAAGAATGGAAGGATAGCTTCGGCTTGCCAAAACCTATATACCATTCACATTGTAACTATTTAAACGATGTAGATAAAATGTGGTCTACGGGCGTAGGGCTAAAGTGGATACAAGGGATAAGATACGAAGTTGGTGAGTTCATTCTGGAACAATCTTTAACATGTTCCATCTTGATCAGATCAGGCCAGCAGACGTGGACCTCCTCAAATGGATACAACCCGAATTTGGTTTGATTTGGGTGAAAAACAGAAATTTTGATCCTAAGTTTTCGTTCTGGAACACTCAATAATATGGTAGCTATATGATATAGTTGTCTGATCTTGATCAGATCAGGCCAGCGGACGTGGGGCCTCCTTAAATATATACAAACCGAACTTGGTTAGATTTGAATGAAAACAGAAAAGTTATGCAATCGGTATTAGACATAGTTGTCTGATTTCGACCAGCGGTACTGCATTTGGTTTGATTTGGGTAAGAAACATTAAAAATTATGCTCCTGAGTCTTCATTCTAGAACAATCCATATAAGTAATCTATAAAAAAAAAAAAAATCAATCCCGTCGATTACTCGAGCGACTGGTAGTCAAAGGTGCTTAAAACCACAATGCTGGCAATATCCACCGTTTCACCTTCCTGCCTCAATATCCAACTGCCTCGCAGCCATCAATATGCATTCCATGGTGGGATTTACTGAATATTCTCCGTGGGTATACTCAACTTCCTCCGCTACAACAACAGGATGGAAAGGGGAAATTGCCCAAAATAACTCGGACTGTACTAAAATACAAAATGTAAACAAAATTTCTCATCCCTAATCTGATATCGCCGCTGCCTAAAATTTATGACAATCGCATTGCGCATTGCGCATTTCCAGGCCAGGCTAAATGCTTCGATATTCCTTGAGATATTGCTGGAGATATTCCTTGAGTATGGCCGGTTGGCTATGACGGTGTGGTTTATTGTGGTTGGTCCTAATTTATCCTGCGGGATAGCATATTACGTGGCAGGAACACACAGCCCTTCCCTTTGCAGGAGCTCGTGGCTAGATATGTGCGAAGTGTGGTTTTACGCGGAAAATCGCCCCTTCCGGGTGTCACCAAGTTTTCCGCAGAGGTTGGTTATCTCGTCTCGTTGGTTATTGTGTCTGATCTCATACGAAATTAAGCCTCCAGATTATGTGATGGGGCCCAGACCAAAACTACTTAGAACGGACTCACTCGATTGCTGGAGATATTCCTTGAGGATGGCCGGTTGGCTATGACGGTGTGGTTTATTGTGGTTGGTCCTAATTTATCCTGCGGGATAGCATATTACGTGGCAGGAACACACAGCCCTTCCCTTTGCAGGAGCTCGTGGCTTGTTATGTGCGAAGTGTGGTTTTACGCGGAAACTATACCCGGCTAGATATGGATCCAATCCGGGTCTATCTATGAAGCAAGGAATCGTGCCTTTTTTGCGCACAAGCAAAACTTTCCTTAGTAAGTGTATCGACCAAGATCAAGGCCAGCGCCAAGCCTAGCCTATTGGAACATCTGTATATTGACACTTAACCCGCTAGTCGAGGGCAATAGTGAAATTCAAGGCCAAGTTCATGCATAGATTATAGGGACATATGGTTCTTATAGGAACGCTGTCGCTCTTTCTCTGTTGTACTCGCTCTGTTTCTATTCCGCCACTGTAATTTTAATACCCGCCGCTTAGCAAAAAACGTTCTGCATTTTACACCATTAGCGAACAGATGGCGCTGCGCTGCGGTTATTTGTCCGTTGCTGCCCATTACTTTTGACCATTCTTATGTCCGTATCGCTACCCAAATGGAAGAGTCCTTATGTTTTGATTTGGCATGAAAAATAAAGGGAGAAAGAATGAAATCTTGACATTTAAGAAGCCAACGCATCTGTTGTTGTTTTGAAATTTTTTTTGTCGAACACGCACTCGCATATTGCAACGAACACGAACGAAACTTAAAGAAGCACGAAGTCGTACTCCTGTTGTACATACATGTGTGTGTGTGAAATTTGAATTTTAAGTATTGACTTCGCCACAAGTCGTCATGCATGCATTGTCTGAGCAGTCTGACGAATTAACAGTGTACCCGGCCAACACCGGGTAAACTGGATAGTATTATTATAAATACCATAATTATATAAGGTTCCTCGCCGGATGTTAAAGGATGTAACCGCACATGAAAACTGATCTACAAATATTATCTGATCGTTACTATATATCATGATTGTAAAAGAATGTTGAATGGTCCAATATGCTTACAATTTGGTTTTCAAATTCATTATATTTTTCGTGAGTCTTACAAAATTATTATTCTATGCAAGCTTAATAACATGCTTATCCTAACTGAATCCAATGATTCTTAAACTCAATCGTGCAGATATAAGGAGCAACTGGTAAAAATTGCAGCTTTGTAGTTCAAAAGACTTTTAAGATCTCGGGTTCGAAACAAACGGACGGACATAAGTAGCTATAGCAAATCCCTTCGTCCTTCTATGCGCTGCAAGATTAATAACAATATTAATATACATTCACATTTTTTGTGAATGGTATAAAAACCGAGTTTCCACTAATTATATAAAAACATAAATGTGACATTTATAAGCTTTGATCAATTTCCTGGAGCGGGAGGAGGCGTCAGAAATTATAAAACAAACTTGATCTGCCACCACACTAGGGGAGGTACATACTATATTTGGTGACTAGATCTTATAGTCTCCCAGATATAGGTGTTCATAATGATAGACGGACAGACAGATCCACTCGGCTGTTGATGTGATCAATAATATATTTGCTTTAGAGGGTCGGAAATACATTCGCTTGCACGAATACAATACACCCTTCCCTTGTAGAGTATAAATATGCAACTTTATAGTCCTTTGCAATCTTACAGTTTCTAAAATCTAGATTTTCATATATGCGGGCAGACAGATGGACATGACTGAATCTACTGCACTTGTGAATTAGAATATATTTACATTATTGTACATTTTTACCATAAGAACAGGGTATAAAATAGCGTAGAAATGGAGAAACTCAAGCAACTCGAAATCACAACTTAACACCAGCAGAGACACACAAAGGCATCAACAATTTTGTTAGACAGTCATATAAGCCTCTCACTTTATACTGCAGAATGATCTTGATGCTTTCCAATCGTTTTATCAAGCCATGGGTGCTTGTTGTAAATGAAATATACAACCTGGCATCTCTTAAAATACCTCTTGAACTCATATAACATGCGCTCATTAAATTAGTGACCACATTACACTCGAGCTGCGTGGACCTACTTATTATAACAGGTTGAAGGCCTATTTTTTTAATTTTATTTTTTTTTTTTTGTTTTTTTACTCCTCGACGCCGGTAATTTTGCTCACAATGGCTGTGCCAAGACCTCTAAAGAGATAGTGGTTTGACTCGGAAGATGGAATTGTTTATACGTCTGGTAAAAATTTTGATCATTCCCATTGTTCTCTCAATTCCAATGGCTGACTGCTACAAAAAAACAGTTGCCCTTTCAAGGCCTTTCTTTTTATATATATCGGGACGTTGACGTACAATGCACTGCACGTTCAAGTCGACCCACGGTACCAAGCCACAGGGCTTGTTACGTGCAAAGCCCAGGCTAGAATTTCTCACGCGAAGACGGAAAAAAAAACGCAGACTCGCTCACTCACTTTCAATGAGAGTAAAAAACAACAAACCATAAACAATTTACATTATCTACTAGCTAGATGCGTTTGTTTGAGTTTAGGGAGTTATTATTAGAGATAAAGTTAAATAGATTATTATAGTTACAACAAAGGACACGAAAAGGTTCATGCAGGAGATAGTTTAAATTACAGTGCTGAATATAGATAGGAACATAATTTCTAGTAGTTCTACGAGGAACACAAAAACTGATTTGGCTAATTAAAGATGGCGAGTCAATATCACCATTAATCAGCTTATCTATAAAGATAACATTAAGCATACTTCTACGGTTTTCAAGAGATGGAAGGTTAATTAGCAGGAGCCTTCTTGAATATGAACTGAGGGGGATTTTGGGGTCCCAATTCAACAATTCAAAAAGTAAAAATTTCTTTTGAACAGACTCAATGCGGTCCTGGTGATTCCTTTATTGTGGACACCAAGCACACGATGCGTACTCTAAAATAGGTCGGACACGAGAAGTATATAGTAGTTTAGTTATATATGGATCATCAAATTCCTTCGACCATCGCTTGATAAAACCCAGAACACCCACAGCCTTATTGATGGTAATTGAAATGTGTAAGTCGAATTTTAATTTAGGGTCTAAAAGAACACCGAAGTCATCAAATGAGTCGATCAGATCAAGGGGCATATCGTTAAGAAGGTACGATGTCTGAAGCGGTATGCTACGACAAAACGACATAACTTTACATTTAGAACTTTTGAAATTTAGTAAGTTGACGTGACACCAAGATTGGAAAGAATCAAGGTCATCTTGCAGCCTGAAGTGGGAAGAAGAGTCGTTGAAGGATAAACAAAGCTTATCGTCGTCAGCGTACATGAGTACACGAGAGAGGGATAGAACCTGAGGCAAATCGCTGATAAATAAGGTGAAGAGCAGGGAACCGATGTGGCTACCCTTCGGTACCCCTGATGTAACCGTAAGGGGCTTAGAGTAAGATATATTAAAAAGAACTTTTTGAGTTCTGAGATGAAGGTAGTCGGACATCCACTTAAGAAGGTGGGATGGGAAGCCAAGGAGACCAAGTTAATAGTGGCTTATCGAGTCTAATGCTTTGCTGAAGACAGTGTAAATGACGTCAGTTTGAATATTATTCTTAAATCCTTTTATTACAAAAGAAGAAAATTCTAGTAAATTAGTGGTGATAAACGCACGCTTCATAAACCCATGCTGAGCAGATAAAATTATAGAACCACAAGAGTGTTGTAACTGTGAAGTTAATATGTTTTCAAAAAGCTAAGGAATAGCAGACAGTTCTGATATGCCTCTGTAGTTTTGGGCATCCGACTTATTCCCCTTTTCATGGAGAGGAATAATGAACGACTATTTCCAGAGAGAAGGGAAAGACGAAGAATTCAGAGACAGCTTTATAATAATCTTACAAAGCGCATCAGCGCATAATCTGAGAATCAGCCTTTCTAAATGAATATGTTCTAGCTGACAAGTATAATGATGCAGATACAGCAGGAATAGGAATATCCATAGTAATGTGTAATGATGGGTGAAACTGGTCTTCAGGAAGCAAAAGCGGACTGACTCTAGAGACCACTGAAATGGAAGGGTCTTAAACAAATATCAAATCAAGTGGGCGATTCAATAAGTGTGCTACAAAATTAACTTGAGATAAGGACAATTCAAGGTAGGCCGTTAACAAATTCGTGTTGCCTTGAAGGTATCAAACCGGCTGAGTCGATCACAGAGGACCACGTGACATCACTCATGTTGAAATCATCAAAAACCAACAGTTGATTAGTATCAGAAAGCATTGACGAGATCGATTGAATAGCATTAAGATAATCCAAGTAAACAGAAATATCAGGACGTGGAGGAATGTAAGAGGCAGTTATAAAGACAGAAAAACATTTAAGAGACTCTTAGTACATATAAATTCAATTACGTTAGGAAATTAAGCAGAATTGGTTTCGACAGAAGGCCGGAATCAACAGCAATCAATACACCACCACCCTGGCGGGACGATCAAATTTATAGGCAGAGTCTAATATATCGGGCTTTAACCAAGTTTCTGTAAAAATTAAAATATGAAAATCAAAAGATATGGTACCAGTGTAAAGTTTAGAGAGTTTAGACTAAAGGCTTCTAACATTTTGGTAGGCAAGAAAAAAGGATGAAACTAGCTTTTTGTTGCTATGTTAGAGGGTACGGATTGTGCGGCAGCAGGGAGTCTAGGCCAGAAACTTTTTTGGCAGATTGTGTCAAAACAGTCGTACGGAACACCTATCTTGACAAAACCTATATTGCGCGTAACACTAAACCTAAACTTTTCTACCTTAATCTTCGAACTTTGTAAAGTAGTTTTGGCCTGTACATAGCTGTAAGCATCTTCTGATGTAGAATCTTCGGCTTTGGAAAGCCGATGATACCCACAGCAGTGGGTATGCTGTTGTCGGATGTAGTCAACGATACTGAGGGTGCGAAACTGGCAAGGGGCGGCATCTGCGCATACGAGAATGCTTCTATTTTAGTGTCATCTACCCTCTCCAGAATGGCCGGAGGGTCCATCCCCATTAAAGCATCCGCATTTGGCAACCTGTGTACGGGCTGGAGAATGTAACTATCGAGCGGACTAGGAGTAAGAAAAATAGAATATCTAGAAGTTGGCACAGGGGTTTTCGGCTCTATAACGACAGGGCCGATAGAGTCTTTATCCAGACCACATCTACTCAGATCATTTACTTTCTTCCGATTAGAAGACTCCTTCCTTCGTTCCTTAAGAAGGAACGCAACTCGACTTCAGAAGGACGACACAACTCGCATGTAAATTTGAACTCGTGATTATAAAATTATCGCTTACACGGACACTGATTTTGGCACATTTGAAATGAATGGTGTTACGACAGAGACAACAAAAAAGCATAGGCTCGGAAGAATCAGCCTTGAAAGGGCAACTTTTTTTGTAGCAGTCAGCCATTGGAATTGAGAGAACAATGGGAATGATACAAATTTTAAATTTCTCACTGGGTAGCTGGTAGCACTAAACGGACGACACAACAACAGCAAACGATAAAATTTATATCTGGGTGGGTAGCTGGCAGCTATGTTACGGTTTTCAAACGACACAGCGCAAACGCAAATGCAAAACAATAATAAAATATGACTAGCAAGACTGAGAGTCGTAAAATAACATAAGCTTACAAGCAGGCACGCAAAAACAACAAGTAAGAACGCTATAGTCGATATTCCGACTATAAGATTCTCGTACTCAGCATTTATTCATTATTCGACACACTCAAAAGTATGAAATTTTTTTTTTTTGGGCTTGGTGTGTTCTCATACAAAGATAAAGTTAAATAGATTATTATAGTTACAACAAAGGACACAAGAAAATTCTAGTAAATTAGTGGTGATAGACGCACGCTTCATAAACCCATGCTGAGCAGATGAAATTATAGAACCACAAGAGTGTTGTAACTGTGAAGTTAATATTTTTTCAAAAAGCTTAGGAATAGCAGACAGTTTTTATATGCCTCTGGAATAAGGAGGAATAAGGAACGACTATTTCCAGAGAGAAGGGAAAGACGAAGAATTCAGAGATAGCTTCATAATAAGCTTACAAAACGCATCAGCGCATAATCTGAGAAACAGCCTTTCCAAATGAATATGTTCTAGCTGACAAGTATAATAATGCAGATACAGCAGGAATAGGAATATCCATAGTAATGTGTAATTATGGGTGAAACTGGTGTTCAGGAAGCAAAATCGGACTGACTCTAGAGGCCACTGAAATGGAAGGGTCTGAAACAAATATCAAATCAAGTGGGCGATTCAATAAGTTTGCTACAAAATTAACTTGAGATAAGGACAATTCAAAGTAGGCCGTTAACAAATTCGTGTTGCCTTGAAGGTATCAAACCGGCTGAGTCGATCACAGAAGACCACGTGACATCACAGATGTTGAAATCATCAAAAACCAACAGTTGATTAGTATCAGAAAGCATTGACGAGATCGATTGAATAGCATTAAGATGTTCCAAGTAAACAGAAATATCAGGACGTGGAGGAATGTAAGAGGCAGTTATAAAGACAGAAAAACATTTAAGAGACACTTAGTACATATAAATTCAATTACGTTAGGAAATTAAGCAGAATTGGTTTCGACAGAAGGCCGGAATCAACAGCAATCAATTCGCCACCACCCTGGCGGGACGATCAAATCTATAGGCAGAGTCTAATATATCGGGCTTTAACCAAGTTTCTGTAAAAATTAAAATATGAAACTGAATATATATGCTACCAATGTAAAGTTTAGAGAGTTTAGACTAAAGGCTTCTAACATTTTGGTAGAAAAGAAAAAAGGATGAAACTAGCTTTTTGTAGCTATGTTAGAGGGTACGGATTGTGCGGCAGCAGAGAGTCTAGGCCAGAAACTTTTTTGGCAGATTGTGTCAAAACAGTCGTCCGGAACACCTATCTTGAAAGAACCTATATTGCGCGTAACATTAAACCTAAACTTTTCTACCTTAATCTTAGAACTTTGTAAAGTAGTTTTGGCCTGTACATAGCTGTAAGCATCTTCTGATGTAGAATCTTCGGCTTTGGAAAGCCGATGATACCCACAGCAGTGGGTATGCTGTTGTCGGATGTAGTCAACGATACTGAGGGCGCGATACTAGAAAGTTCGACACTGATTTTGGCACATTTGAAATTAATGGTGTTACGACAGAGCCAACAAAAAAGCATAGGCTCGGAAGAATCAGCCTTGAAAGGGCAACTTTTTTTGTAGCAGTCAGCCATTGGAATTGAGAGAACAATGGGATAAAAATGATAAAAATTTTAAATTTCTCACTGGGTACCTGGTAGCAGTAAACGGACGACACAACAACAGCAAACGATAAAATTTATCACTGGGTGGGCAGCTGGCAGCTATTTCTCGGTTTTCAAACGACACAGCGCAAACGCAAATGCAAAAAAATAACAAAATATGACTAGCAAGACTGAGTCGAAAAATAACATAAGCTTACAAGCAGACACAGAACAAAAGCAAAAACGACAATACAGAGCGCAAAGAGATTAAAAAAAAACTGATACAGTTATATGCTTAGAGCTCCGCTTTTGGTTTAATTTGCACAATAATAAAAATAAAATTAAAAAAAACAATTTAAAGCAGATTAATTAAGTGCACTCAATGGTTTACGCTAAAACCGAAACCGAAATTAAGCACAATAAAAGAATAAAACAAAATTTGGACACAATTTAAAATTTGCCTTAGTACGGGATGATCTCAGCGCTCCCTTGATATAGATCATTGCCTGCCGCTGAATCTTCGCCATCAATTTAAGGTATGTTTTGTTTTCCGTTGCTGGCCAACAAACTAACTAAACCGTACAGTAGAATTGGACGTACTACTATGATGTATATCCAATGCATGAGAGGTCGAGGAAGGCCTTAGACGCTGCTTCTTCTTTGATGCGTAAGAGCATTAGTAGCCATCTTTTCCCTCTCCTCTACATTGTGTTTCCAGGTCACATTGGTGTCCAGGACTGTTCCCAGGTATCAGACTTGGGGCTTAGGTTGCAGCTGAGTGTTTCCAATCTTTGGGGGAATGCTTTATGGTATCTTGTACTTCTTGGTAAAGAGGATGGAGGCTTAAAGTTTGCTCTCTGATAGAGCTGATAGTTGACGGACATATTTCCATTATAAGTATGCTTATGTCGTCCGCATTGGCAGTTCGATTTTTTTTAAATAAGTCGTCGACTACTAAATTCTAAATTTCTCTTCCAGGCGATTCATTATGGACTTTGTTGTTAGATTGTTGAATACTCTTTATATGTGATGGTGGTAGAATGCCTTTTCTAAGGCCGCTACAAGGAAATGTATCGCTGTTTATACCGATTTACATTTTGTATAAGCGTGCTGATTGGTAGACATAACGTGGCCCACAGCTTGCCTGATATGTAAGTCCAGCAGCTTCTGTTGTTTTCAGTAGAAACTATGTGAGGCTTATTGGCCTATACTCATTGGTTCTCATGTGACTGCATTTGTTGTTCTGTTGGTATGCCATGTGTATTGGCTGCAAGGTTCCTCCTTCAAGGGCCTCCTGTTTGCTCTCCGCCCATGTACCGTTCTCTCGTTTTATCTGACTCAGTATAGTGGGTACATTGGTTGATAGCAGCGTCCGGAGTCTTACTGAGCAGAAGTGCCTCCTTGAGCTTCTTTGGGCCTTTCATATGTTCTTCTTATATACTTTAAGTAAAGCTTTGTACTCCGTGTAGATTATGTCATCGTTCGCCTGTTTGGCAAGCTTGAAGAGGTCTTTGAGGTTGCCTCTCTCATTGCTTAGTCTCGATTTCACTCTCCAGCAGATACCGGGAGAGAGTCTCTATAGACTCATCTACGTCCCTAACGTCTACGTTCCACTGCACCTGGGGCTCGACGCTTTGAATCTCTGGTTTGCTTTGTTGAATCTCTTGTCAAAGTCTTATGGTCTGAGAAGTAGAGTTTAGTAGAGAGTAGTAGTAGAGTTTTTAGAACTCTCCAATTCGACAGCCTGGTATCACCTCGCAGAATGAATAAATCACTTTATTTTTCTGACACACTTTTAGTTTTGCAGCTATGTAATTTAGAATTAAGAAAACCGTGATTTTTTTTAGTATTTTTTCAATTTCTCAACTTTAACTTGTAATTTGCGTTATTCTTTAACTTGTAAATCCTTTAAAATGCATGCGTTTCGAAAGCTCCAATATTCTGCATCGTTTTCCGTATAAATCATTAAATTTTATGAAGAAAAGACTACGATACCAAGATTTTCGGAAATCTAGCCAATGTTTCATTTTGATGATGGAGTCTGCGTGGAATATTTGATAGCACATGTTATTTTTATTTTATAGGTTTTGGCGCGTGTGGACACACCTTAGATGTTCCGGAGGCAAATACCCACTTCAAGCAAAAATCCAGTGAAAACACCCACTTCAAGCAAAATCCAGTGAAAACTCTTTTTAGTTTTCGCTGTTCTTTATAATAGCTGAAATCTTTATTAAATTTGGTTTACATGCTGTTGGTAGTTTAGCTTACTTATCTACTTACACTTGCACTCTGCCCACGTCCTTGTTCACACACTGACTTCAAGACATTAACGTGGCGAGCCCGCAGCACAAGCTAACAGACCACAGCTGTAGACTGGAAGCAGTATGTTCGCAAATTAGTGCGAGTGAGAGGCACCGTTCGCTCTGACACTCAAAAGATAAGCAGCGCAAGAAATTAGCAACTACTGTTGCTCATTCCAATGCAGTGCAGGGTCGGTTCACGAGCATAATTGGATATGGGCGTTAGTACGTACGACAGTTCTCACTTGGCCAACCACTTGGCGTCGGCTCGAACCATTTGGTTCGCCTTGTCAGAGTAGGTAGATAGTCGCGCACCCATCTCTTCCAAAAGCGATCGGCCAAATGAAAAGCGACTCGAAAGCCCTTTGCTAATCTGGCACCTGATCCATGGATCGGTGCGTGATCCATGGATCTTTTCTAAGTCCTTCGTCTGTTAGGATTTCTGAAAGTATAGATTTTATGGGAGCGTCTGGTACGTTCCCATGTGCGACGCGCCTGGTGGAATAAATGTGAACTTAAGTTGAGTTGCTCGTCGAGTTTCTCATTTCGAATCCGTCTGAGTCTATTCTTTTTACGGTAGTTGCCAGCTGGACCGCTTGCACCGCTTGATCTTTCGGGCGCACCCGGACCTAGTGAAACATCTCTCTTATGTCACCTGCTATGGCAACAGAGCGTTCCCGGAAGCGTATGATTATGCCCACCAAGGATGCCACTGCATCTGGAGCAAGAAATCGTTCAGGCAAACGTCATCGACTTTAGCGGCCGCATTTCATACAAGACGTCTTTTTCTTGTTTGGATTCGTAACTGTAAATATTGGAAGAAACCATGATTTGGAACTGGAGGTTGCTCACATTTATCAAGTTTTTGGAGGTATCCTTTGGACTTGTAGTTGTCAATTGTGTTCATCATGAACCCTTATAGGTCAGCGTCCCTTGACATCTTCGTTTCCAGGCATTTTACTATGTTGTACTTCCACAACAGTCCAGTCTGCCAGCGTTTCTTGCCAACTCGTCGTCGGCTGCGCACTGCGATGATGTTATCTCCGTCCAATTCTCGCAGCTCTGGTGGAACGCTAACCTTGATTGTATGACGTGCTACTCCTTCACTCCTCGCCGTTATCTTCAGGCAGACCAACTTTGAATTTTCAGAACTTGGCGAAACGTGTGACCCAAAGGATTGAAGGTTATTTGTTGACAGCAGCAAGGAAAGAGTAAAAGAAGTAATACTCCACAATAAAAATGAGAAGCGCTCTATCCGAATCGGGGATGTTAATAAGAAAGAATCCAATGAAAGAATGAAGACGCTATTTGAATATATCAAATATAAACAGCATCAAATCAAGGTCAGCGACTTGAAAGTTATAGCCATGATATGTGGATTGCAAGGTGGTTATATAAAGCATTGCTGCTTTCTTTGTCTCTGGGATAGCCGAGCTCGCCATAAGCATTACTGAAGGAAGGACTGGCCAAAACGAGAACTACATACTTTGGGAAATCATAATGTACGCTATGAACCTCTAGTGAAGGTCAATGTTGCCACCACAGCACATTAAGCTTAGACTGCAAAGATTATTCTATGCCCCACAGATTCGAAAGCTTTTGAGAAACTGGAATTTCAACTTTATTTTGAGTTCACTTGAAAAAAGAGCTTGGAGCTCACTGCGACAAGTCTCTAAGCACTTATTAGGCAACAAAAACATCCGGATTATATTAGAATCGTCCAACAGTTGATACAAATTGTGGAAAAAACTTAGGGGAGCTCAGAGAGGAACACGGAGAAGGATTTCACCAAAACTAAAACATAATGATCGACTACGTGTGGGGTCTCATACGAGTATCAGATTTAAATACCGAAAGCAGAAGATGCGATACTCCAACAATTTTTAAAATACAGACAAATCAAATCTTAGATATAACAAAAATAAGTCGTTAAGAAACAAATAGTGAATCTTATTTTTAATGAACATTCATTGAAATATACCATCTATAATACCTCTTGATCGTTTATCTGCAGATTGGGTGAACACGTGATGTCGTACAAAAAAATACAAAAAAAAAGTAAGAACGCTATAGTCGATATTCCGACTATAAGATCTCGTACTCTGCATTAATTCAATATTCGACACACAAAGAAGTATGAAAAACAAAATTTTTTTTTGGTGGGGTGTCCTCATACAAAATGTCTTTTACGATTTTGTCTACAATTATTATCCGATCTTAACAAAACTCGGCAAATCGGTATATATATATATATATATATATATATACGATTTTTACGATTTACTTTACTTTTACGATTTTGTCTACAATTATTATCCGATCTTAACAAAACTCGGCAAATCGGTATATATATATATATATATATACGATTTTTACGATTTACATTACTTTTACGATTTTGTCTACAATTATTATCCGATCTTAACAAAACTCGGCAAATCGGTATATATATATATATATAATGCGTTACAATTTGTGGAATATATAAGGTTTTGTAGTCTGGGGGCGTGCCAAAATGTAAAAACTTCATCTGACGCCCCACATACCAAATTGGGTCTCTTTAGTTCTTACAGTCTCCCAGATCTAGGTGTTCATACGTACGGACGGACGAACATGGCTACATCCACTCGGCTGTTGATGCTGATCAAGAATATATATACTTTATGCGGTCTTAGACGCTTCCTTCTGCCTGTTACATACATTTGCACGAATACAATATACTCGTTTACTCTACTAGAGTACGAGTATAAAAATGGGTTTAGATTGAAAGCGTTTGCTATTTTAATTTATACGGCAAATGATTAGGAATTATTGCAGCTTTGCAAATGCATGTATTGTAAACCATATACAAGTTATATAATTAAACAAATTACAAGTTAAAGTCGAAAAATAGAAAAATCACGGCTTTCTTAATTTTAATTACATAACTGTAAAAGTGTGTATAGATAATAAAGTGATATATTCATTGGCTGTGAAAATCGGATGTGTCATTTTCGAGAAGTGGGCACCTCTGTATTGAGATAGGTTTTGTTAATTTTTATTTTTATTTTATGGAGCAGCAAACGTGCTGCTTCCAACGTTCAATTATATCTGTTCTTACATTTTTCCTTAAGTTCTAGGTAAGCCTAAGTTCCATAACTGCGCTGCCTGCAGTTGGACAGCAGAGCGACGGTTATGTATATTCTATATAGTATGTGTATGTAATTATGCATATACATATGTTGGAACATCAATGTTTTCACTGTTAATTTCCATTGTTTAGGCGCAGCGAGTTTCGATAGCACCGAGATCCGTAACACAACTAACTTGTGTCTTCCCTCGATCTCCGGTTTTTATACCGAACCACACTCGGCGACAGCTGTAAACGCTGTCGCCCCGTTAAAACGGGACTTTCCGTTAGATGAGTACGAGCCGTACTCGACGACAGCTGCAAACGCTGTCGACCCGTTGAAACGGGACTTTCCTAAAACACATAGTAGAGCAGGCAACAAACACATGAATAGGCTGATGCAATGTGACAATGTACCTGCGATCCTGGTGAAATACCCAAATACGCACTAACACAAACTCAATACAATTCTCACATGTATTCACACACGACGCATATTCAAACTACTTATGCTTCCACACGGCCAACCTGACTATAACACGACCTCGTGTAATTCTAAAAAAAAATGCTTAGCTTCTTAAATCATTTTATTTATAGATCTTCAAATAAAATTTAACATTAACATTTCCTTTTTCTTATGTTTCTCGATTACAACTTATTTATTTTATTTTTATAATTCTCTCATTTCATATCATTTTATTACTGTCTTCAACATTAGAGGTCACTCAATCAAAAGCCCCACACGCCATGATCAAAACAGACATTAGCATGTTTTGCACTTGTGCTTGCTTTATGATCTGAGTACCATGCCATTTTCTTTGGCCCACAGAGGTCACTCAATCAAAAGCCCCACACGCCATGATCAAAACAGACATTAGAATGTTTTGCACTTGTGCTTGCTTTATGATCTGAGTACCATGCCATTTTCTTTGGCCCACAGAGGTCACTCAATCAAAAGCCCCACACGCCATGATCACAACAGACATTAGAATGTTTTGCACTTGTGCTTGCTTTATGATCTGAGTACCCTGCCATTTTCTTTGGCCCACAGTATTACATATTTTTCTCACCCTTACTGGTGTATTTCACTCTCTTTAATGACTTCAGCATCTTCAACATTTTCATTTTCACTCTCTTCAGTGACTTCAACATTTTCAACATTTTCATTTGCACTCTCTTTAGTGACTTCAACATTTTCAACATTTTCATTTTCACTCTCTTTAGTGACTTCAACATTTTCAACATTTTCATTTTCACTCTCTTTAGTGACTTCAATACCTTCAACATTTTTATTTTCAATATCATTCAAATCCTCATTACAACTTTCTAAATCATCTGGGACATATCCCTCTGGCAATTTCCTTATATCTTCATGAGCATACTTGCACTTCCTATTATTTGTCAACGACTTGAGGATATATCTATCTCCGTCTAGTACTTGAACAATTTGCAAAGGTCCTCTATACTTTGGACTTAACTTTGTTTGATGCCTTTCTTCATTCTTTAACAACACAAAGTCTCCTACGTCATACCCAAAAACCTTAGCCTTAGTTTTATCAAATTGCCCTTTGCTATATATTTTGCACTGCTTGAGCTCTTGATTCTGCCAAATCAACTTCTAGTGCCACGTCACATGGTGGAAGCAACCCCAACGGACGAGCAACCTTGCCAATGAACAATTCCAAAGGGCTTGCCTTTGTCACTCGACTTACAGTACAATTTAAGGCTAACTGTACCTCGCCTAATGCGTCTTGCCAAGATCTGTTGCTAGTTTCAACTGCCGTTAATAAATTTTTCAAAGTGCTCATAATGCGTTCTACCTGTCCGTTAGCTCTACTTGCACCTGTCGCAATTAAGTGCAAACTTATATTTTGTTTAGAACAGAATTCACTAAATTTAGAGCTGGCAAAACACCTACCCTGATCTGCTATTATGCGGTTAGGTACTCCAAACAAGAATCCTTGCGCTGTTCAGCCATCAACCAATCACTAGATATCTCTGCCAGATTAATTCTTTTTTCAGAAACTTTACGAGCATCAATTGCATCAGCAGATGGGAAATTTCTTGAAAAGAAATCGGCATGAGCCATTCGTTTGCCCTCTTTATACTGTAATTCAAACGAGAACGACTGTAAATAAGCCCACCATCTTTGTGCTCTGGGCGATAGGTCACGTTTATTTCTTGATGCTTTAAGCGAGTTGCAATCGGTAAAGACAACAAATCTCTGCCCGTCAAGTAATGACGAAAATGCTTAATGGCCATGACAACCACGAGAGTCTCCAATTCGTATGAATGGTATCTTGACTCAGCAGGTGAGGCAGCCTTACTGAAGAACAAAGGCTTCAAGAAACAAGAGAATCCTTGTATAAATTGCCGAAAGTAAGACGCAAGTCCAATAGTCTTAAAGCAGAAACCGACTGAGGAGATGCTAAGGCATTTAATGCAGAAATTTTTTTGAGAATTTGGACGAATTTGACCAGCGCTCACTTCATATCCCAAATATTGAACAGTTGACTTCAGGAACGAACACTTTTTAATATTGAACAAAAACCCAGCTTTCGTGAGAACATCAAGAGTAACCTGTAGTCTTTCCAAAGCCTCACTTTTCGTTGCAGCCACCACTAACACGTCATCCATATAGACAACCACAAAAGTATTTTCCAGTTCTCCAAGTGTATGCATTACTGTACGCTGAAAAACTGAAGGTGCATTTTTCAGACCAAACGGCATTGACAAAAATTCGTACTGGCCATCTGGGGTGACAAAAGCCGTACACTCTATTAATTCTTCATGCAATGGGATTTGGTAATATCCGCTTGCCATATCTAAACAAGTGAAATATTTAGCACCATGAAGTCTGGCTATCTGATCTGCTATCAGGGGTAAAGGATATCTATCTGAAACTGTGTTAGAATTCAATTCACGGTAATCAACACACAAACGATGAGAACCGTCTTTTTTGTTTACTAACATCATAGCACTTGCAAAGGGAGAACAGCTTGGCCTTATGACCTTGCATTCCAAAAGCTCTTTAATCTTGTCGCGTACCAATTCTCTTTCATTTGAACAAAGCCTGTATGGTCTTCTTTGAAGAATTTTTCTATTGTCTATTAATTTAATCTTCATTTCGCCTGTACTGACAGTAGATGAAGGAATTCCCTTTGTAAAAGATTTTGAATAGTTTTCCAATAAATTGTTTAATTTACCTCTATCTTCACCGACAAGATCAGTATTCAATTTAGAAAACACATCGTCATTTGAACAAAAGTTAACAGATTTTGATCTAACAATTTCAAATTTTCCGGGTGACATAATGACGTAAAATCCTTGCGACAGTATTTCTCTACTAATCAAAATATCATTTTTTTTTTCAAATATTCATCATTCAAAACATGGAATAACATTTCAATACAATGATTGTTAATTTGTACCTTGCAAAGTATTTGCAATGTACTACAAATGCTGTAATTTCCAATACCTTTCAACATTACTGTATTCTTAATTCTTTTACCAACTAACTTAGCACTTATCTTTTGTTTAACCAATGAACATTCCGCTCCAGAGTCACTGCGACGCACTGTCTTTTATGTTGTTTTCGCTCTGCCTTCCTCCATGGCCACCGCCTCAAATGATTTTTTTTTTTTTTCGAAAGTTTCTAATAGATCGTGTAAATCCTGCTGCGCCACATGGACCATATCGTTTAAAGTTACGCTGCACATTTTTGCGACGCTGCATTTACCGTACGTTCCTCGCACTAATACTAGCACACACACGCAACTTTTTCTTTGCAAAGACAAAAACACCGACACGAAAAAAATAGCAAACAAACAATAGATTTAAACAAATTTGTATTTGTGTTGCTGTTATTGTTATTGCTTTGTGTGTCTGCTGCTGCTGCATATTTCTTTTTTTAAACCACTTTCTTTGCTTTCTGCTTTATCGCTTTTTTTTTTCGTCCTTTGTTTTGTCAACGCCTATTTAGGCTAAGCACGACGCGTCACCAAAAAGCCGCATTTGGTTTGTGTTTATTTGCAATTGATTATATATCTCAACTTTGTATTTGCAATATCAATTGCACGTATCAGGAGCGAGCCCGATCCCACTTCTGATGTTGGAACATCAATGTTTTCACTGTTAATTTCCATTGTTTAGGCGCAGCGAGTTTCGATCACACCGAGATCCGTAACACAACTAACTTGTGTCTTCCCTCGATCTCCGGTTTTTATACCGAACCACACTCGGCGACAGCTGTAAACGCTGTCGCCCCGCCAAAACAGGACTTTCCGTTAAATAAATACGAACCATACTCGGCGACAGCTGTAAACGCTGTCGCCCCGTTAAAACGGGACTTTCCGTTAGATGAGTACGAGCCGTACTCGGCGACAGCTGCAAACGCTGTCGCCCCGTTGAAACGGGACTTTCCTAAAACACATAGTAGAGCAGGCAACAAAACGGACACATGAATAGGCTGATGCAATGTGACAATGTACCTGTGATCCTGGTGAAATACCCAAATACGCACTAACACAAACTCAATACAATTCTCACATGTATTCACACACGCCGCATATTCAAACTACTTATGCTTCCACACATATACATGTACAGACGGTACATACTCAAGAAGTGCTTACGCTAGCGATCCCACGCTGCGGCCGGTCCGCATAACTGAGGGATCTGATTACCGCACTTGTGTATATTTATGATTGCATAAACATAACAACATACTCTTACTTTTAAGTTGGTCATATGACCACTTGTTATATTGTGTACTCTACAATACATGTGGGCATATGCTCATTTGGCATACAACATACTACACCCCCAAAAATATCCAAAATTGACCAGATTTTCAAACATCCCAATATCTTACCATCTATGTAAATGCGTGCACCTTAAGGGAAAGACAATTTTGTTATCGTTTTCCTTGAAATTGTTTCCAAAACAAAAAACACGATGTTCTCAATTCAAAATTGCATAGTTGCTAATTACATCGGGTGCAGCCTTTTTGAGTTATAAGCAAAACTGCGGGGTCACCTCGGAAACAGCTAAAAAAATGTCAGATTTGAAAAATTCTTTAAAAAAAAAGTTTCACCATAGAAGAATGAACATTTAGCTACTATATAACTATATATCACATAGCTACTATATATCACATAGCTACTTCGGAAAGCCGAAGCTAGCTTTCAAGCAAGACATCCTTTGCTTTGCACTCAAAATACTGCAATACTTCCTCAACTACTGACACCACTGCTCACTCATACACCGGCACTACTACCGATTATACCAGTAGTTGATTTGTTTTGCTGGCGAAATCCGAGAGAGCTATGATAAGCGATAAGTGGGAGAGCTTTGTATCGTTTTGTAAAGACGCACCATATGCATGCATACATATGTAATACTAACAGACAGAAATCGAGACAAGCGACCGCATATATCTGTAGTTGATTTAGAGTTGCGGCTCATCGCTGCAGTTCTCTGACACGTACTCAAAATCTACTATAAAAAACATGAATTTTGAAGTTTAACACGTAAGAACGCTGTAGACGAATCCCGACTACAAGATACTCGTGCTTTTTGTGGATAAAATCGATTTTTGAAAGTCCTTATTTTAATGAACGATTTATACCCAACATGTTTACAATACAATTTGGCTAGCAGCAACAATGTTGGTGGCACGTTCTGGCAACATTCTTTTTGACAACTGGTATACAGATGTTTACAACCCAGCAGACTGCTGTCTCTGTCTCTCTCTTAAATAGCAATGATAATGATATGGCTTGTATGCACGATATATGTGTATGTCTCTGCTTATATATGCATGTTTGATTGCATATATTTATAAATACATTTTATGGAAAACATTTTTAGCGATTTTGTCTACAGTTCTTATCCGATCATAATGAAATTCTGAAGATCGGAGGGGTATGTGCTTATACATATATAAAGCAAGCTTTAACTAAATATGTCAAAAATTGTGCTAGACTTTATCTAGGCTAGGCTTTATCGATTTAACGAGCCTCATATATTCGTTTTAGGGTCGGAAACGCTTCCTTTTGCCTGTTTTGCCTGCAAGAATACAATATACTCGCTTACCCTACATAGAGTAAGAGTATACAAAAAGTCAAATTTAATATGAAACATATTTGATTTAACCATTAGCTTTATTAATTTGTTGTTAGCTACTAATTATTAATACTAACATATTTGCTACTTTAAAGTTCATTTATTATGTTGAAGTAAAACGGACAAACAAGCAATCGACAAGTAACAGAATTAATTAATTCTTGACTTCAGGGAAGCACATATGACAACGGATAACTGCAATTTCATAGCCTGTACTTATAGCCCGCGCCTTCTGGTTCGGTACCTAGTCATGACAGCGATTGTAAGGCGGTGGTCGCACAAGGAAGACCTCTCATCGACATTCCAATGCCAGAAACTGTGTTTATTTGTAAACTAGCCTCAGATTGTACATCGGAAGGTGTTTGCGCTTAGATAGTTCCAAGATTCAGGTAGAACCATTCAGGTTTAATGTTAGGCTTCTTTTATTATACGTTTGCGGACGATTGTTTTGATACAAATTGTCAAAAAAAAAATCCTGACCTAGTCCTGAAAGAGCGTATAGCCAGAACTAGAAATCGGATACCGATTAGACTCCCTGCTGCCGCACAATCTGTACCCTCAAACACAGATCCAAAAATATAACTTCATTTATTTTCCTTGCCTACCAAACTATAAAAGGCCTTACATCTACATATTAATGTTTTCCGAAACTTTTAAAGGGCTGATATTTTGCACACTTCAGTTTTTCTTAATAAATATACCTATAGTTTTGATTGTCCCTCTGTACAACGTCCCTCTTAGTACGCCAGATTGCTTTTGATTCCGGCCTTTCGTCGGAACCAAATCCGCTTAATGTTTCAAATGAAATTGAATTTATAAAAATTTCTTAAATTCTTTTCAACGACTCACTCCCTCTTACATTGCTCTACGTTCCGATAGTTCTATTTCTTAATGCTATCCAGTCAGTTGCGTCAATGCTTTCTGATAGAGATCAATTGGTGGTTTTTGGTGACTTCAACTTCAGTGATATCTCTTTGTTCTCTGAGGTCGACTCTGCCAGTTTAATATCTTCAAGAAAACAAGAGTTTATTGATGGCCTACTTGAATTCTCCTTATCACAATTTCATTTTGTAGCAAATGCGTTGAATCGTGTGCGTGCTTTTATATTTGTTTCTGACCCTTTCATTACAGTTGTCTCAAGTTAATCCACATTTGCCTGCTGAGGACCCTTTCCATCGTACATTACGCGTTATTATGGACACTGTGTATTCCTGCAGTGCCTGCATGTTCTAACTTGTCTGCTAGAATGCTGTTTTTGTTCGACTTAACAAAGTCATTCATCCTTCAAGCAAACTAGTCGTACTTGCACGCGTGTAAGGATATGGACAGTGCAGTAGATTTCTTTTCCCAACATGGATTATGCAACAGTCGTCCAACTTAAAAAATATGAAACTTAGACTCTTTAGGAAATTCTTAGGACCCAAAACAATTTAATAACTTTAATAATTCATAACGATCAAAATAGATCAAGGCTTTGCCGATTTGTATGCAGAGTTCTTTCAGAAAACTTACTCGTGTTTATAGTATGGATCCTATATCTATATCTGATAGCCTTATAACTTACAGGGCTAATAACATCCCTCCTCCTATAATTATTGAAAGCTCATTGCTAAATGAACTGAAGTCCATTAAGGCTAACTTTTTTCCTGGCCCTGATGTCGTTCGTTTCTGTATTCTCAGATTGTGCGCTATGCAAGATGATTTGGGCATACACTCTGGTGAAATTCCAAAGACAAGATGGAAAGGCGATACCAAAGGATATTGCCTGGTCACCACACTGGAAATCAACACAGCGAGGTGGAGCTACATCCTCGACGCCTTGGTGTTCCTACGTACCTGGTCCATATGACTCGCAGCTAATTCACGAACTGATGTACGACACCACCGACGGACCGTTATTGCCGAACGCGATGTACGACGGGATCTTGCGGCTGGCCATATCAGAAGTCGCCCAGCTGATTAATTTCGCTGAAAACGTGGCAGTGATGACCGTGGGTAAGGAATCTGTCTATCGAGACGATAGTACTTCCATTGGCTAGTACCCCATAAAACCGAGGCGTAACGGGCTAGTACTGTCAAAAAGTACTCTTAAGTTCCTTTGAGTCATCCTTTACACAAGGTTAAGCTTCCGTGAGCACCTTGAATACATTGGCATAAAAGCTTCAATAACGAGTCGAGTGCTCTCACAGGTAATGCTCAATACGACGGGCCCCAAACTGTGAAGAAGGGTCCATCTGTCCAGCGTGACAATAGCGACCATGTTATATGTGGCTCCAGTCTGGCTAAACGTGCTCCAATCGACTATCGTATCGGACAATGCAGCCAATGTTTTATCTGGCGCACCACTATCTACATACACGGAAGAGACTGTTTGCCACGCGCGAGGCAGATAAAAGGCAGACACTTCGGAGATGGCAGGAACGTTGGAGTAGGTCTACCAAAGTGCGTGGACACTCCGTCTTGTCTCCAATCTGACGCAGCTCCAGAGAGGACATGGCTGCTTACGCAGGTACGCTGTGGACATGAGGCTTCAGAGGAATGTACATTTTGTAGCCGAGGTGTGGTGCAAGATGCCACACGTGTAATGTTCAGGTGCCCAAATCTCTCTTCCGAACGGCGGAGACTTGAGCAGGAAATGGAATCTCGGTGGCGAGCTTAATCCAGTCTTTGCTGGAGAGCGCCGAGATGGTTTACATTCAGAGAGATGTGCGCGAGCGGCGCTGAAGTAGAGCCTGCTTCACCCCAATCTGTAGATTTGTTAGCCTTATTGTGTATATTAAAATAGTTTAAATAAATTAATCAAAAACAAAAAACACCGTGTTCATGTCGAAACTAAAAACTTACATACGCAAATATCTGGTTTGATGCTTGCAAGTAAAAGATCAATAGGTACATACATACACATACATATTTATTCGGATCACTAAAAATTTTCTCTATTATCGAGAGCAAGCGACAGCATTTGTGTGCATGTGTGTGGCAGCGAACGCAATTCGTATTGCTGTATCTGGCATTGCCATTATTTATGTTGTTGTCGGCTGAGCAAACAGAGTCCAAAAGCTCGGCAGAACACACCATAAGGAATCAAACTAGCTGTTAAGTGCTGTTGTTGTTTTCCTTGCTTCTGCTCAGCCTGTAAGCTTATTGCTTGATTTGACTCTCAGTCTTGCTTGTCATATTTTGTTATTCTTTTGCATTTGCGCTTGCTTTGTGTCGTTTGTAAACCATTAGATAGCTGCCCTTAAATTGCTGCCAGCTGCCCACCCAGTGATAAATTTTATCGTTTGCTTGTTGTGTCGTCCGTTTACAGCTACCAGCTACCCAGTGAGAAATTTAAAATTTCTATCATTCCCATTGTTCTCTCAATTTCAATGGCTGAGTGCTACAAAAAAACGTTGCCCTTTCAAGGCTGATTCTTCCGAGCCTATGCTTTTTTGTTGGCTATGTCGTAACACCATTCATTTCAAATGTACCAAAATCAGTGTCCGTGTAAGCGAATATTTTACAAATAATCATGGTTTGAAATTTACATGCGAGTTGTGTCGAAATGCTGAAGCCGAGCTGCGTTCGTTCTTACGGAACACAAAGGAAGACTTTAATGCTCTCCACGTTGGCTTTAAGCAATTAAATATGTCAAATATGGCAAATTTTACATCTTTTAATATAGAGTCTCTTAAGCGCAAGAAAATAATGATCCGGGTAGATCTGGCTGGATAAGGACCATATCGACCCTGTCGTTATGGAACCGAAAACCCATGTGCCAACTTCTAGATATTCTATCTTTCGTACTCCTAGTCCGCTCGATAGTTACAGTCCCCAGCCCGTACAACGGTTGCCAAATGCGGATGCTTTAATGGGGATGGGCCCTCCGGCCATTATATAGAGGGTTGATGACACGAAATTGAAGGTTCCTCGTCTGCGCAAATGTCGGAAATTGCGCCCCATGTCGAACTTTCCAGTGTCGTGCCCTCAGTATCGTTGACTTCATCCGACAGCAGCATACCCACTACTGTGGCTGCCCTGCTTAGACCTCTCATCGGTATTCCAAAGCCGAAGATGGACTTTATTTCTAGACTAGCCGTAGATTCTACATCAGATGTTTCCGCCTATGTACAGGCCAAAACTAGTTAACATAGTTCGAAAATTAAGGTAGAAAAGTTTAGGTTTAATTTTACGTGCAATATAGCTTCTTTTAATATAGGTGTTCCGGACGACTGTTTTCACAGAATCTGCCAAAAAAGTTTCTGGCCTAAGCACCTGGTCGTGAAGGAGTTTAAAGCTAGAACTAGAAATAGGATACCGATTAGACTCCCTGCTGCCGACCCTCTAACATAACTACAAAAAGCTAGTTTCATCCTTTTTTCTTGCCTACCAAAATGTTAGAAGCCTTTAGTCTAAACTCTCTAAACTTCACACTGGTCGCCTATCTTTTGATTTTCATAATTTAATTTTTACAGAAACTTGGTTAAAGCCCAATATATTAGACTCTGCAATCTTTCCTAATAATTATACTGCCTATAGATTTGATCGTTCCTCCCGCCAGGGTGGTGGCGTATTGATTGCTGTTGATTCCGGCCTTCTGTCAAAACCAATTCTGCATAATTTTCCTAACGTAATTGAATTTATATGTACTAAAGTGTCTCTTAAATGTTTTTCTGTCTTTATCACTGCCTCTTACATTCCTCCACGTTCTGATATTTCTGTTTACTTGGATCATCTTAATGCTATTCAATCGATCTCGTCAATGCTTTCTGATACTGATCAATTGTTGGTGTTTGGTGATTTCAACATCTGTGATGTCACGTGATCCTCTGTGATCGACTCAGCCGGTTTGATACCTTCAAGGCAACACGAATTTGTAAACGGCCTACTTGAATTGTCCTTATCTCAAGTTAATTTTGTAGCAAACTCTAAATCGCCCACTTGATTTGATATTTTTTTTAGACCCTTCCATTTCAGTGGTCTCTAGAGTCAGTCCGCTTTTGCTTCCTGAAGACCCGTTTCACCCATCATTACACATTACTATGGATATTCCTATTCCTGCTGTATCTGCATCATTATACTTGTCAGCTAGAACATATTCATTTAGAAAGGCTGATTCTCAGATTATGCGCTGATGCGCTTTGTAAGATTATTATAAAGCTATCTCTGAATTCTTCGTCTTTCCCTTCTCTCTGGAAATAATCGTTCATTATTCCTCTCCATGAAAATAGGAATAAGTCGGATGCCCAAAACTACAGAGGCATATCAAAACTGTCTGACATTCCTAAGCTTTTCGAAAAAATATTAACTTCGCAGTTACAACACTCTTGTGGTTCTATAACTTCATCTGCTCAGCACGGGTTTATGAAGCGTAGGTCTACCACCACTAATTTACTAGAATTTTTTTCTTTTGAAATACAATGATTTAAGAATAAAATGCAAACTGACTTCATTAACAATGACTTCAGCAAAGCATTTGACTCGGAAACCACTGTTTACTTATTCATAAGTTAGATCTCCGTGGCTTCCCATGCCATCTTCTTAAGTGGATTCCCGACTACCTTAATCTCAGAACTCAGAAAGTTATTTTTAATAACTCTTACTCTAAGGATTAGCATTACATCAGCGGTACCGCAGGGTAGCCACCTCGTTCTCCTTCTCTTCACCTTATATATCATGGAACTGCCTCAGGTTCTATCCCACGCTCGCGTACTGATGTACCCCGAGGACGTTAAATTTTACTGGTCCTTCAACGACTCTTCTTCCCACTTCAGGCTGCAAGATGACCTTGATTCTTTCCAATCATGCCGTCAGGTCAACTTACTAAATTTCAAAAGTTCTAAATGTAAAGCTATGTCGTTTTGTCGTAGCATACCGCTTCAGACATCGTACCTTCTTAACGATATGCCCCTTGATCAGATCGACTCATTTGATGACTTCGGTGTTCTTTTAGACCCTAAATTTAAATTCGACTTACACATTTCCACTACCGTGTGGGTGTTCTGAGTTTTATCAAGCCATGGTCGAAGGAATTTGATGATCCATATATAACTAAACTACTATATACTTCTCGTGTCCGACCTATTTTAGAGTACGCATCGTGTGTTTGGTGTCCACAATAAAGGAATCACCAGGACCGCATTGAGTCTGTTCAAAATAAATATTTACTTTTTGCTCTCCGTGGGTTGAATTGGGACCCCAATATCCCCTCCCTTCATATTCAAGAAGGCTCCTGCTAATTAACCTTCCATCTCTTGAAAATCGTAGAAGTATGCTTAATGTTATCTTTATACATAAGCTGATTAATGGTGATATGAACTCGCCGTCTTTAATTAGCCAAATCAGTTTTTGTGTTCCTCGTAGAACTACTAGAAATTATGTTCCTATCTATATTCAGCACTGTAATTTAAACTATCTCCTGCATGAACCTTTTCGTGTCCTTTGTTGTAACTATAATAATCTATTTAACTTTATCTCTAATAATAACTCCCTAAACTCAAACAAACGCATCTAGCTAGTAGATAATGTAAATTGTTTATGGTTTGTTGTTTTTTACTCTCATTGAAAGTGAGCGAGCGAGTTCGCGTTTTTTTCCGTCTTCGCGTTTCGTGTCGCTTGTTATGCGGCTGCGCCCCTCGTCCGGTTAGGCTGGGGTGAGTAATTCTAGCCTGGGCTTCGCGCGTAGCAAGCCCCGTGGCTTGGTATCGCGGGTCCACTTAATAAATATAAGTAATAAATATAAGTAGTTGAGTATTAATAGATTAATGTTAATGTTAAATGAATAAATAAAATACAAATTCTTAAGTTAAATAATATTTTGTATTGGGTTTTCAGTTTGGAGAATGCGGTAAAAATAAGTTCTTTTGCAGCAGCAGGTACTCAAAAAGCAACACTAGCACAAAAACCCAAGTCACTATACATTTCTTGTCTCAATTTTTGTGCTTCGCTTTTCACCCACCATTCTTTCGATGCCGTCGCGGTAACGTATGCTATACGCACAACGGCAAAAAAATACCGCTCGCATTTGTTGCTTGTGTGCCCAAAAAATTCACGCATTATTGTAAGGCGAGCGATCATACTCAGTTGTGCTGTGGTTGAAAACAATCGGGCGTTTCTGACATTTGGAAATTTGGCACTCGTGCAGTTTTCTGGTCGGTGCATATTTGATCTGCCATTGCACATACATCATAATTATATACAGACATTTTCAAATTGATTTCTTTTTTTTATTAAGACATCATTGCATACATACGTATTTAATTTATTTAAAAAAAAAAGACATCATTACATACAAATGTATTTAATCTTTATGGGAATGAGATGTAATTGAAAAGTCTAGACGCAAAAAGACAATAGTGAATATAAATATAATATATATGAAAGCAATTACGAGCAAAGGTTCCTGGAGCAGTGACACCTTCGAAAATGTGTACTTAACTGTAAAGTCGGAAATGTGACTTTCCACCAAATTTGATTTTGAAAATGAAACAACAGGGCGTCCAACAGTGTCTAAGTAAGTGTGCACTAAGTCGTTCTGTCGGCGTTTTACACTATATGGCGTTATAAGCTCTATGTTTGCAGAACCTTCTGGTAAAATTATATTAATAACTGCTTCATCTACTGCCATATTGTCATGAATGTGGTCTATTAAGTGCATCTTTAACTGGTATTTGGTGCCGTCACTGAATAAATATTCATATGATGGAACATTATAGCCAAGTGTGTATTGGGTTTTCCATCCCCCAAAAAGAGGGAATCTCGGGCGCAGTTCGAGGTCAATAAAGTCACGTAAAAGGTGCATATTTGATGTTGAGATATTGCCATTAGTGTCTCTATAATAGACACCCGATGCAGATGCTGGTAAATACGTTTTGTAAGATTTGACGGCAGATTGACCAGATCGCCCATCCTTCTGAAAATCGTATCGCGAAAACGATCCCTTCAACTTAGCACCCGTATGCGTCATTTGAATCGACTCCTTAACTGCAATATTTCCCCAATGTGATACTTCAATGGAACGTTCCAAATAATTGACTGTCAAAAACGGCGACTGATTTTCATAGTGAATTACCATTTCTTGGTCAGTCAGCGCTAAAACAAAATAATGATGGTGTCAGTTATACATATTAATAAATATAGTCAAGACAAACCTTCAATGTTGTCGTACGGCCCAAATATCAATCTATTCGATGAGACTGAAAACGGCTTAACCTGAGTATGTGATAATACATTTGAAGAACTAAGCTTCACGATAATTTTTTCCGTGTGTGTCATGTATTTCGAATATAGATATAGACTACCGACATATTTCACTAACTGCTTGTCAGTTTGCTTTATTTCTACTGGATATGGAAGAATATTTTTGGTCGACAGTGTTTCTACTAGTATAGTTTGCTTGGGTGCGGCCTTTGCGAAGGTTAGGACATAACTTTGGGCCCCATTTATGTCTTCTTTTTTTCGTATTTGAACTTCATTGTTATGAGTGTCTTTGACGGATATATACGACAGGTTTGGCTCTTTTACAAAGAACACGTAGTCAGTAAATGGTTTGCCGGTCGGGTCCTCAGCAAATATTTTTATTGTTGTCTTCACAAGCTGCGATGTTAGGTCCAAATTTCTTTCGACATTTTTATTAATTATTTCCGCCTGTGCCAGCACATTAATAAGAATTAAGCAAATTATTGCCTTACACGAGATATTTAAAGTTCGAAGCATAATTTTCGACTTTATTGGACACGTAAAGTAAAACCACCAAAAGAGAGTTTCTTCCAACATCAGAGTTGCAATGATTTATCGATATCGAGTTAATGCAATATAACATTTTGGTCTAGTCTTATATTTTATGATAGTGATTATGAAATAATGGAAGCGGAACAATAATGGTAAATTTAGGCAACACTATTCACGATATTTTTACAGCAAATGTTTTCGGACACCGATTTCAGGTCAATAAGTTTTACACTTGTCTAGCGTGGAGTTATAAACCTATATCTAATTTTTTAATTTATTTGTTATTATTTAATGAAATGATATAGGATTGTTTTCCTACCTTAGGTAGTTGATGAAAGAAAAGCAATCTTGCAATATTGAATATTTGTAACACTTGTAAAAAACAAACACATAAATTAATATGTTTTCATTTCCTGTGCGATTTTAAAATACTTTGAACTTTAGCCAATGACTATGCCTCATATAGTGAAAAGTCTAATACATAGATAGAAAAGTATTTCACTTCATTATTGCCATCACTTAAAAGCCCTCTTCTTGATTAACGTTTGCAACATAAAATTTAGTCCATTTTTCTTCCAGCTCTAAAATCTTCAATATTATTCGCTATAGAATATAATATCATTTCATATGTGAGCTGATCATTATTAGCTTTCATTTATTAAAGATAAAACTAGTTTTTTAGAAATTGTATTTCTGTACCGATGTCTTAAATACTATGGCATAATAATGAAACAGGCTATTAATAATGCTTATGCATATAGAAGCCGTGTTTAAACGTGTGACAACAATTTTGGGAGATATAAGTTTTTATCGGCGGGAGGAGGCTTGGCAAATTCTAAAACAAACGATCTGCGTATCAAATGAATCATACTAGCTGAAAACGTTTTTTACCGTACTCATTTTTGTGAATGTCCATGTGTGTTGTGCATATATCGACAACTAGTGTACCTAGATACTGTATACTAATTTTCGTGCACAATGTTTTGATGCTGTGCTTACTCACTATACAGTGAATAAAAAGTTAGAAAATGCATTAAAATGTCTGTGTGTCTGTGATGAGGTCCCCTAGCCATAAAATTTGCAGTAAGCAAAAGTGAGATAAAATAATTACTTTCTTTATTGGGGTGGGTTTCTAAAGCAGCAGCTCTCTTTACACTTTGCACAATGTTAAAAAGTAAATAACATTATAGTTTAAACACAAGATTTTAAAATGTATGATCAATATTATTAATTATTATATTTATAAAAAGTTTAATATGTATTTTCATTATTAGTTTCAAACATTTGCATTCATAGCTTCAATATTATGATGTCAAACAATTTCTTGTTTACCATATCTTCGGTTGTTCCAATTTTGCGTCTATGGTCTAAGTCAATTCAGTACAAAAGAACTTACTTTTTCCAGAACATTCATTGGCGATAGTGATTTTCTTTATTTTGGAAATTTATGTTTCACCCTCTCCATAAACACTAAGCAATTTATTTTAAACAGATTTGTTACAATTACGATAAATATCATGAATTTACCAAATTGTAATTTACCATTCAAAGTTAATTCACAGCCAATTGCTGTCTACAGACAATTGAAATGCAATAGCACTTAATTTCAGAATACTGCTGCCCATTCTTCTCGCCGAATGAGTTGCTACGTGAAGCTGTAAAGGAAATTAACTTTTCCGTATCTGGTATAACAACTTTTGCCTTCTTATATGAGCTATGTACATAATGTTAAAGGTCTATTGGTTTTCTTTTGAAGATAGGCAAGCTAGTCCGTGTTTCGTTTCCGTTTTGTGTCGTCTGGTTGGGCATGCGCTTTTAGCCTGAGCTTAGCGCACAGCAAGCCCCATTGGTTGGTGTCGTTACTGGGTCACTTGCAAGTACTGCGCGCAAATCGTAAACACAGTGCCATATAAAGTACAGCAAAAACCACGATGCAAGCCTTATGTAAATATGAATAGAGATCACTCGCAACCCCTATACATGTATTCTGTTATCTATTCCTTATGCTGTACTGGCGATTGTCTACTGCTAGGATACCTACATGTCAAAATCGCCAGAAAACCAAATTGCTTTATTCTGTGGCAAACTGGTTCGCGTATACAGGAGGGTTCTCTCTTCTCTTCTATTTCACTCTTTTCTTCCCGTCCTTATCTCTCTTTTCTCTATCTTCTTTCGCTTCTCTTCCTTGCCTCTCTTCGTGAATTTGTGTTCATTCCACAATTTATACTCGTCACTCTAGTAGAGTAAACGAGCAATGCAAATGTATGTAACAGGTAAAAGGAAGCTTTTCCGGCCCCATAAAGTATATATTCTCAGAGGTTATAAAGCCCAGAAAAAACAAATTTGGTATGCACACTGGAGACAAAGAGTTGTGAGACGTCAGATAAAGTTTTCTTTGAAAGTTTGTCACGCCCTCTCCCGCCACCCCAAAAAAATATAACTCCTCCAATTTTCAAGATATCAGTGTGTAGGATAAACCGCGTATAAATGTGACTATTTTCTATGTAGTAATACAATTTTGTTTAAATAGGTTAAGAAACAAACTCAGAATTTGCCAGCAAGTGTGAATAAAAACTCTTCGGTCGCCCTCCAACACATGTGCTAATGCTGCTGTTGCTTCAATGGATGACCTGAACGTGCTTGTAGGTTAAGTGATTTTTTTGCATTGCTGGAATATTAGCGTAACACTCGCATTGTTCTGACTTAGTCAACGGACAAAATCAAAGGAAAATCCCAAAATTCTAGAGGCAGTCATATGCTGTGGCTGTAGCAAAAAGAGTTTTTTCTACATATTCAAGCAATGATCATAGTAGCGGATTGGGCATAATTTGGAGTGTCGAATATTGAATAAATGGTCAGTACGAGTATCTTATATTCGGAATATCGACGATAGCGTACAATTACATGTTATGCTCTTTTATCTTTAGAATTGTCGAAAATATTTGATTTAAAGGTTATACCGAATAAGGTAAAATATCATCATTATCAGTACTTACACTTCTGATGTACAAATAAATTATAAGAATAACGTGTTTATTTTAATTTTTTGAGAATGTTAAATGTGATTAGTCTTTTCTTTTTAGTATTTTATCGATTATCAATTTGGTCATTTACTTCTTTCAGTATACGGTCACTTGTGGTAGGAATCAAAAAACCAAATAACAAGTTTTACTGTAGTAATATTTTAAGTATTTAAAAGTTTATTTTAATAATATGAAGAATAATTAATTTGTCATACATAAGTAGTATATACTTGGATTAATTATTTTGTTTTCCAACGCCAAGGGCGGTGTCAGGAATTAATCAAGAAAAATCGATTTTTCGTTTTCAGTAAACGTAAACGGGACTTTAACTGAAAATTTGGTTTGAGAAGGTGAATATCTCGAATTACTTCACGATTTATTGATTTTTACAGATTGCCGGCGAAATAATTCAATTTACGACACTATGTTAAATTTTATATGCATTTTCTTATTTGTGTGTGCATGCCTATAAAATTGTGTATATTTATGTACACGAATGTATATGCGTAAGCACATGAGTAATAATAATCATTATACCTTTCAAAACAAATATTTTGTCAGGAAGCTTTAAAGCACAGAAGGAAGCGTTTCTGACTATACCATGAATACATATTCCCTATCAGCACGACAAGAAGAGTTGATATAATCATGTCCGTTTGTCTGTCTGTCCGCCCGTTGTTTCAACACAAATATCTCAGAAATCTTAAAAGCTACAGAGCCGAATTTTCACCAGATGCTTCTTTTGTCTGCGTTCGAGTTTCATACAGATCTGACAACTATATCATATAGCTCCCATATATCCGACCGCTCCGGAATGAACACTTATAAGCATAACTTTTTTGTTTTTCATCCAAATCAAACCAAATTCGCTTTGTATCCATTTCAGGAGACCCCACGTCCGCTAGCATGATCTGATCAAGATCGGACACCTATATCGAAAAGCTACCATATAACCGATTGTTCCGGATTTACCACTTAGTAAAATAGCCTTTCTGTTTTTCATTAAAATCAAATTAAGTTGTGTTTGTAGACCCACAACCGCCGACCAGATTTGAACAAGATCGATAATAAACACATTTACAATGTGAATGGTATGTAAGCTTCGGCAAGCCGAAACTAGCCTTCCTTTCGTGTTTGTTTTGTATGTATGAAAATTTAAAAATTTAGGTGGGTGTACATCTCTAATAATTTTCTTAGGAAACCCGGCATACATCGCTACGCCCCCTCGTGGTGTTCTATGTTTGTTTTTGTGCTAGTGTTTTTATTGCTGACTTGCTTTTCTTACATCTCCAAAACTGGGCCCTGCGTGTTTCGCATACTCCGAGTGGCAACTACTGTTAGAACAAAATAGATGAATTTGCATTCAAATTCCGGCAGAACATAACATATAACACAAAACGAACGAACCCTGAAATCTACCTTGGGAACGACTACCTCACATCGACTTTGAGATGGGGGCGGTTCTTATTCCCCATAAGCACCCACATCTCACATCCTTTGAAGCTCGAATCTACATTTGTTCAGCCGCCCCATAAAAAAAACCGCACTCCTACTTACGCACACTCTTACCTCTGCATCATACACCTTCCCCTAAAGATAAATTTTACGCTTTCTCCATTTTTAATACTTTATAATTTATTCACTTATATGTATAACTGTTCATTGTCATTCCAACTTTATTCTCCATTCCTTCACTCTCGGGATTCTATGTTAATTGCAAGTGCACAAAAATATGTCCTGTCCCTACCCAGAGCTCTTAATATATTAAGATAGGTACTCGATCGGTCGATAAAAATAATAAATTTTCCTAGCGCAGCACAAAGCATGCATTCATGTTGAGATACGCTGACGGAATGCAGAAGAATATCAGAATATATGTTTGTGTGCATAAAATGCATAAAAAATGTACAAGTCGGCATATGACACTTTCGACACTCTCGAAAGAATGCAACACTGATTTTTTTTTATTGTAAAACAATCTTGATCTGGCATCCCCAATTTTGGTGTACTAGAAGTTCATTCCGAATCGGCCGGTTATGATGTAGTTATATGATATAATGATCCGATCTGGACGATTTTGCCTTATAGCAGCTTACATCAGAAAGAAGTTTACTCTAACAATTGCATTGCGATTGCTTTAAAAGTGAGAGACTAGTTCGCATAGAAACCGACGGACATGGCTATATGGAAGCGACTTGTCATGCTGATCAAAAATATATAAACTTTATATGGTCGGAAATTATTCCTTCTACATATTTTGTGAATGGTATAAAAAGTTATTTGGATTAAAAAAGAAATAGATGGACAATCTACATACAAGCATTGACTTTATTTCTGCATTTAAACTTATGGATAGTTCGCTTTGTAAAATACGCTCCTAAATTGGTTGCACATCGAATTTGATTCGATTTGGGTACAAAATAATAAACTTTTATATGTTCAAAGTGAATTGACCGAACTTTAATGCGAAGTCGAATGAATTTTAGTGAGTTTGGACTCAGTCGTACAGTATTCTTATAGAGAGAGAGGCACGAGGGCGAATGAGTGAGAATTCGAGATTTTGTAATTACTTCGAGTTGGTTTCGGATTTGGTTTTTTAATTTACATTGTATACATTGCCGTAGCTTATATACCATTCACATTGACAGCATGTCAACAACCACTTTTCTAAGGAATCATACTTTATTTGATCCCGTTAACATCATATCAAATTTCAATCATGTACATAAATTAGGTGCAAAGATATGAAGAACTTGAATTATCACATATATAAAGCGGCGGTACCAAGCCCACTTTTCCAAAACGATAAACCCCTTTCCATTCCCTTGGCCGATGTTTTTATGCTGTAAAAATGTCATGAAAATCGGTCCAATGGGTGCAAAGATATGAATTATTTTCATTATCGCTTATATGAGAGGGTGGTGCCGGCGCCAAAGCATTTTTTGAAAACAATATATAGTCTTGATTCCCTGGCCATTATTCATATACTGTAAAAATATACTGGCCCTCGGTACATTACTTTAAAGAACAAACAATTATACGGACACAGAGACAGACATTCATTTTTTCAAATTAACATTTTTGCAGAATATGTAACTGGCAGGTCAAAGTCAAGTTTATTTTTCATTGCAATTGAACAAAATTTGTGGCTTATGTGTCCTAAAGGCTATGTGGCTTTTTGATATATCTTGATCAAATCAAGCCAGCGGATTTGGAGCCTCCTCAAATAGATACAAACCGGTTCCCTTTTTATTTGGATGAAAAACTGAAAATATGAGAGTTATCTATATATATAAAACTCTTTGCCCTGACTAACTAACTGATTCACTGGCTGACTTAGCATTAACCCGCAGGTCAAACGGAAATAGGTGGGGATGCTGAAATTTTTACGCAAGGTATAGTTCATGGCCTAGTCGAACTGCAAGTGGGCCAAAATGGAGGCCAAAGATTGTGTGGAGACAATTGTCATTCAAAACACAGAAACACACATTTTTACACACACATACCTAGAGATCAACCTTTTTATACCATTCACCAAATGGTATATTAATTTTGTCAGGAAGTTTGCAACGCATAGAAAGAAGCGTTTCCGGCTATATGAAGTATATATATTCTTGATCAGCATGTCAAGGGAAATCGATATAACCATTCGTCCGTCTGTTTCAACACAAATATCTCAGAAGTCTTAAAAGTTACAGAACTAACATTTTTACCAGATGCTTCTTTTGTCTGCACGCTGGTTAAGTTCGAGTTTTATCCAGATCGGACTACTACCATATAACCAATTGTTCCGAAATGAAGACTTAGGAGCAAAAGTTTTTTGTTTTTCATCCAAATTAATACAAATTCGTCTTGTATCCACTTTAGCCCCACGTCCACCGACCAGATTTTATCTAGATCGGTTATATATTTACAATGTGAATGGTATATAGCCGAAGTTAGCCTTCCTTTCTTGTTCTTTGTTGTATGTTTTTGTTTTTTTTTTTTTTAATATATGTTAGCATTTCTTTCCATGTAAATATACAACCTGCAAAATTACGTTCTTATGTATGTGTGTGTATATACGGATGCTGGTCTGCTAAGTGCTGCTATTTACACACACATACTTACAGAAGATCGGCATTCTTTTGTGTTTTACTTTTAGGATTTTGTTTAATATTTGTTATTTTTTCCATTCAAATATACAACATTAATACAGCGCCAGTAGGCAAATTTTTAGTGAATTTATACTGAAAGTCGAGCTATAGGGGGCAGAACGCCCCTGACACCCACTGGCTACGCCCTTGAACATAAGCACAGACTATATGTGTATAAATGAATGTATGGGTATGAGCGAACTATTGCGTGCCCGTTTTGCGGTGGCTGGCTTTAGTCATATTAATATGAAATTTTATACTCTTACTCTAGTAGAGTAAACGATTATATTGTATTCGTGCAAGTGTATCTACAGGCAAAAGAAAGAATCTTCGACCCCATAAAGTATATATATTCTTGATTATCACCAACAGCAAAGTCGATCTAGCCATGTTCGTCTGTCCGTCCATATGAACGCCTAGATCTCGGACAGTAAAAGCTAGAGTCATCAAATTTGGTATAAAGACTTCCCTTTTGGGGCGTCAGATCAAGTTTGTTTTAAAATTTTGCAAATCGATAACAACATTATCCACAAAAACAACTATATCTCGGAGACTATAAGAGCCAGGGTCTCCAGATTTAGTATGTAGATTGCCCTTGCAGAGCGTCAGTGTGTTTTTTCAACGTCCCCTTCCCGACCCAGCTAATCGATAAAAACCTTATATCTCCCACAAATCTTAACGTATTTAGTTGAAACTCGGGTTTTATATGAACTAGCACAGAAACCACCGATAATGTAGATAATAATAATTGTAGACAAAATCGTAAAAAAAAAAACATTTTGTATGAGTGCACCCAAAAAAAAAGTGTTGCATACTTTCGAGTATGTCGAATATAAAAGACATAAAAAGTACAAGTATCATATAGTTGGAATATCGACTATAGCATTCTCACTTGTTTTTGTCTGTTCTGAATCATGGACCTTTACAAGGACATACGGAAGAAAAGACCTTTGTCTGACAGATAAAGAAGTACTCGAAGTTCAATTACATTTAAACAAAAAAAAAGAAAGAAAGGCTAACTTCGGGTAACTAAAGCTTAAATACCCTTGCAGATTCGGTTGAAATTTGGTCAGCATACGTGAAGGCTTCTAAGACTGACAAGTTCCAAATTTGGTTTAATTCGGATAAAAACAAAAATAAATCCGAATCGGTCAGATATATGATCTGAGTTCATTCCAAATCGGTTGGTTATATGGGGACTGTGTGATATAGTTGTCTGATATTGACCATTTTTACATATGAGCAGATTACAGGAAAAAGAAACCTATAGCTTTAAAACTGAGAGACTACTTCGGATAGAAACAGACGCACAGACAGACAGACTGTATCGACGGCTATATCGACTCGGCTTGTCATGATGATCAAGAATATATATAGTTTATATATATAGTTTATTTACAGTTCCTTAATGGGGGTGCCACGGAAATCTCTTAAGCCTTTTCGAACGGTTGTTTGTGCAATGTGAATACCTTTATAGGATTGTCAGAACTTTTGTTGAATATTTGTTTTCACTTATTTTTTAGTTTGTGATGATTAAATTCAAAGCAATATATGCTATTAGGTTGTATGTAAAATGCTAATGTTTCTGGAAATGCTTTTTTGTGGTAATTAAACAAAAAATTGCAATTTTAAATTTTTTAAGTGCTTTTCCAACTTTTTAGCAATCCTGACAACTCTGCCTAGCTATTTGTTATATGTTATTGTCAATGTCAAGTGCATTTGCTCAATTCTTTTTCGTTAAATTGAGATGTATATCATCTTTGCAAAAAGACATTCTTCTTCACACACAGAAAATATTCTTATATTTGACATTCATCCACAGAAAATATTGTTTTCAATATTAAGAGTGTTTTTAGCTAAAGAGATTTTTTTTGAGGTGTATTTAACCAAATCTCTAAGAAAAATACTAGTAGTTTAATCCAACAGAATCCGTGACACCAACATTTTGAATTCGGTTCGATTCGGGTGGGTGAGATTTCCGTGACACTTCCGTATGGGGCATTCTCAGTCGTCGCAACCGCATTTCCGAGTGGCGAAATTCTTCACTCGTGCGATATCTGTTACATATATCTACACAAATGCAATATATCCTTTACAAACCGGAGTTTTGTATTATATATTTTTTATAGGCCGACATGCGCATATACTTTTTCTAAAAGTAAAGAAGACATAAATTAAAATGGCTGCTCAGCATCAACACTATACCGTTGAAGTGGGTGACACGAATTTTACAATTCTTAGTCGATACATTAACTTACGACCTATTGGATCTGGGGCCCAAGGAATAGTCTGGTAAGTAAAAAAATGTTGAGTGTCTTATTTATCGTTAGTAAGCTATAACAAGTTTCCTCGACAATCACACACCCTGTACAAAAACAAAACTGTTTTCCACTAAGTGTTAATGCTGAGAAAATTGGTTCTATGTGAGCTATATGATAAAGTGGTCCGATTTGAATTAAAATTTTGTCAGTGAAAATGCGGACTCCTAAAATGGATACATATCACAAATTTGGTTTCGTTTGGATGAAAAACAATCATTTTTAGTTCATTCTAAAAAAATAGGTTCTATCGGGCTATATAATAGAGGCTGTCCGATCTGAAAGAAATGTGGTTATTTGACGTAGCTGCCCCTAACACACATAAACTTCAAATTGGTTTTAATTTCACTGAAAAACAAAAAATGTATGAAATAAAAACACTGAAGTGGGCCCTTAAAAAGTAAAGTGGGCTTTGCCAAAAAAAAATTAATAATCTTGATCTGCATACATACATATGTATAGAAAATTAAAATCCAAATTTGAAATTTGATCGACTCGGCTTGTCATGCAGATCGAGAATGTAAGAGTGGATCCGATATGAAATATACTTTAATTACAGCGCCGCCTATGATACGGTTACAGATCAAAATGTCGCCATTAAGAAGCTATCACGACCATTCCAAAATGTAACCCATGCCAAAAGGGCTTATCGGGAATTTAAACTTATGAAGCTTGTGAATCATAAAAATGTAAGTTTCGAAGAAATAAATATGTATCAATAATAATGAAATTGTTCTGCCTCAGATCATTGGCTTATTTAACGCGTTCACTCCACAACGTAATTTGGAGGAATTTCAGGACGTGTACCTTGTAATGGAGTTAATGGATGCTAACTTATGCCAAGTTATTCAAATGGACTTGGATCATGACAGAATGTCATACCTACTTTACCAGATGCTGTGTGGAATAAAACATTTGCATTCCGCTGGAATTATACATAGAGTACAGTATCGTTAATTTTTTTTTTTTGCAAATGATCGGAGAAAAATCCTGATCTAATTTTGATCATTCGTTATAGTTTAATATTTCGAAATAGAAATTATACCTGTCTCTTTTTTCACACAGGACTTAAAACCATCCAATATTGTTGTAAAGGCAGATTGTACTCTGAAAATTCTTGATTTTGGACTTGCACGCACAGCTGGTACTACATTTATGATGACTCCTTATGTAGTGACCCGTTACTACAGAGCACCAGAAGTTATTTTGGGAATGGGATACACAGAAAATGTCGACATATGGTCGGTAGGCTGTATTATGGGCGAAATGATAAGAGGTGGAGTACTCTTTCCTGGAACTGATCATATAGACCAGTGGAATAAAATTATTGGTAACATTTATTAGATTTTAGAATTATTGTATGTAAATTATCATATTTAAAATCATTAGAGCAATTGGGAACACCATCATCATCATTCATGCAGCGCTTGCAGCCAACTGTGCGAAATTATGTCGAGAATCGTCCAAGATACACTGGATATCCATTCGAAAGACTCTTTCCTGATGGGCTATTTCCTAGTGATAATAATCAGACTGGTCGAAGGAAAGCAGCTGACGCTAGAGACCTCCTGAGTAAGATGCTTGTAATTGATCCAGAACAGCGGATATCTGTAGACAAGGCTTTGAAGCATGAATATATTAACGTCTGGTACGACGCCGAAGAGGTCGATGCCGTAAGTATTGAACTTGTAAATAATATGTAAGTCTTAAAGGTACAGTCATTTTGTGAAAAGACTTTGTGAAAGGGCTTTTCTGGAAAGTTTTCCGAGAGTTTTGAAAATTTGTGGTTTTATTGATATCGATGTAATTTTTCCGAATTTTAGCTTTGCTAAGTGCCATTGCTTTTACAAAAAAAATGTTATTGTATAAACAGTACGACATTATCTCTAGTTTAATTTTGTATATGAATGTTCTTAACGTGAAATGAGTCTGATTTTGGCCGCCTTCCCAAGATGTTGGTGAGACGTTGGGACGTTGACATGAACTGGCCCCGCAACCAAGGCGCGCTTGTTATGCGCGAAACTCAGGCTAAAATCAGCCGCCGCAACACGAAAAGCGGGAACCGAAAAAAACACGAACACGAAAAGATAGGAAAAAAAACGGGGACTCGCTCGCTTACTTTCAATGAAAGGCAAGACGAACAATAAACGATTCAAATTATCTACTCGCTAGGTGCGTTAGTATAGATATTTTATTAGAATTAAGAGTCATTAAAGGAGATAAAGTTAAATAGATTATTATATATAAAACACTGATCACGAAAAGGTTCATGCAACACGTAGTGTGAGTAAGATAGGAACATAGTTTCTGGTAATTTGTGTCAGCAAAATCGGAGATTCATTATAAATATAACATTAAGCATATTTCTTAGAATGGAAGGTTTATTAAAAGAAGTCTGTTTGAATACGAAGGCACTCACGGAAAGCCACTAGTACAAATTTCTTTTAAACAGACCCAATGCGGTTATGGTGATTTCTGTATTGAGGATATCTGACATCTTCTGAAATTGGTCGGACCAGAGAAGTGTACAGTGCCGCTGCCGCTTTAATACCTTTAAGACAACATGAGGCCCACTCGAAATCTCCTTATCACAAGTTAATTTTGTAACAAACCCATTGAATCGTCCGCTGCTTGATTTGGATTTGCTATTCCAGTAAAACCGGCAGTTTCTAAATTGTTGACTGGAACCCATTTATTTAAAAAGGCTGATTTCGTAAGCCTTGACGAAGTCATCCTTTTGTACGCTTGTACAGATATGGACAGTGCGGTAGACTTATTTTACAAAACTCTTCAATCTTTTTTTAATGACTTTGTTCCACTCAGTCGTTCAGTTAGGCTCAATAAGCCACCATGGTTTACCACCACAGTTATCTATCATAAAGTATTAAAATATTAGAATCTACAACTCAAGAAGGTCCACGGACATCTCGCGCTATATATAGCGCTCGTACAAGGTTCACTATAATTATTTCTGAGTGCTATGATGCCAAAAACTTAAAATACATTTTCAACATTGTTGATTCAAAACGAAAATCATATTACCGACCTTCTTCACTATTTTATATGCACACTAAATTAAATACAGATCAAGACAGTGAGGATTTGTTTGGATAGTTTTCTCAGACAACTAACTTAACCGTCACTTAAGTATGGATTTGATCAGATATATAATTATTACATACACAGGTCTAATGACATCCCTCCTTCTATAATTACTGAAGATTCATTGCCTAATGAACTTAAGTCCATTAAGCGCAACTTTTTCTCTGGCCCTGCTTGCCTTCCTGGGTGTATTCTCAGGTTCTGGGCTGATGCGCTATGCAAGCCGTCTTGGAAGCTTTTTGATCTATCTTTGAATTCTTCGTCTTTAACTTGTGAAGCGTATGTGCACCACCACTAATTTGTTAGAATTTTCTTCTTTTTTCATTTAAGAATAAAATGCAAACTGAATTCGGCAAAGCATTCGACTCTTTTTACTTATAAATAAGTTGGATCTTCTTGGTTTCCTATTGTATCTTCTTAAATAGATAGAACTCAGGAAGCTCTTTTCAAAAATTATTTTTCTAAGTCCCATCCGACCAGATTTGATCGATCATTTATTTATTTACAATGTGAATGGTATATAAGATTAGACAAGCAGAAGCTAGCCTTCCTTTTGAATTTTTATAATCATACTCTAGTATTCGTGGAAATGTATGTAACAGGCAATAGGAAGCGTCTCCGACCCCATAAAGTATATATATTCTTGATGAGCATCAACAGCCGAGTCGATCTACCCATGTCCGCCTGTCCGTCCATATGAACACCTAGATCTTGGAGACTATAAGAGCTAGAGTCACCAAATTTGGTATGTAAACACCCCTAGAGAGGCGTCAGATCAAGTTTATTTTAAAGTTTTGCCAAGGCCCATCCCGCCCCCGCAAATCGGTAAAAAAAAACGTATATATTTCACAAACTGTAACGCATTTAGTTGTATATGCATAAGCGCATAAGTCTGGTGTAATTGATACAGGAACGACTCTGTTCAAAAGGCATACTTGCTTTTTGCACTCCGTGGGTTGAATTTGGATCCAATAACCCTCTACCTTCATATTCAATTATCCTTCCACTTAGAAACCAAAGAATTATCTTTGTTATTTTTATACATAAGCCAATCAATGAACTTGACTTTTCCAAGCCAAATTAATTTTTCTGTCCATCTTAGAACAATTTGAAACTATGTTCTATCTTTAGCATGGTAAATCAAATTATGCCTTTCATGAACCTTTACTGTAGTCTAATTATAATAATTTCTTTGACTTTATCTCCATTTATTAACAATCAAACATACTAACGCATTTAGCTAGTTGATAATTCTAATCGTTTATTGTTTGTCTCTCATTGGGAAGGCAAAGGAGGGCTTTACTGCTCTCCACGTTGGACTTCAGCAATTGAATACGAAATTCTCCACTTTCAAATCTTTTAATATAGAGTCTATAAGGCAGAGGAAAGAAAACGTTTTGGGTAGATCTGGTCAGGATGATACTCTAGCGACCCTAACGATATAGTCATTGTGCCCAGCCCAAAAAGCTACTGCATCCTAGTGGGGACGCTGTGATGGGTACAGGCGCTCCGGCCAATGAAGAATAAGTCGATGGCACACAAATTGAGGCTTCTTACTCTTGGCAGAGGTGAAAAAGAGCTCCCCTTGTCAAATTTTCTAGTGTCGCGCCTTCTGTATCGATGACTAATTCCGGCTGTAGCGTTTCTACTGTATTGGCAGCTCTGCCTAGACCTCTTATAGGCGGTCGAGATCCAGGCCAAAATTAGATAATTTGAGGATTAAGGTAGAAAAGTTTAGGTTTAATGTCACGCGCAATATAGCATCCTTCAATATAAATTTTTCCTAATTTGTCCAATTCTGCTTAATTTTTCTAACGAAATTGATACTTAAAGTATATCTTAAATGCTTTTCAGTCTTTATCACTGCCTGCCTGAATATAACTCCATCTTTCGATATTTCTGTTTACTTGGATCATCTTAATGCTATTCAATTGATCGTGTCAGTGCTTTCTGATACTGATCAATTGTTGGTTTTTGGTGATTTCAACATCAATGAGGTCTCGTGGTCCTCTGCGATCGACTCTGCCGGTTTGATACATTCAAGGCAATACGACGGCCAATTGAAGACCTACTTGAAGTGTCCCTCAATTTAATTTTGATGGAAACTCATATTCATTTAAAAAGGCTGGTCATATTTGTACACTTTTACAGATATGGAAAGTGCTGTAGACTCCTTCTACAAAATTCTTCATTCCATTTTTATGGATTTTGTTCCGCTTAGTAGTCCAATCAGTAGTAGTGGACGTCCCGTTACGACAAGAGTACGTAGTGGCCATAGTGTGCATATACTACTAGAGTAACCATCACACCACTCATACTCATACTACTGCTTGCAAATCGAAAAATGCTTACAAGTATGTTAAGAATATATATGTATCTTATGGAGTGATGGGGAAATCTACACTTCAATGCATGCGGTCGCCAGTTTGCTCTGAACAGTCTGAAGAAAGATATGCTTCCGCGTGAATATTTTTTCGACTTTGTAAAACGCCGCGCTGGAGCGCCGTTCGCTATTTAAATTTACTCGCAAAACTCCCAAAGCTACCACCTCCCGCCCAAACGGCCGAGGAGCGCAGTCGCATAACATGCGACACAAATCGCGAAGACAAAAAAAAACGCGGACTCGCTCGCTCACTTTCAATGAAAGGGAAAAACTACAAGCCATAAACGATTTACATTATCTACTAGCTAGATGCGTCAGTATAGATGTTTTGTTTGAGTTTAGGGAGTTATTATTAGAGCTAAAGTGAAAGAGATTATTGTAGTTGGAACACACGACACGAAAAAGTTCAAGCAAGAGATAGTTTAGATTACAGTGCCGAAGATAGGTAGGAACATAATTTGTAATAGTTCTACAATGGACAGAAACCCTCATTTGGCTTATTAAAATGGGAGAGTCAATTTACCATTCATCTTATATATTAAGATAACATTAAGCATTAGCAGAAGCTTACTTGAATATGAAGGGAGGGGGCTATTGTGGTCCCAATTTAACCTACGGAGAGCAAGGAGTAAAAAATGTATTCTGGAAAAACTCAAGTCATCAACAGTGTTGATCCTATCAAGGGGCATATCGTAAAGAAGGCACGAGGTCTGAAGCGGTGTGCTACGATAAAACGACATAACTTTCCATTTAGAAGGCTTGAGATTTAGTAAGTTGACCTGACACCACGATTGAAAAGTATCAAGGTCATCTTGCTTCGTAAGGCGGGGGGAAGAGTCGTAAAGAACAAGCAGAGTTTAACGTCGTCGGTGTACATTCGTTTACGAGAATGGGAGGCAGTTCGTTGATAAATAAGGCGAACAGAAGGGGACCGAGGTGGCTACCCTGCGGTACCCCTGATATAACCCTAAGGGGCTTAGAGAAAAAATTTTAAAAAGAACTTTCTGCTTCACGAGACCGTTTAGGACGACTTCATTTCAATGTCAAAGTGCAGGAAATAGCACAAGGCGTTCAATGAGCGCTAGCAGAAGATTGCCGATGAACCCCGATCTGGATGCCCAACATCTCTGCGCACGTATATTGATGCTGGGGGAGAGTATTTTGAAGAATTTTGAGCATTTATACCAATACATTTGTTCAATACTGCACATTTGCAGAATACAATATTCTCGTTTACTCCATAAAATACGTGCACCAAAAGCATTTTCTAATTGCCACAAACGCAGATAATATGAATAAATGTATGTTTCTCGACTCACATTAAGAATAAATAATAGTTTATATTTATAGTAATAAGAATTAGTAATAATATAAACAAGTAACAACGCTAGTCAAAACTCTCACCTGAAAATACTTGTACTCACCATTTGCCACACTCTCAAAAGAATGCAAACACTTTCTCATGGGGGTTTATTTTTCATACAAAACGTTATTTGCGATTTTGTCAACAATTATTAATCGATCGTTATGAAATATATTTGATCGGTAGATAATGTGCTTTTACAGTTTTAACTAAATACGTTAAAAATTGTGGGAGATATAGGTATTTATCGATTTGTGGGGGCGGGAGGCTTGGCAAAATGTTACTCTTTTACTCTATAGAGTACAATCAGAATTTATAATATGAAGCCAATATGTAAAGGAGAATGTAAGAGCAAAATGTTATTTTCATTAAAATTTAATTATATATTGCCAATGTTATTTATATTTGCTGCATTATTTGATTTTCACTGTTATGTTCTCTCATTTTCATATGATACATGTACTCATATACTGGTGATCTATATTACATTTCTCTAATACTTTATAAGATTCTTAACGTTACGCCGCTCAGTTAACCTATGTAAGCTCAGCTTTGCCCAAGTTAGTTGTTATATCCCTCTGGCTGCGACCAATATAAATAAATTGGATTTCTATTTGAAGGACATGCTATTGAATGTCTATTTGAATGACATGCTGTTAAATTTCTTGTGAAAAGTTACCAGCTAAGCCAAAAAATTTCTAAAACCCGGCGTCTGAATATATTCGTTTTCCATTTTCGCTCCGTGAAAAAGGATTTTCAATGAGTATGAAACCTATTCAAAGCTGTATATTGCTGTTCATTCTTTTCGCATATAAAAAATCCAAACAACACCCAAAACTGCGCATGCAAAAAAAAAAGATAAATTTTTATGTTGAAGTCCAACGGACAGTTAAATTGAAGTTATTAAGTTGCAACGTTCAGTTGCAATATACGCTAAATTGTGAATATGTACTTTATAACGGTTACTGATGAGGAGAATTGCCTTGACTAACCAGATATCACATTGAACTAATCGAGCTATTCAATGAACTCTTAGTACACAAAACTTTATTATTTTATACCCAAATCTAATCAAATTCGGTGTGCTTCCATTTTAGAAGTCCTTATATCTGTTAACCAATACATTTATGTACAATATTTATTCTTTACGAAATTAAATCCCTTTTTTACAGTGTTTTAATAATACCAAGTACAAATCAAAAGATACGCCAAGCCACTGCAACTCGGAGAAGCTAAACTATACAATATAAAAATCTCAAACGTAATATGAATTCTTAAGGACCTAAGATGAGGTCATAGTTAAAACTCTTAAATAAACTCTTCAAAGACGAACCAAAACAAACACAAAAACTTACCAGTCTACAATAACGATTTACACAAAATACATAGTGAACATCCATAGGTTTAATTGCAGAAATAAAGCCAATGCATGTATGTACAGTGTCCATCTATTTCTTTTTATACCATTCACATAAAATGTAAATGTATATTAATTTTGTCATGAAGTTTGCAACGCCCAGAAGAAAGCATATACAAGTATATACAAGCAGTATACAATGTAAATAGTATACAAATTAAAAAACCAAATCCAAAACCAACTCGAAGTAATTACAAAACCTCGAATTCTCACTCATTCGCCCTCGTGCCTCTCTCTCTATAAGAATACTGTATGATTGAGTCCAAACTCACTAAAATTCATTCGACTTCGCATTAAAGTTCGGTCAATTCACTTTGAACATATAAAACTTTATTATTTTATACCCAAATCGAAACAAATTCGATGTGCAACTAATTTAGGAGCTTATTTTACAAAGCGAACTATCCATAAGTTTAAATGCAGAAATAAAGTCAATGCTTGTATGTACATTGTCCATCTATTTCTTTTTTAATCCAAATAACTTTTTATACTATTCACAAAAAATGAAGAAGGAATAATTTCCGACCATATAAAGTTTATATATTTTTGATCAGCATGACAAGTCGCTTCCATATAGCCATGTCCGTCGGTTTCTATGCGAACTAGTCTCTCAGTTTTAAAGCAATCGCAATGCAACTTGTAGATTACATTCTTGCTGATGTAAGCTGTTAGATGGCAAAATCGTCCAGATCGGACCATTATATCATATAGCACCATTATAATCATCCGATTCGGAATGAACTTTTAGTACACTAAAATTAGTTGTTTTTTATCCAAATTGAACCAAATTTGGTACATGTCACTTTTAGAAGCCTCCACGTCTGCCGGCTGATGCGGATGAGACCATTATACTATATAGCTCACATATAACAGACCGATTCGGAATGAGCTTTTGGTACACCAAATCATTTTAATTGAACCAAATTTGGTACTTGTCCGTATTAAAAACCTCCACGTCTGTTGGGCAAAGTTGATTTGGATCGTGGCGCTATATCACTTGCTCGCTCCCTCTCGCTTAAGCCAGATGCTATGACTTTTTGCTACAGTGCTTAATTTGCAACTATTTAAAGTCATTTTCGAAGTTAGTGTTCGAGTTTTTAATTGTGTTTGATAAAATTTATATTTAAATGCTTTCTCTTTCATTTCATTTTACAATTTTTTTTTTCTTAGTCAAATTCTTTGCGTTCGAATTTGGGTTAAAAAAAATATCAACATATAACAAGTCAGCTTGCGTTTTTGTTTCAACTTGGTACGATGTCAGCTGAAATAGCTCTCTGTGCTTTGTGCTTATCGAATTTTTGACGCTAAGCACAGTGATTGTTGTCTTTTTTTTGTGTGTTTTCATTGCTCTTCATTTTTTTCGCACATAAAAAATCCAAACAGCACCCCAAACTGCTCTTGCAAAAAAAAGGATCAATTTTTATGTTGAATTCCAACGGACAGTTAAATAGATGTTGTTAAGTTGCAACTTTCTGTTGTCATATACGCTAAATTGCCAATATGTGCTTAATAAAGGTTAGTGATGAGGAGACGGCTTCTCTGGAACGCAGCGCTTTGCCTAACCAGCCAAAAAGTCTCAAAAGAATTAATTAATTCTTGCTGTTACATAGTGATAAGCGGCTCAAGTTTGATTGTCCGTTATACTTAAGCATAAAAATTGAGCTTTAACTGTTCGCTCTCTCATTTGACCTCTTCTATTTATATATATGTCGGAGCAACATAATTTCTACTGGCCACCGTTTTAGGCGCAGCGAGTTTCGATCACACCGAGATCCGTAACACAACTGCTGGTGTCTTGCCTTGATCTTCGGTTCTTGTGCCGAACCACACTCGGCGACAGCTGTAGACGCTGTCGCCCCGCCAAAACGGGACTTTCCGTTAAATAAATACGAACCACACTCGGCGACAGCTGTAAACGCTGTCGCCCCGTTAAAACGGGACTTTCCGTTAGATGAGTACGAACCGTACTCGGCGACAGCTACAAACGCTGTCGCCCCGTTAAAACGGGACTTTCCTAAAACACATAGTAGAGCAGGCAACAAAACGGACACATGAATAGGCTGATACAATGTGACAATGTACCTGCGATCCTGGTGAAATACCCAAATACGCACTAACACAAACTCAATACAATTCTCACATGTATTCACACACGCCGCATATTCAAACTACTTATGCTTCCACACGGCCAACCTGACTATAACACGACCTCGTGTAATTCTAAAAAAAAAATGCTTAGCTTCTTAATTCATTTTATTTATAGATCCTCAAATAAAATTTAACATTAACATTTCCTTTTTCTTATGTTTCTCGATTACAACTTATTTATTTTATTTTTATAATTCTCTCATTTCATATCATTTCATTACTGTCTTCAACATTAGAGGTCACTCAATCAAAAGCCCCACACGCCATGATCAAAACAGACATTAGGATGTTTTGCACTTGTGCTTGCTTTATGATCTGAGTACCATGCCATTTTCTTTGGCCCACAGAGGTCACTCAATCAAAAGCCCCACACGCCATGATCAAAACAGACATTAGAATGTTTTGCACTTGTGCTTGCTTTATGATCTGAGTACCATGCCATTTTCTTTGGCCCACAGAGGTCACTCAATCAAAAGCCCCACACGCCATGATCAAAACAGACATTAGAATGTTTTGCACTTGTGCTTGCTTTATGATCTGAGTACCCTGCCATTTTCTTTGGCCCACAGTGTTACATTACTGTCTTCAACATTTTCATTTTCACTCTCTTCAGTGACTTCAACATTTTCAACATTTTCATTTTCACTCTCTTTAGTGACTTCAACATTTTCAACATTTTCATTTTCACTCTCTTTAGTGACTTCAATACCTTCAACATTTTTATTTTCAATATCATTCAAATCCTCATTACAACTTTCTAAATCATCTGGGACATATCCCTCTGGCAATTTCCTTATATCTTCATGAGCATACTTGCACTTCCTATTATTTGTCAACGACTTGAGGATATATCTATCTCCGTCTAGTACTTGAACAATTTGCAAAGGTCCTCTATACTTTGGACTTAACTTTGTTTGATGCCTTTCTTCATTCTTTAACAACACAAAGTCTCCTACGTCATACCCAACAACCTTAGCCTTAGTTTTATCAAATTGCCCTTTGCTATATGCTGCCGCTGCTGATATATTTTGCACTGCTCGAGCTCTTGATTCTGCCAAATCAACTTCTAGTGCCACGTCACATGGTGGAAGCAACCCCAACGGACGAGCAACCTTGCCAATGAACAATTCCAAAGGGCTTGCCTTTGTCACTCGACTTACAGTACAATTTAAGGCTAACTGTACCTCGCCCAATGCGTCTTGCCAAGATCTGCTGCTAGTTTCAACTGCCGTTAATAAATTTTTCAAAGTGCTCATAATGCGTTCTACCTGTCCGTTAGCTCTACTTGCACCTGTCGCAATTAAGTGCAAACTTATATTTTGTTTAGAACAGAATTCACTAAATTTAGAGCTGGCAAAACACCTACCCTGATCTGCTATTATGCGGTTAGGTACTCCAAACAAGGATACAGCCGATGTCACAGCCCCTATGCAATTGTCAGCATCAATCTTGAGTGTGTGTGTTAAGTAAACAAATTTAGTAAAAGCATCCACTTGAACAATAACATACTCTTTTTGAACACTCTTGCCACTTAACTTGCCCGTTATGTCTATGTGTATTGTATGCCAAGGTTCTGTGTAAGAACAGATATAACTTTTTGTCTTATTTCCTCATGTTCTGGCTTCCAAATAAACTCGTTCTTTTCCGATGTCAACAAATACAAAGGCTTCAAGAAACAAGAGAATCCTTGTATAAATTGCCGAAAGTAAGACGCAAGTCCAATAAATTGTCTTAAACCAGAAACCGACTGAGGAGATGGTAAGGCAGTTAATGCAGAAATTTTTTGAGAATTTGGACGAATTTGACCTGCGCTCACTTCATATCCCAAATATTGAACAGTTGACTTCAGGAACGAACACTTTTTAATATTGAACAAAAACCCAGCTTTCGTGAGAACATCAAGAGTAACCTGTAGTCTTTCCAAAGCCTCACTTTTCGTTGCAGCCACCACTAACACGTCATTCATATAGACAACCACAAAAGTATTTGCCAGTTCTCCAAGTGTATGCATCACTGTACGCTGAAAAACTGAAGGTGCATTTTTCAGACCAAACGGCATTGACAAAAATTCGTACTGGCCATCTGGGGTGACAAAAGCCGTACACTCTATTGATTCTTCATGCAATGGGATTTGGTAATATCCGCTTGCCATATCTAAACAAGTGAAATATTTAGCACCATGAAGTCTGGCTATCTGATCTGCTATCAGGGGTAAAGGATATCTATCTGCAACTGTGTTAGAATTCAATTCACGGTAATCAACACACAAACGATGAGAACCGTCTTTTTTGTTTACTAACATCATAGGACTTGCAAAGGGAGAACAGCTTGGCCTTATGACATTGCATTCCAAAAGCTCTTTAATCTTGTCGCGTACCAATTCTCTTTCATTTGAACTAAGCCTGTATGGTCTTCTTTGAACAATTTTTCTATTGTCTATTAATTTAATCTTCATTTCGCCTGTACTGACAGTAGATGAAGGAATTCCCTTTGTAAAAGATATTGAATAGTTTTCCAATAAATTGTTTAATTTATCTCTATCTTCACCGACAAGATCAGTATTCAATTTAGAAAACACCGTCATTTGAACAAAAGTTAACAGATTTTGATCTAACAATTTCAAATTTTCCGGGTGACATAATGACGTAAAATCCTTGCGACAGTATTTCTCTACCAATCAAAATATCATTTTTTTTCAAATATTCGTCATTCAAAACATGGAATAACATTTCAATACAATGATTGTTAATTTGTACCTTGCAAAGTATTTGCAATGTACTACAAATGCTGTAATTTCCAATACCTTTCAACATTACTGTATTCTTAATTCTTTTACCAACTAACTTAGCACTTATCTTTTGTTTAACCAATGAACATTCCGCTCCAGAGTCACTGCGACGCACTGCCTTTTATGTTGTTTTCGCTGTGCCTTCCTCCATGGCCACCGCCTCAAAGGTTTTTTTTTTTCGAAAGTTTCTAATAGATCGTGTAAATCCTGCTGCGTCACATGGACCATATCGTTTAAAGTTACGCTGCACATTTTTGCGACGCTGCATTTACCGTACGATCCTCGCACTAATACTAGCACACACACGCACACTTTTTCTTTGCAAAGACAAAAACACCGACACGAAAAAAATGAAAAAAATAACAAACAAACAATAGATTTAAACAAATTTGTATTTGTGTTGCTGTTATTGTTATTGCTTTGTGTGTCTGCTGCTGCTGCGTATTTTTTTTTTAACCACTTTCTTTGCTTTCTGCTTTATCGCTTTTTTTTTTTTTCGTCCTTTGTTTTGTCAACGCCTATTTAGGCTAAGCACGACGCGTCACCAAAAAGCCGCATTTGGTTTGTGTTTATTTGCAATTGATTATATATCTCAACTTTGTATTTGCAATATCAATTGCATTATCAATTGCATCAATTGCACGTATCAGGAGCGAGCCCGATCCCACTTCTGATGTCGGAGCAACATAATTTCTACTGGCCACCGTTTTAGGCGCAGCGAGTTTCGATCACACCGAGATCCGTAACACAACTGCTGGTGTCTTGCCTTGATCTTCGGTTCTTGTGCCGAACCACACTCGGCGACAGCTGTAGACGCTGTCGCCCCGCCAAAACGGGACTTTCCGTTAAATAAATACGAACCACACTCGGCGACAGCTGTAAACGCTGTCGCCCCGTTAAAACGGGACTTTCCGTTAGATGAGTACGAACCGTACTCGGCGACAGCTGCAAACGCTGTCGCCCCGTTAAAACGGGACTTTCCTAAAACACATAGTAGAGCAGGCAACAAAACGGACACATGAATAGGCTGATACAATGTGACAATGTACCTGCGATCCTGGTGAAATACCCAAATACGCACTAACACAAACTCAATACAATTCTCACATGTATTCACACACGCCGCATATTCAAACTACTTATGCTTCCACATATATTTATATTAAAAAACAAGTAAGAACTGGTGCTGGAGAAACATCGATGTTTGCCCACATCGATTTTTCGATGTGTTTGGGGTCTCAATATTGATAATATCTATACAACAATGTTTTTAATGTAAAAAGAAACGTCGAAAATTTCGATTTATAAAATTAATACGGGTCTTACTTATTCTTTTTTTTCTTATAAAATAAACTATTATAAATACAAATTAACAAAAGAAATTCCGTTCCAGTCAGATAGGTACTATATTATAGATGTAGTTAGCCGGCTCAAGCTCAAATAAAAAAAAGAACACACATATATATATATATATATATGTATATAAACACATACCAATATATATATATAAATTAATTGAATGCGCAAAGCAAGGCACGTGTCTTTTTTGCAGAGCCTCACATGACCTTATCATGTTTCTGCCGTTATCAGTTAAAGTCGCCATTCAGTGAGAACGTCATGCAACGAGCTCGATATATTCTCTGCCGAATGGTTTTTTTCATTCATCATTTTTTTTGTAAACAAAACTGCTGTACGTAACTAGTACTGTTCTGTAATGAAATGACAAGTGACCGTCAGATAACTCTCGTTGGCTCTTGACGTCCAGCAATCTGTTGTCACAGCGCAATATTTAACGGTTTCCAGAATGTCGCTCAGTTTTCACCTCATATCGTTGAATAGATTTGAATAGATTAGATCAAGTACTTTCACCAAGTTACGAAGCCCTTTGTTTTCAACAACTGAGAACGGTCGCAGGTCTGAGCTGATATAATAAACCAGTGCCTTGTTAAAACAAGTTTCCTTAGTGGACGATGCCACGTATTTTGGTTTAAAAATGACATACTAGAGCCTGAGGCCTTTAGTTGATCCCTTACTGTCAAACTGGGATGCACCCGCTTTAGACGACCAGGCAAATTGGTGGTATTGTTACAAGTTTGGTAGGTGTTTCCACATTTCAAGCATTCAAGCAAAAATTGCAGACTGATAATTTTCCATACTTTGTCTGCTTAACACAAAGTTATTCTTCGGGTTCGCTATCCATGTTCATCTCAATCGAGTTCGCATTATTCCAATCTACATATAAACACATACAAATTGTAAACGAAGAAAATGCACACACGTACATATCCATTCAACTAGGACTGCAAAAATGCCCTCACGATCCTTCAAAAACTTTTCCATTTCCACGCACTGCCAACACCAAATCAATATATTTTCATTTACGTACTAATATTTAAATTTTATTCCACTTATGCACTTTTATTTCCCGATTTTTTTTGTCTTTCAATGATGCTAAAGCCGCTGGTGTTGGTGCTGGCGTCTAAGGCTCAAACCTTTGACGTCAGGAGATCAACAGCAGTCGCGGGTTCGAATCCCGCGCTTGGGCTGGGTGTTCCGTGTTGTATATATATATGTTTGTGTTGTGTTTGTTTGTGCTCGTCCTCGTCCCTGTCAATTGTGTGTACCCCTCATCACTTCACCAACTCACCCCCTCACCTACTTTCACCCCTCCTCAACAACTCGACACAAGTTAATGTACTGTAATTGCCAATGTAAAAACGCCATACAATATACTGATTGTCCACATAACAGGACAGATTGTATATAAAGATAATGATATAAAATTTTTAAATGATGCTAAATCATATGTTAAAAAATACCGAACATCGGAAACATTGGGAAAAAATCTAAGTTTGAAAAAATTTGAGCATCGATGTATCGAAAGTAAAAACGCAACAGTCAAGCTTGCTCAACAGCTAAATACCCTGTACCTAATAAGCCGCTATAAAATATCGAAAGCCGCTCCTGCTCAACTTCGGACAATTCGGAGGCCTCCCTAACTGGGCTCGATTAGGTTGAAAAACAAACATTTTGTGACTCTTTGGGAAAGCTTGCTCAAGGTCGTGAGTGAGCGAAAAAACGTTGAGAGCGTCGTGAAACAGTCTGTAAAATCAATCCTAAGCTTAAGTTTTTGGTTTGTGCTGTTGTCAAATACAGTCAAATACAAATTGCGACCGCAATCACGGAATCCTAAAGTATTTCTATGGCTGTTGAGAAAACAATAACCAATGTTTTTTGGCTCACTCACGACCTTGAGCCCGCTAACCCAAACAGTTCGAATATTACACGTCGTTAAAAATAATTTTCAAAACAAATATTTTGTGTTTTGAAAAACTCAATTCTGTGGGAGCTAGTTGTTGATCCGGATCAACACACGTAAGATGACTTAAAATTAATTAAACCGATTAGTTCGATTTGGATAAAAAACTAGCATCTTGTTAATTTCCAAAAAAAAATCGGTTCTATGGGGGCTATATGATATAATTGCCCGATCCGGATTAAATTTAGTCAGTTTACGTAGATGTCTCGAGGACACATAATCCCCAATTCCAAAGAAAACAAAAAAACAAAACCATGAAATAAAAATACTAAAATGGGCGGATGTGTGTCTGGGGACACCATAAAAAGTGGGTGTGGCAAAAAATAAATAAACTTGGGTACATATTTATGAAAAGTAAAAATGTAAATTAGAAGTTTCTTTCTTTAGAAGTTTCCAAGTTTTAGATTTTCATAGATACTGTCGGACATAGCTAGACCATCGGCTTTTCGTGCTGATCAAGAATATATATACTTTGTGGGGTCGGAAATGTTTTTTCTGCCTGTTATATACATTTCACAAACTTAATATACCCTTGTACATTAGGTACATGGTATAAAGTATTTTTATTTAAAACACTATAAGTAAACAAGTAAGAACACAACAGTCGAGCTTGCTCGCCCTGTACCTAATCAAATATGACAAACTGCTCCTCATCAGCTTCGGACAAATTCGGAATTGGGGCCTCCTAAAATAGATACAAACCAAATTTGCCTAGATTTGGATGAAAAACAAAAACAAAAATCGGTTAGATGGGGGTTTTTAGATATAGTTGGCCGATCTGAGTAAAATTTGGTCAACAGACGTGGGACCTCATCAATGAAGACAATCCAAATTTAGTCCGATTTGGAAGGGTAAAAAAAATGTTTTATTCATTCCGAAAAAAAAATCAATTCTATGATGTGATCCGGATCAAACTTGGTCAGTTGATGTAGATGCTTCTAGGACACATTGGATCAATTCCAATGAAAAACAAAAAAGGAATGAAATAAAAACACTGAAATTGGCGGTAGTTTGTATGAAAGCCACCCTAAAAGTGGTCATAGCAAAAAATAAAATAAACTTTATCTGGGTACATATAAATTATTATTATTAAGAATAGTATATTTAGTTCCATCTTTGGTAATATAATTAATATGCTTGATTCATTTTTTAATAGCCGGCACCAGAACCGTACGATCACAGCGTTGACGAGAGAGAGCACACTGTTGAGCAATGGAAGGAGCTAATTTATGAAGAAGTTATGGATTATGAAGCGCACGGCAGAGTCAGAAACTTTCCTCAGTAATCAGCCAGTCATATAACCTATAGTTTATTAGCAATACCTAATGTATTGTATATACAAAATAAGAATAAATGGAATATTATAATTGTATTTAAAAAATATTTAGTAATCATTAAATAAAAAGATTAAATGACAAACATTCTACTACTTCTTGCGTTGATCGCTTCGCTCCATTTTGACTTTATTGCTACAAAACTGTGTAATTTAAAATGTCTGTGAATTTAGCCTATTGCCGTTGAGTAAACCAGATATTGACCTTTGATTAATAGGGATTAAACAATTCCTAACACATTGAGCAATCATTTTTTTGTATTGTAGCTCTTTGCGCTCACAAGAGGTAGTGGACCTGTAGCACTATCGGATAATTTTAATGCTAACCTGAGTGCTCAATAGTAACGAATCAAATATTTCAGAATCACAGGCCGAATCGTCTCATAAGGATTTTTCTGTTGATCAAAATAAAGATGTACTTCTCATTGGCGGGGGTGAGCATTGTTGCTCATGATGCGGCGGCACTGTCAGCGCCACCATATCTACGGATGCTGCCACCGCTAGTGCCACACCTGCCGCTGCTGTCGCTATTAATACCTCCCCAGCTGTTATTGTTCTCACTGCTGTTCCCGCTGTTGCAACAAATCGCACATTAGCGCTTGTTGGGTTAGCGGCCCACAGTAGTCTGACTTGTATGGAGTCGGCTTTTAAAAATACTTTTAATAGAGCTGTCATCGTAAATTTTGGTATAAAGGTAGTAAGATAAGAATATGTCCAAATGGTCAAGATCGGGATTTAATATCATATGGCTCGAATATAACCGACCGCTTAGGAATGGACTCTTAGTAAAAGTTCTCTTCGGTAAAAGTTTTATTTACATGCCTTCTTTTTTATATAATTTTTTGAGTTCATAGTATAAAGCCAATATTGTAAAGCAGAATGTAAGAAGATGCAATACTATAAAAGCATTGACATTTAATTAAATATTTACATTACGTTGCGCTCATATGCATATGCCAATGCTATTTATATCTCACTCTCTCTGATTTGCACTGTTATGTGCTCTCACTGACATATGGTACATGCTCTAATATTTAGCTCATCTGTATTGAATTTCCCTAATACTCGATACGACTCTTAATGTTATCGCCGCTAAGTCAAGCTATGTAAGCTCTGCTTTGGCCGAGGGCGAGTTAGTTGTTAAATTCTTCTGGCTGCTTTTGAATGACCCGTCTTTCTCGTTGCTGTGGAAAATTACCAGCCAAGCCAAAGAACTGCTGAACTGCTCGTTTTCCCATTTTCGCTCCGTGAAAAAGCTCATGGACTTACATTGGCGCCCGATCAGGGATATCGTTTCAGCAATTTTCGTGAAAATTCGCCCGATAAAAATTGAACAAAGTGCATTTTCATTGCAAGCCACCATTTGTGCGTGTGTTTATATATGTAACTATATGTAATATGTATGTAACTATATATAATACTTTATTTCAATTTTTTTTCACTTAGTAAATTGGGAAACCAAATAAATAATATATTAAATAAACCAAAGTGAACAGCCTTGGCAAAGAGGAAATATGTATAGGCAACACTATACTTGCTGTACATAAGCATAGTTACGGTGATACTGTACAGTAATTGCAAGCAAGGGTCATTTGCCACTACTTGCAATCCCCTTTTGTGAAGTATCGCTTATTCTTGCATTTTACTTTTCCTTTGCAACCGTTACTCTTGACAAATAAAGATGCCATATATTCTTGTACATTTTGGCGGCATATGGTTGAGTGCATTGGTATGGTAATTTTTGGTTATATAATTTTCTTGCTGCCTCTGCATTAACCCTTGGGATCAAACCATAATTTTTGGATTTATTTCATTGTGTCCCAATTTGATATTCTTGCTTAACCAAATAACTTAGTTAAAATCACTCAATAACTTAAAATATTTTGGAGGATTGAGTGCACGGAGATGCATTAGCATCGTTAGATATTTATACATTACCGTGTTGTGTTAACCCTTGCTACCGCGTAGACGTACTCGCCGACTTCAGTTAATCTGAAAATTCCAAAATGACATTAAGAGTCAGTATCGAAAGAAGGTAGTTCTAAGCCTAGCTTAAAGTTGTTTGCGGTAATGCAAAAACACGATAAGATCATGAGTGATATTCGTCGTATGAAAACGGCTTCGAGTAGAAAGCTATATCAAATTAAGGTTCAGGTTGGAGATGGTAGAAAATTAGATCTTCAAATTAATGTATATTCAGGCGGACGTGAATTCAGTAAATCCCCCTAACGATCTATGTATCAGTACAAAAGCTTTGTATTTTTCTGCAACCAAATAATGCGAAAGTCAAAAAAATAGAAAAGATAATAATGGCCAGCATCATTGTCAGCATCATTGATGAGGCATTGGGGACCGCGACAGCATTCCAAATCTCTTACAATTTTAAAGAGAGTTTATGATAATAAATGTGTCATCTTTTTCGATAAGTTTTCGCAACTCTTTGATATCCCCCACATAGAAAAGCCTTCTTCTTCAGGCCTTAGTTCACTCATTTTTACAGTATCGGCTCTTTACTCATCTCTGCAGTCTTTGGATAGTGAAAAGGACATAAAACACTCAATGTTGATTCACATAGCAATGTCCAAAGTTGATTATACAACAGTCTCGCTTTGAAGAGCAACTTGATTATCTTGGTCCGAGTGCGCGGCTCAGTTGAATCGACGTTATCAGTATCTGTCTGCTGAGGAGTGTACAAAGAATAAAGGGAAATCCTGACAAGTCAAGTAAAGGACACTCAGAGTCTTCGTGTTCATGCGTGAAGGCGGAACAACGACCTGATTTGAAATGTAGTTATTGCTCAACGACGAATCATGGTATAGGCAAATGTCAAGTGCTCTTCCGGTTGGTCAACGATTTGATGAATCAACTGTCTAAACCCAGCTCATACAGTTAGAAAATGCAAAACGTCAAAGTGCCGAGTGTGCTCAAAGTCCCATAATACTCTTCTTCACTGATACAGTGTAGAACAACAGTGAAGTACTTCTGTTTCTACACCTGCGGAGATTTCACAGGCACACTTGTCAACTTCTGCGCCTATAGTCATGTTGCTAGCACTGATCAGGTCATTCTCTCCACTGCATTAGTGCAAGTCAAAGATAGATCCGGACAGTATCAATATATCAGAGGATGTAGCACAGCGATTATTATTGCATCTTGAAGATTCATGCATGAACATAGTGACGGTTGGAAAAAATGGCTCTGTCATAAGGCACAAAGTTCAAACTTCTGTCCGTGTCAATGCTTATAAGCATCCGACTTATGGGTATTAAGCTCAATTTTTATATATGATTTTATGAAAGAGTACCTCAACCTTGGCCACATGTCATTGCATACCAGCACTCCTCCAGAACAGCATTACTATATTCCACATCAATACGTCCTGAGAGCTGACAGTAGCCCAAGCAAATTAGACGTAATTTTACACGTAGCTCTACTCTACTCTTTCGCGATTTCGATTAAACAAAGTTAGCACAGTAAAGGCTGACATTTCAAATATATATAGACAAGTAAATGTCGCCGAAGAAAATCGAAATTATCTATTGATTCTTTGAAGGGAGAAAGCGAACAGCATCGGACCCCTCTTGGCCATGGTCTGTCTATTTGAATTGTCAGAAATCTACGCTAAGTCATATCCAAATGCATCACAAATTATTCAAATTATTATTTGTCTCACTATCATTTAGATGATTCGTTTGATTCATTATCCGCAACTAAGCGCAACATTTTGTCAGTTGCATCACGTTTGTTCATCCCTTGGGCCTGCTATGTCCTTTGCTGCAAGAACTTTGGCGGCAAAAGTTAGATTGGGACTAGGCTGTACCCATAAATCTTCCTACTAGCTGGAACAGATTTAAACAAAATTTGCTTGATTTATACAAAATAGCTATACTTCGCTATATATGTCTTGCCTTTTATAGAAGTGTCTAATCCACGAATTCGCAGGCGCTTCAAGTAAAGCATATGGTTGCTGCATTTATATTCGTACCAAATGCTTTGTCATGGCTTCTGACAACAAAAACTCGAGTGTCTCCTCTAAAAACGAAATCGACTGGACGGCTGCAATTATGTGTAGCACATCTGTTAGCCAAGTTGTGGTCCAAGTGGCACCATTATTTGAGAAATTCGTTTTGGAAAGCGTTAACTTTTGGTCAGACTCTCAAGTCACATTGTACTGGCTGAAAAGTGATCCATACACACTAGCAAAGTTTGTGGCTAATAGGGTTGCTGAAATCCAGGAGCTCGCCAGCAGTGTGGTTTGGCGACATCTGCCTACAAACGGCTTACCGTGCACAATGTGGACAGAAGGACCACAGTTTTTGGTCAAAAGCTCTGATGAGTCGCCACGTCTTCATATATTTGAGTTAACAAAAAAAAGTGCTAGAGTGCACTCAGTGACTCAGATTCAGTCGAATATTCTTTTAGATTTGATTGAAAGATGTCCTTCGTTTGCAAAATTACTTCGGATCAGGGCATACGTTAATAGGTTTTTTAAGGAAGAAAGCTTATTCGAGAGGTGGCCTTTCGCTACAATTCCTATCACAGAAACAACAATAGAGGTTATAACCGAGGTAGGTATAATTCCAACCGAGGCAATAACCAAAATAGAAACAGCTATAACAATAACAACAATGTCCGGGTTGCCCAAAATATTTCGGGAAACCCGCAGACACCTCCAGATACTCAGGGTTAAATGGTAAAATATATAATGTTAACTTAAGTCTCAATAATTTCGTATCATTCAAAAATGTTGCAACGAATAAAAATATAACATTTTTGATTGATACAGGTGCAGATATTTCAATAATTAAAGAAAATTCTGATGTCTTTCATGACATCAAAATTAATAAAACTATAGACATTAGAGGCATAGGAGAAGGAGTAATAAACTCCAAAGGTTTAGTCTCAATCGAACTACAGACAGACAAATACATTATTCCATATAAATTTCATCTGCTTCATTCAGATTTCGCAATCCCTTGCGATGGAATAATAGGATTAGATTTCATAAAAAAATTTAATTGCCAATTAGATTACAATAGTTCTGAGGATTGGTTTATAATTAGACCGCACAACCTAAAGTATCCTATTTATGTTCCAATAACATTTAGTTCTGGTACTAATTCAACACTTCTACCAGCAAGATCCCAAGTGATACGCAAAATAGAGTTGTCCTCAGCAGAAGAAAATATTTTAATTCCCAATCAGGAAATTAAACCAGGTGTTTACGTTGCAAACACAATTGCAACAGCCCAGAATGCTTTTGTCCGATTTTTAAACACAACAGATAAATGCCAAATTGTAAGCATCAATAATTTAAAATCTGAATCACTTTCGAACTACGAAGTAGTTCAAAATATCAAAGACAATAGAAAAGAGTCTGTTCTTAATAAATTAAAGGAAAATTTCCCAACATTGTTTAAAAAACAACTTGAAGAAATATGCACCCAGTATAGTGACGTGTTCGGACTTGAAACCGAACCGATCACAACGAACAATTTTTACAAGCAAAAATTGAGACTTAAGGATGACGAACCAGTGTACGTGAAAAATTATAGATGTCCGCAAAGCCAAACAGAAGAAATCCAGCGTCAAGTTGGAAAGTTAATTGAACAAAATATTGTTGAACCGTCTGTTTCACCCTATAACAGCCCATTATTATTAGTTCCAAAGAAATCCCTTCCGGGTTCTTCAGAAAAAAAATGGCGATTAGTAATTGACTATCGCCAAATAAACAAAAAATTGCTGTCCGATAAATTTCCGCTCCCTAGAATTGACGATATTCTTGATCAATTGGGTCGAGCTAAATATTTTTCCTGCCTAGATCTTATGTCAGGTTTCCATCAAATTGAGCTTGAGGAAAACTCAAGAGATATAACGTCTTTTTCAACAAGCAATGGTTCATACCGCTTCACGCGATTACCATTTGGATTAAAAATAGCGCCTAATTCATTTCAGAGAATGATGACAATAGCATTCTCAGGCCTTGAGCCTTCACAAGCTTTCCTTTACATGGATGATTTAATCGTTATTGGTTGTTCTGAACAACATATGATTAAAAACTTAACAGATGTTTTCAAACTTTGTAGAAAACACAATCTGAAATTACATCCAGAAAAATGTTCATTTTTTATGCACGAGGTGACGTTTTTAGGTCACAGATGCACAGATAAAGGAATCTTACCAGACGATAAAAAATTCGATGTTATCAATAACTATCCAGTCCCTACGGACGCAGACAGCGCTAGAAGATTCGTTGCATTTTGCAATTATTATAGACGTTTTATAAAAAACTTCGCCGAATATTCACGGCACATAACAAGATTATGTAAAAAGAATGTCCCATTTGAATGGACAACGGAATGTGAAAACGCATTCCAGTACCTAAAAAATCAACTTGTTCAACCAAATTTATTACAGTACCCAGATTTTAGCAAAGAATTTTGCATAATCACAGATGCAAGCAAGCAAGCATGTGGAGCAGTTTTAACTCAAAACTATAATGGACTCCAACTCCCAGTTGCATATGCATCAAGAGCATTCACTAAAGGTGAAAGCAATAAGAGTACTACGGAACAAGAACTAGCAGCAATACATTGGGCA
>JBAMBM010000492.1:0-234991 GCA_037043425.1 Hirtodrosophila duncani
GGGGGGGGGGGGGGGGGGGGGGGGGGGGGGGGGGGGGGGGGGGCCCCCCCCCCCCCCCCCCCCCCCCCCCCCCCCCCCCCCCCCCCCCCCCCCCCCCCCCCCCCCCCCCCCCCCCCCCCCCCCCCGTGTGTGTGTGTGTGTGTGTGTGTGTGTGCGGGGGGGGGGGGGGGGGGGGGGGTCCCCCCCCCCCCCCCCCCCCCCCCCCCCCCCCCCCCCCCCCCCCCCCCCCCCCCCCCCCCCCCCCCCCCCCCCCCCCCCCCCCCCCCCCCCCCCCCCCCCCCCCCCCCCCCCCCCCCCCCCCCCCCCCCCCCCCCCCCCCCCCCCCCCCCCCCCCCCCCCCCCCCCCCCCCCCCCCCCCCCCCCCCCCCCCCCCCCCCCCCCCCCCCCCCCCCCCCCCCCCCCCCGTGTGTATATATGTATATATGTATATATGTATATATGTATATATGTATATATGTATATATGTATATATGTATATATGTATATATGTATATATGTATATATGTATATATGTATATATGTATATATGTATATATGTATATATGTATATATGTATATATGTATATATGTATATATGTATATATGTATATATGTATATATGTATATATGTATATATGTATATATGTATATATGTATATATGTATATATGTATATATGTATATATGTATATATGTATATATGTATATATGTATATATGTATATATGTATATATGTATATATGTATATATGTATATATGTATATATGTATATATGTATATATGTATATATGTATATATGTATATATGTATATATGTATATATGTATATATGTATATATGTATATATGTATATATGTATATATGTATATATGTATATATGTATATATGTATATATGTATATATGTATATATGTATATATGTATATATGTATATATGTATATATGTATATATGTATATATGTATATATGTATATATGTATATATGTATATATGTATATATGTATATATATAACAACATATTTTGACATGTTTTTTGTTGTTAGTGTTTGCTATATATATTGCACAGTCTAGTACATGCAATTGACTGGGAGAGAGGATTGCCCATTGGCATTCCAAATATTTGACTACAGAGTGTGTTATTTGAAGATAGGTAGCATTCCTTTGTATTTTCTCGGATTACTAGGTTTATTGGTATATTTTTAAACAACGACATCGAACGAGACGAAAATTTCGTTATTGTCTAATTTCTTATTTTTAGAGGTAATCTGACAACATGGAACATTAGTTGATGAGGCAATTGGTCTTAAGGGTCCGTGCGTTCTCTTTATGTATTCTTCGAGAATGCGTGGACTACCCAAAGTCCGTAAAGAATGTATTCTCCGAAAACTTATGAATAATGACGCAATTATAGGATTAGGATTTATTTATGTTTTCTTCATATGTTTAATGTTATATGAATAAATTTGTCAAAAAATAATCGCAGACTCCCCTGATGAGGGCGCGTAGCAGGAAAAATTAAATATATTTGTTTTTTTTTTTTTTTTTATTAAAATGCACCACAACTGCCTAAACTACCCGCAGAACAAAAGAAAATATAAGAAGGTCTACCTTTTGTGAAGAGCCGATACCTAAGAAACGCAGCAGTTTGTTTTAAAATGGTGCCCCTCCCGCCCACACAAATCGATAAAACCTTTTATCTTCCACAAATATGAACGCATTTTGTTGAAATAATTTTAGAGCACCACACCCAAAAAAGAAAACAAAAATCAAAAAGTTTTGCATACTTTCGAGTGTGTCGAATATAAAATATATGCTGAGTACGAGTATCCTACAGTCGGAATATCGACTATAGCGTTCTTAATTGTTTTTTGTGGCTGGTGGAAACAAAAAATCGATAAAACCTTTTATCTTTTACAAATTTTAACGCATTTTGTTGAAATAATTTTAGAGCACAACACCCAAAAAAAAAAAATAAAAATCAAAATGTTTTGCATACTTTCGAGTGTGTCGAATATAAAATAAATGCTGAGTACGAGTATCTTATAGTCGGAATATCGACTATGGCGTTCCAAATTGTTGTTTGTGGTTGGTGGAAACAAAAATATGTGTGTATTTGTTCAGTACGTTTTAATAATAGCAGATAGTGGCACACACATTTTAAGTGACAGCGACCGATTCGCATTCTGTTTCTGACAATGCCTTTGTATGCGTTGTTGTTGTGTTGTTTGCGATACCTAGACGCCAGCGGTTAAGAGATTTTCTTTTTGTTGTTTTCTATGCAAGAGCCTCTCTCATCTGATAACAAGCAAATAGCGATATGTACAGACGATATTCCGGCTTCCACGAAATTATATAGATCTTGATTTTTCATATTATTTTACGCCGATAAAAATCGATACGTATCGATAAATCGGGTATTTTACACCACTTCCCCTAGCCACTATAGATTTACTGTAAAATTTGCAAAGAGATCAATTCAATAGTTTAGGCGCCAAGAAAAAACCGTGCGCCGCTTGCCTCCATACAAAATTTGACCTCCATTTTTACATACTTGCAGTTGGACTATTGCGCGCCTGGGCGATGAATTATACCTTGTGTAAAAATGTAAGCATCCAAAATATTTCCGTTTGACATGTGCGATGATCCTCAGTCAGTCAGTCAGAGTTTTATATATATAGACATATCCAGAGAAAGATAGCGTTGTTATACCAAAGAGTATTAAAATTTTGTCACGATATTTGTAGCGCGTAGGAAGAAGAATCTCCGACACCATAAATTTTTGATCAGCATGGCAAGCCAAATCGATGTAGCCATGTCCGTCTGTCTGTTCGTCCGTCTGTTTCAATGCGATCCAGTTTTACTGCTTTCAAAATCTGCCTACGTATCATGTAGTTCCAATATAATCGACCCATTCGGAATGAACTCTTAGTACACAAAAATTGGTTGTTTTTAACCAAATTGCTGCTGACCGAAGCTAGTCCGGAACGGACAACTATATCATATAGCCCCCATATAACCGACCGATTCGGAACGAACTCTTAGCATAGCAAATTTTTATAACATTCACAAGCAATGTGAATATATGTATATTAACTTTGTCATGAAATTAGCAAGGCACAGAAGGAAGCATTTCTAAGCTTAAATACTACTTACTTTGTAAATATACAACGGATCTAAATCTGGATAATATATTCTAGATCAGCATGACAAGGGGAATCGATATAGCTTTATCCGTCTGTCCGCCAGCTCCGTCTGTCTGTTTCCACACACATATCTCACTTAAAAGCTGAAGTCGCGCTGATCAAGAATATATATATATATATATATATATATATATATATATATATCAAAATAGTTGCTTAGCTTAAATATGATAAGTGTGTTCAGCTTAGAAAAATATAAAATATATAAATAAATAAAATTATACAGAGAGAATTGCGCTCTACTTGTTTTTTTTTTGTCAAAATCGACTTGAAAGTCAATCCGACTTTGTCTCAAATCAATCTCTATCTCAATAGATTCAAAATTTCCAGAATTGAAATTTTCGTTGTTGAATCAATCCGGACGGAGTCAGTTCTAGAAATTCCAGGAATGTCGACTTTCGTTACCATTTCGGATGATTCAATCCAAAATTCTTAATTTTACACTATTTTTTGTTGAGTCTCCGGCCGTCTGATTGTCTGTCTGTCTGTTTCAACCCTGAGATTTCAAATGTGTTAAGAGCTACAGAGAAATTTTTACCAGATGCTCGCTGCACGCTGATTTAATTTGAAGATCATCCATATTGAATTGTATTCAATTTGGAAACCATGTGCCATAGCTTGCATATAAGGATTTTTCAGAAAAAAAACACTTCATATAAAAAGGCCATTTATTTCAAACAGATTAATATATTTTATAAAAACACTAAAACTATCACGAAATTTAAAACCATATTGTAAGCATTTTGAACCACGATCACTATAGCCACGTGAACAATCTTAATGTAAAGTAAACAAATTGTAATACTGAGCACTTTGCCCGCCAAATAAGTCCTTCATATCTTGGTGTGGAACGGGAAATAAACGAGTATATTGTATTCGTGCAAATGTATGTAGCAGGCATACGGAAGCGTCTCCGACCCCATAAAGTATAAATATTCTTGATCAGCATCGACATCCATGTCCGTCTGTTCGTCCGTCCGTCCGTCCTTATGAACAAATAGATCTGGGAGACTGTAGGAGCTAGAGATGCCTAATTTGGTATGTAGACTCCCCTTGTAAGGCATCAGATCAAGTTTGTTTTTGAATTTTGCCATCTTATAGTACTAATCTGCAAGGGTATTTAAGCTTCGGTTACAGGAAGTTTCCTTTCCTCTCTTGTTTTTTTTTGACTTAAAAAGTTAAGGATACGTCTGACATATTTGTTGAGAATATTGAACGTGGCGAAACGATCATTTCAATTCTCTACTCTGCACAACTCGACCCGTTGAATTAAGCAATCAAGAGTGACCAGAATTGGCCAACAGAAGTAGTTACTTTCCCTCATATTGAGGATCTACTACTTTAAAAAAAAAAAGCAAGTAAAGGAAAAGGAATGAAGAATTATTTAGAGTAGATCAAAGACAAGGAATATACTTTACTACTTCTTATTCATTTTCTCTTCGACAATCCGTGGGCACTTCGCTTCTCTCAAAATGTTTAACATCGAATATATGAGAAGGCATCATTGGCCTTTCAACGGGTGCGATTATACAATTTTCTGTTAATTAAGATTTAAGGAGTTGCCCTTAATCTTGTGGATCTACTAGAGTAGTTTATTTATGGAGTAGATAAATGAATTTGCTGAATTGCCAAAAAGAGCGTGAACTGGAGCAAGAGACACTATGACTCGAGTGTGTGCTCCATGTTCTGCCCTAGAGTAAAAGAGGTGACTATATGAGCAGATATACAATGAAATCGAACAAAAGCGAGAAGGGTTATCATGAAAAATTATAGGCTGAGAAAACGATGTTAGTCTGGCTTTGATAGAGCCATATATAAAGTACCTGGAACTCGATCCGTAAGATTGAGATCATTTGCTTAAATGTTATTTAAGATACATAAATATGTTAATATATTATGGGTACATTGCCGTTCTTTCGCATCCAATACTGCTCTCTCATGTGTTTGATGTCAAACACCATCGAACATTTTAAGAGAAGCCTTTTGACCTAAAAGAAGAAGAGTTGGCCCTCCCAATCACTTTTTGTTACATATTTTAACCGGTTGGAAACGATCTACTTTGCTTTTTACAAACATTTGCGCGAATACAATATACTCTTTACTCGACGAGCAATGGTGTAGTATAATTTTTTGAATAGTAAGTACTGTACAATACAATGTCATTTTTTATACCATTTACAAAGTGGTATATTAATTTTGTCAGGAAATTTGCAATGCATAGAACCATAACCTTGTCCGCCCGTCTGCTTTAACACAAAGATCTCAGAAGTCTTAAAACCCACAAAGCTGAAATTGTAATCAGATGCTTCATTTGTCTGCACGCTGGTCAAGTTAGAGTTTTATGCAGATCGGACAACTGTATCATATAGCTCCCAAAAAACCGATTGTTCCGGAATGAAAACTTATGAGCATAACTTTTCTGTTTTCCATCCAAATCAAACCGGTGCGCATCCATTTGAGGAGACCTAACGTCCGCCAGCCTGTTCTGATTAGAATCGCATAACTATATCATATAGCTGCCATATAGCCGATTGTTCCGGAATGAACAAATAGGAACATAACTCTTTTTCATCCAAATCAAACCAACCTCGGTTTGTACCAATTTGAGGAGACCCTACGTCCAGTGGATTGTTCTGGTCAAAGTCGGAGAACTATATCATACAGCTACCATATAACCGTTTGTTCCGGAACCTAGGAGCATAACTTTACTCTTTTTCATCCAAATTAAAACAAATTCGTCTTGTATTCCTTGTATTCACTCCATCCAGATTGGATTTAGATCGGTTATATATTTACAATGTAAATGATATATAAGCTTCAGCAAGCCGAAGCTAGCTTTCCTTTCTTGTTATACTCGTACTCTTGTAGACTAAACGAGTATATTGTATTCGTGCAAATGTATGTATGATGTCTTTTCTTTTCTTTTAGTCCTTAAATTAAAATTCGGTTTACACATTTCAATTACCGTCAATAAGGCTGTGGGTGCTCTGGGTTTTATCAAACGATGGTCGTAGGAATTTGATGATCCTTATACAACTAAACTACGGTATACTTTTCTGGTCCGACATATTTTGGAGTACGCATCGTCCACAATACAGTAATCACCAAGACCGCATTGAGTCTGTTCAAAAGAAATTTTTTGAATAGGGACCCCAGTAACCCCCTCCCTTCATATTCCAGTAGACTTCTGCTAATAAACCATCCCTCTCTTGAAAATCGTTGAATTATGCTTAATGTTATCATTATACATAAGCTGATTAATGAATTGACTAGCGGTGTTTAATTAGCCAAATTAGTTTTTGTGTTCCTCGTAGAGCTACTATAAATTATGTTTCTATCTATCTTCAGCACTGTAATTTAAACTATCTTCTTTATGAACCTTTTCGTGTCTTTTGTTGTAACTACAATAATATCTTTAACTTTATCTTAATTAATAACTCCCTTAACTCAAACAAAACATCACTACTAAAGCATCTAGCTAGTAGATAATGTAAATTGTTTATGGCTTGTAGTTTCTGATTTCATTGGAAGTGAGCGAGCGAGCCCGTGTTTTTTTTTTCGGCTTCGCGATTCGTGTCGCTGTTTTGCGGTTGCGCCCCAAGGCCGGTTGGCCGAGACTTGGGAGCTTCTAGCCTGGGTCCACTTGAACGTGGAGCGCATTGTACGTCAACATCCCGATACAAAAATGCATGTAATATAAACATAAAATATAAACAAAGACTATAGACTACGACTACCAACTCTACCCAAAACCTCTACCAACTTTGCCCAAAAGATGGGCACTTCGCTTCTCTTATTTCTCGTATTTCAATGGTATTACTTAGAGCAGACAGACATACAGAGAGACGGACAGAAATAAGGAAAACTCGTCCTTTGTTTGCAACCGATTAGCACCGCCCTCATATAGGCTGTAATAAAAATTCATCATATCTTTGCACCTATTTGACTTACAGGAATGATATGGGAACAGATGGTCAGAAGGACAGACAGACATGGCTAGATGGACTAGGCTGTTGATAATGATCTAGAATATATACACTTTATGGGGTCGGTGATGCTTCCTTTTGCCTGTAACATACATTTGCAAGAATACAATATACTCGTTTACTCTACTAGAGTACGAGTATAACAAGAAAGAAAGGCTTGCTTCGGCTTCCTGAAGCTTATATATTCACATTCTATATGGGTAACTGATCTAGATCAAATCTAGCATGCAGACAAAAGAAGCATCTGGTAGCCCTCAAGACTTTTGTGTTGAAACAGACGGACGAACGGACAGACGGAAGGACGGACAAAGTTATGTTGATTGCCCTTGTCGTGCTGATCAAGAATATTCATTCTGTATACAGTCGGAAACGCTTCCTTCTGTGCTTTGCAAAATGCCTGACATTTTGTGAATTGTATAAAAAGGGTCCATAAAGATTTGGAGAACGTATCCCCCAATTTTTACATTCCAAACACTCACCCTAACTAGATAGAGTCAAACCAAGGAGTTAAGTTTGATGCGGATCGACTTGCAGCCTTGAAACAAGGAAGTTAATGCCTTACTCTCCAAGTTACAACATTTCTAGCATTTGTTACTTAATACCGCCCAGGGAGAATGGGTGAGTGATTCGAATATGGGGAACATTAATACCAAGCTTGTGACCTTTGTGGGCTTACAAAAACGTGTGATCATGCACACTGACCGATGGATGTTTGCAAATCCTGATAAGTCCTTCACCTTGGATGCAGAGTACAAAAATCACTACATCCTACGCAGTAAATCTGGTGTAAGTAAAATCTAATTTTTTCTACTTATTTTTGGTTGCTTAAAACTAGTGAATATATGATGTATACATGTATGCGAATATGTATATATGTTGGTATCTATAACTAATTGTAATAATTTTCTGCGTTTTGCCATACTTCGCTGTCGTAACGTTATACTATATTCAAATATGAATGTGTATTTTTATTTAGCTGTGCATTGCAAAACACTTCGTATTATAATCCAAGATAAGTGCAATTATCTGTATCGTATCTCAATGTCATGCATTTAGAACAATGAGTTGTGCTCATGTCTCTATGCGGCTGCATATGCGTTTGTTGGCGTTTGTATTAGCTAGTAAATATGGCTGGGTTTTGGTGCAAATTCACTAAATATACCGATGGGGCACTTTACGTCATTAACATCAATGTTTATATTCCGGATAACACCCATTCTCGATGATTTGTCCGGATTGACTGTTGTTGCTGCTGCTGGTATCACCTAATTGCTGCTGCAGCTGTTGCTGATGATGATGTAGCTGCAGCTGGTGGAGCTGCTGCTGACTGATGGCTAATGTGTCTACTGACTGCGACTGCAATGTGTGGCGCGAAGGCAGCTGAAGAACACTTCCACTGCTTTCCGTCTCCGTTGAGGGTGGCGAGGCATAATAGTCCCTCTGATTTACACTTATACCATTTGGGACGAGTGCAATACCCATTATAGAGTTGTTGGTGACTGCCGCTGCCGCTGCGGAGGATTGAAGATCGCCGTGGTGCTGATGCGGATGCTGGTGGTGGATAACGTTGCCCGTTGTAGCCCCCGGCATTGGTCCAGCGCCGCTGGATGGTTGCGAATCCGGCATTGTGACGGATTGCGACTGATCCAATACCACGACGGATACCACATCCTCACTCGCCCACCGGGCTAGCTGTTGTTGAGCTTGAATAAAGTCATCACTAGAAAATAATAATTGTAACAGGAACAACGGTATATGGTAAGAACACAAGGGAAGGGTCATTAAGGATATGGGGATAACATGCTAGGATATATGGCAGAATAATTGGAATTGGCCCCAAGCATCATTGGAGACAGGACGGCTAAGGATGTACATTGACATAGATAAGCATAATAATATATATAAGCATAACGAAAAATAACCTACAGGATCTAAATTATTCTTCATATAACGACTAAACGAGAAAACTTACTTCAAAATGCTCGAGCAAAGTTGGATTAACGCTCTCATATTAAATACTGTTAAAATAAAATAGAACTGCCGGACGGCAGTTATTCATGATCTGGATCAACAACCAAGTCAATCTAGCTATGTTCGTCTAGCCTCCAAGTTTGGTATCAAGACGCCCCTAGTATACACGCAGATCAAATATGTTCCAAGTTTTTTTTTTTTTTTGAATATTTAACCAATTTGCATAGAGCCTCTATTTGAGTCTGCTAGTCAGCATACATGGCATCTGTATGTCTATACGCTTAAATCTTTTAAACTACGCAACGGATTTTATTTTTTCATTAGTTTATTCATTCATTACGATTATTTCTTCCGGATGACTTACAAGTTTTAAATTCCTAACGATATACCCCTTGATCGGAACCACTCAGTTGATGTCTTGGGTGTTCTTTCAGACTTTAAATTAAAATTCGCATTTCAATTACCTTCAATAAGGCTGTGGGTGCTCTGGGTTTTATCAAGCAATGGTCGTAGGAATTTGGTGATCCTTATACAACTAAACTACTGTGTACCTCTCTGGTCCGACCTGTTTTGGAGTAGGCATCGTCCACAATACAGGAATCACCAGGACCTTATTGAGTCTGTTCAAAAGATATTTTTTGAATAGAGACCCCAGTAACTCCCTTCATATACAAGTAGTTCTGCTAATAAACCATCCCTCTCTTGAAAATCGTTGAATTATGCTTAATGTTATCATTATACATAAGCTGATTAATGCTGCAATTGACTAGCGGTCTTTAATTAGCCAAATTAGTTTTTGTGTTCCTCGTAGAACTACTATAAATTAAGTTTCTATCTATCTTCAGCACTGTAATTTAAACTATCTCCTGCATGAACCTTTTTGTGTCCTTTGTTGTAACTACAATAATATCTTTAACTTTATCTCCCTTAACTCAAACAAAACATCACTACTAAAGCATCTAGCTAGTAGATAATGTAAATTGTTTATGGCTTGTAGTTTCTCATTTCATTGGAAGTTAGCGAGCGAGCCCGCGTATTCTTTTTTGGCTTCGCGATTCGTGTCGCTCGTTATGCGGTTGCGCCCCAAGCCCGGTTGGCCGAGACTTGGAAGCTTCTAGCCTGGGCTTTGCGCATAACAAGCCATGTGGCTTGGTATCATGGGTCCACTTGAACGTGGAGCGCGTCAACATCCCGATATAAAATGTACGTCAACATCCCGATATAAAAATGCATGTAATATAAAATATAAAATATAAACAAAGACTATATACTATGACTAACAACTCTAATTCTCTTTGCCCGAAAGATGCGCTTCTCTTAAAATATTCGACTGTGTGTGACATCGAACATATGAGACAGCAGCATTGGCATTTCAATGGTATTACTTAGAGCAGACAGACAGACACCTTTGTTTGCACCCGATTAGCACCGCCCTCATATAAGCTGTAATAAAGTAATAAAGTATATTGTCGTATCTGTATTCCCGCCGAACCAAACGCATGCTTTTTTGCACGTATGCAATAGTTCACATCTCATACATGTAATCACATATCACATACAATATATCACATACAAATATATTTTTTGCTAAAAGAGAATTGTATACTCTTTACGATAGAAAAACAAGTAAGAACGCTATAGTCTATATTCCGACTACAACATACTTGTACTCAGCATTCATTAAATATTCGATACACTCAAAAGTGTGAAAAAACATTTTTTTTTTTTGGTGGGTGGGTTGTTCTTATACAAAATGTTTTTTTATTACGATTTTGTCAATTATATCCGATATTAACAAAACTCGGCACATCGGTAGATGACATGCTTGTACAAATACAAACTGAGTTTCAACCAAATGCGTTAAAACTTGTGGAAGATATAAGGTTTTGTGGTTTGCGGGGAGGGAGGGGCGTGGCAAAATTTAAAACAAACTTGATCTGACGCCCCACAAGGGGAGTCTGCATATCAAATTGGGTCTCTCTAGCTCTTACAGTCTCGGAGATCTAGTTGTTCATAGGGACGGACAGACGGACATGGCTAGATCGATTCGGCTGTTAGTGCTGATCAAGAATATATATACTTTATGGGGTCTTAGACGCTTATTTCCGCCTTTTACATACAATATACTCATTTACCATTTATATGTATATATTCATTTATAGAGGCCAAACATCGGCAATAACAGCTCGTGTCAAAAGAGCCCTGACCACATTTTTGAAGACTGATTGCCGGCAATATTTAAGAAATGTGGCATATGAATGATCTAAGAAAATTGGAAAACGTGTTAAACGTGAATGGACGAGAAATCCCGCTTGTGCGAGAAGTAAAGAAGTAAATTACAAAATACTGCTGCCCATTCTTCTCGCCTAAAGAGCCCTAAATATCGTGCCCCTCACTTGCTACGTGATGCTACGAACGAAATAAATGCAAGAAATTTTAAGTTAAACTACACCGTTGCTATATATTTACAATGTGAATGGTATATAAGCTTCGGCCAGCCGAAGTTAACCTTCCTTTCTTGTTAAAGATTAGCTTACTCGAATGAGACGTAGGTTTTATATTATTATATCGATATATTTATATTATTACTTCATTATGATGAGGATTATTATTTATGAACAACCAAAGAAAACTTTTAAACGAAATATAATATGTCTTGACACAAGTGATTTTGAGAAACAATTTATTTTATAAATAACATTTATAAAGGTAAATCTCGTTACAAGCTTTTATTTATATTGATTTGTAATACTCCGCTCGAAGTAGAATGTCATTAGGTCGTGAACATTTTTGTGCTAAAAATTATCGATATATAAATAAATTTTCTTATAAAGAATATATTTTATGTTGTCTAATTTATATACAATCTTTTTCGAAATTTGTGGTTGTTCCTTCTGACTAAAACCGTCGATGACTATGGATTCTAAATTGAATCTCTTACCGATGAGTATGCAGAACAATAGTCGAACGAACTGACGAAATTTTATATTTAACTTGTGCGGCTACTTATTGGATCTGCAGCTTGCGTTTGCTGTCATCAGTATAGGATCCACCAGGACCGCATTGAGTCAAAAGAATTTTTATACTCGTACCCTAGTAGAGTAAACTAGTACGTTGTATTGTATGTATGTAACAGGCAAAAGGAAACGTCTCGGACACCATAAAGTATATATATTCTTGATGAGGAGCAACAGCCGAATCGACCTAGCCATGTTCGTGTATCCGTCCTTATGAACACCTAGATCTCGGAGACTATAAGAGCTAGAGTTACCAATTTTGGTATGTAGACTCACCTCGTGGGGCGCCATATCAAATTTGTTTCAAAATTTACACTCGCCCCCTCCTGCCCCCGCAAATTGATAAAAGACTCATATCTCCCACAAATTTTAACGCATCAATTAGACATCGTTTGCCGTATAATTTCTTGAAATCGATGTTGAGAGAGCAAATTAATCAAATTTTTAAGCTAGATAACTTTTTGTCAAAATCTAGGTTTTGTGTTTTTTGGAATGCCTTTTTTCGATATTTTTCGATAGTGATGATATGGTAAACGACGCCTTATTAATGCAACTGTGTCAGCCTATAGTTTTGAAAAGAAATAAGAAATCAAAAAATAAATAAGAAATCAAAAAAATCGCACCAAGATTTAATATATAGACTCCCCTCGTGGGGCGTCAGATCAAGTTTGTTTTCAAATTTTTCCGCGCCCTCTCCCGCAACCGCAAATCGATAAAACCCTTATATCTCCCACAAATCTTCACGCACTTAGTTTATTAATGCCGAATTGTTAAGATCGAAAACTAGTTTTAGACAAAATCGTAAAAAAACATTTTCTATGAGAGCACTCCAACGCCAAAAAAAAAAACACAAAAAGTGTTGCATACTTTTAAGTGTATCGATTATTAAATAAATGCTAAGTACTCATATCTCATAGTCGGAATATTGACTATAGCGTTCTTACTTGTTTTATCTCGTTAGCCGTTGCTTAAGACGAACAAGGCCTTCATGTTCAAGTACGCTCTACAAACTCGAATAATTATGCTTACTGTCGTTTTTGGAAAATTTTAGGCAGATGTGCGTCAAAATTAAAAATTCGAATTACCTATGTAAATGCCCCAGTACAAATGCAGCAGCAGCAGTCAAACGAAACGCTCACATTTTTACAGACATTTTGATACCCTGCACAATGATACTTTAATATACCCTTGTATGTAAGTAGCAATCAAAAGAAAGCGTTTTGGAAATAATTAACTATCTTGATGAGCATGACACGTCCCGCCGATTTGGCCATGTCCGTCTCTCTATCTGTCTTGATGTATGGTAATCTACATATTGGAAATGAAAAGAGATACAGCCTTCAAATTTTTTATTTTAAAATTCCATATATATCAAGTTCATATCAAGTTACATTTAATTTTTGCTCACTTATTTTGGTCATTAAGCTTGCGTTTCCAACCATATAAAGTATCTATATTTTTGATCAGCTTGACAAGGGGAGTCGATAACCATCCAACCCTCTGTCACAAACAAACTTGAAATATATGTGTATTAAAGGGTGTCATCTGACCATCTTCAGAGTACCTATTTGTGCTAAGCTTAGTTTAGTCTGCTGATCTCCTGTGACGCTCTTGGAGTCGAAGTTCCCCCAGAATATATATAAAGGGACGGTTCCTATCGACCTCTTCGTAAAAGAGCTTATATGAGCTTATATATATATATATATATATATATATATATATATATGTGTTGCTCTCTTCCGACTCTTTGAGACTGTTTCCCACTCTGATAGTCGCGGTCTCCACTGTTTTCCAACTACTAATAAGGACTTCTTCAATTTTTTGCCACGCCAATGAGAGGACCATAGAGGCCAGCCATGCGAATGTCGCATCACAAATATTTTTGGTCTCTCGTAGATGTAGCTAAACTCCCACCACCGCTACATCGTCCACGAAGCCAAAAATCATCGCTTCTGAATTTAGCTTCTTAAGATGCGGGTTAGATACACAGGGTCTCCAAATGCTCCTAGGGCCTCGATGGTGCGGTTAGGCTTCGCCGAGTTGAACGCATTTTTAAAATGATGATGGTGGATTTCCCCGTTTCGGGAGCAGAACAAGCCTCTGATGCTTCCATCTGCTAGGTAGAAGGTGGTAGTAAACTTATCAGAGAATTCTATACAGCAATTTATAGCACTTTATTTTGAATTACATCTGCGCTAGGAGCACACTTCCTTTATAGTCATTTCAAAATTGCTTAAACCTCTTTTGCTATGACTTTAAAGATGTCTCTAGGGAATAATATTCCATTTTCAAAGGTGCAATGGGATCTCATGTTGCCCTGGAAAGAGCACCGCTACAATATCTCTAAAAGCTGATGTTTTGAGGAGCTTCAATATCGCCAGCCATTACCATTTCATCTACATTTAAAAGACCCAGGCGGCCTTGCAACATGCTACGCATGCCTCAAAGAGCTGATGCAGATTTTCATCGGCCCGTTTGCCCGACATCTTTTTGCCCTTTCGTTTTGCCTTCTTGTGGTCATTATACTCGTACTCTAGTATAGTAACAAGCAGAAGGAAGCGTCTCCGACCATAAAGTATATATATTCATCTCAGAGACTGTAAGAGCTAGAGAGACCCAATTTAGTAAGTAGACCCCCTTGAAACTCGGTTAAAATCGGATAATAATTGTAGACAAAATCGTACAATGTATGAGAACACACCACCCCCCCAAAAAAAATGTCTTACTTTTCAGTGTGTCGAATATTGAATAAATGCTGAGTAATAGTATTTTATAGTCGGAATATCGACTATAGCGTTTTTACTTGTCTATATTGGAAATATTCACATCGCTCTCATTGTTGATAAATTGAAAACTGCCTATCTTCAAAAGCGGTTGCAAAAGTGATGTATGCAATTTTAGAAATCTTGCAAAAATTAACACTAAAGCCAAAGTGTTCGTTGTTAGTCCAACCAACATGGTTTCATTAATGGCAGCTCAACAATAACCACTCATGCGGTACTCTGCAACTATTTTATAGAATCTTTTGGAAAACATTCCCAAGTTGTCGCAATATACATTGATTTTTTTAAAGCCTTCGATAAGGTTGGTCACAATGCATTGCTAAAGAATCTGTCCAAAGTTGGGTTTCACTCATATTTATTGAGTTGGTCAAGCTCCTATCTGAAAGACAGATCTTATTGTATTGTCATTGAAAATATATTCTCCAATCCATTTGTTGCTACCTCTGGACTTCCTCAAGCTTGTACATTAGGCTTTCTAAGTGCAAACTACCTGATATACGCTGATGACCCCAAAATATTTAAAGCCATTAAGTCCCTTAATGATAGCATTACAAGAGAATCTTGGTGCAATTATAACCAGCTGCCACTATATTTAGCCAAACGTTTTTCTATTTCTTATTCGAAGAGCCATCACTTCTAGTTTTCTTATATCTCGAATAAATAGCTTGTTTGCAAAACAGAAATAAAAGATTTCGAGGTTGCCTTTGATACAAACTATTTATTCGTTGATCACCTCAATTATATTATCCCTAAAGCTTACGCCATGCTGGCTTTTGTAAAGCGTCATTCCTCAGATTTCGAGGATCCCAACACGAGGATATCCTTATTATCGGCCTTTGTTATGTCCCACCTTGAATACACGTCATTTATATGGAGTCCTAAAGGCACTGTGCACATTAACATTAACAAAGAAATTTTTCTTAAATTTGCCTTGATGCTATTGCATTTTAATAAGATCATTCCATCTTATAGGTCCAGATGTCGCATAGTCCACCTCTCGACGTTAGAGAAGAGACGTACGATTGCGTCTCTGATCTTCATAAATAACATTATTCTTTCCATTCGTTATAGATTGTCCTGTGCTGCTCTCTCTTTGGCGTAGCAGGCCGTGCCTGGTCCAATTGTGAGGGCTCTTAGTTTGTATAATAAATTACCACATTGCAAGCGATTTGATTTTTCGTCTGATAAAATAAAAATCAAGGTTTTATAATTTTTTTTGTTAGATATTTAAGTAGTATATACGGTAAATGTATTAAGTACAGAGCAAAAAACCATTGGCATAGGTCAATAAATAAATAAATAACGGAATCTCTGCCTGATTTATAAAACGTCGGTTTATTCCCGCTTTTGGGGAGGCATATATCTAGGGAAGATTGCGCTCTTGCAAGATGGCAATGGGTCTTCTGCTGCATTATTCAGTGGCTCATGCATTGAAGTCTCTTGCGATTAATACAGGCGACTTAGAAATAAGCACGGAGCTTCATAAAAGTTGTATGTATACACCGCTGCATTATTAGTTGGTCTATATGTGAGCTGGCCTAAATCGATGTCACTCCATATTTCCGATCCGCCATCTGTGGTTTGGTGCCAGATGCCTTTATGCTTAGGAGTATAGGATTCACTGAGCATTGAATCTTCTGTTTGTATAAGCAGTATTTGGACGCTCTGTAAAAATTAAGGTTCAGTTGTAGGAACCTAACCATTTTGAAGCTGCGTAAGTGCCTTCTTATACGCTGGGCAGTTCGCGCTGAGGACTGAGTGACCTAAGTCTGTCAGCAAGGTAGGGTCCCTCCATACCCTTTCTGATCGATGGTGTCCCCTGATTCAGAATGTCGCCTTATATTTTATCAAGTAGTGCGTCGAGTTCCTCATCACTTAAGATTTGTGTTTTCTAGTGCAAGGACTTGACCTCTGCTTTTTCTGCAGAGGCCGCATCTCACTGTATTTGACAACAGAACAAAATTGATAGCAAAACCAACAGTTGCAGTCGAAATCATGGAATCCCAAAGTATTTGAATTGCAGCTGAAAAAATAAAAGCCCAAACTTTTTTTCGCTCACTCGATACCTCGAAAATGTACATGTCATGGAACCGCCAAATATTTGTCAAATGCAACACCCTGAAAGTATGCAATTATGAAGCCAATTAAGTAATTAAGTAAGTGCCAATTAGCCACCAATAACAAATGGCAACACAGAGATACTGAAACCAAACGGTCTTATGCCGGATATTGCATTTGCAGCCGGGCCACAATTGGAACTCTCGTTAGGTTTCAGTTTTTAACTGATTAGGTAGCCTGACTTAAGATTGAGTTGTTAAGCAGCCAGACTTCTGATGATTGACTCTGGCAGGTCATGAAACAGCTAAAAAGTCAGCATAGCTTCAACTTGTGGTTTTATTATCAATTTGAGGGAGATATGAGTCTTTTATCGATTTGCGGGGGCAGGAGGGGGCGAGGGTAAATTTTAAAACAAATTTGATATGACGCCCCACAAGGTGAGTCCACATACCAAAATTGGTAGCTCTAGCTCTTATAGTCTCCGAGATCTAGGTGTTCATAAGGACGGATAGACGAACATGGCTAGATCGACTCGGCCGTTGCTCCGCATCAAGAATATATATACTTTATGGGCCTGCAAACGCCTCCTTTTGCCTGTTACATACATTACCACGAATACAATATATTCGTTAACTCTACTAGAGTATCGCGTATTGTCGGAATTTTGACTACAGCGTTCTTACTTCTTATATATATAGATGGAATTGTTTTAAGCATTTCTGTATATTTGTATTTATTTTATACTATTATACTATTTAAATTTTGTCAGCAAGTCTTCAACACACAGAAGCAAGCGCTTCCGACTACATATATATACGATACATATGATCGGAGAATAAAGAGGAAGACCAAGGGAATGCAACTTCACCTCTGTCGAAATTGTCAAATTGACGGATTTGTAATCTTTTTTTGTTTGAGGGTGGGTTGTTTTCGTACGTTTTTGTCTGCAATTATTACCAGAGCGGAGCTTCAATGAAATGCGGTAAATTTTGTGGGAGATATAAGGTTTTATTGATTTAGGGGCGGGATCTGACGCCCCACCAGGGGAGTCTACATACCGAATTGGGTCACTTTAGCACTTACAGTCTCTAAGATCTATGTGTTTATACGGACGGAAAGATACACAGATGGACAGGGCTAGATCGACTCGGCTGTTGATGCTGATCAAGAATATATATACTTTATTGGGCTTTAGACGCTTCCTTCTGAATGTTACATACGTTAGAGTACAAGAGTATAAATATAGTAAGAACGCTATAGTCGATATTCCGACTATAAGATACGGTTACTAAGCATTCATTTAATATTCCACACAGTTCTTAATATGCAACTTAGGATGCCCTCATGCAAAATGTTTTTTTACGATTTCGTCTACAATTATTATCCAATCTTAATTAAAATTGTGGAAGATATATATGGCAAAGTTCTAAAAAAATTCGATCTGATGCAACACGAAGGGAGTCTACATACCATATTTTTTTAAATCCAGCTCTTATAGACTCCGAGATCTAATGGTTCACACGGACAGACAGACGGACATGGCTTTTGCTACTGATAAAGTAAACAAGTACACAAGAATATAATAATTCGTGCAAATGTATACAATAATCAAATCCGACCTCATAAAGTATACATATTCTTAATCAGCATCAACAGCCGAGTCGATTTAGAAATGTGCTTATGTCCGTGTGTCCGTCCCTATGAATACCTAGATTTAAGAGACTAAAAGAACTAGGTTCAACAAATTTGTTTGTTTTAAAATTTTGTCACGCCTCTCCCGCCCTTCAAATCGATGAAAACCGAATATCTCCCACAAATTTTAACGCAATTAGTTGAAACTCGTTATGCACAAGCACATAATCTACCGCTTTGTTATATTTCGTTAAGATCGGACAATAATTGTAGACAAAAACGTAAAAAAAAACGTTTAGTGTGAGAGACCCCACCCAAAAAAAAAAAAAAAAAAAAATCAGAAAGTGTTGCATACTTTCGAGAGAGTCGAACATTAAATAAACGCTTATTACTAGTATCGGACAGACGGACATGGCTCGATCGACATGGCTCGATCGACTCGGCTGTTGATGCAGATTTAGAATATGTGTACCTTATGTGGTCGGAAACGCTTCCTTTTGATTGTTGCATACATTTGCACGAATATAATAATATAATATACTCGTTTACTCTACTAGAGTACGAGTATAAACACAAAAGTGAACGGTGGATTTGGATGGAGCTTACCCTATAAAGTGGACGTGGTTAACGTGAGGTAACAAAGTTTTCTGCGTACATATATTTAGAATCTTAATATCGTTATTTGTAGTTTCCAAGATCTAGAGTTCTTATACAACAGGTTGGACGAACGGACGAAATAGATAGATCGACTCGGCTTGTCATGCTGATCAAGAATATATATACTTTATTGGGTCGGAGACGCTTCCTTTTGCCCGTTACATACGAATACAATATACTCGGTTACTCTATTAGAGTACGAGTATAACGAGTAAGATCGCTATAGTCGATATTCCGACTGTAAGATACAGTACTCTGCATTTATTCAAAATTGGACACACTCAAAAGTATGAAATTTTTTTTTTTTGTTGGGGTGGGTTTTTTTATACAAAATGTTTTATAAGATTTTGTCTGCAATTATTATACAATCTTAATGAAATGTGGCAACATTTTGAAATAAAATCACAGTCTGACGCTCTACAAGGAGAGTCTACATACCAAATTCGGTGTCCCTAGCTTTTATAGTCTCCGAAATATAGTTCTTTTTGTGGATAACGCATTTATCGATTTGCGTAAGCCGGGAGGGGGCGGGGCAAAGTTTAAAAACAAACTTGACCTGATGCCCCAAAAGGGGAGTCTACATACCAAATCTGGTGGCTCCAGCTTTTATAGTCTCGTAGATCTAGGTGCTTATACGGACGGAAAGACAGACAGACGGTTAGACGGACAGATGGACTTGGGTAGATTGCTCGGCTCTTGATGCTAATCAAGAATATTTGGGTCTTTATGGGGTCGGAGACGCTACCTTTTGCCTGTTACATACATACGGCAGCAGGAGTAAAGGAAAGCGGAAATAAAGCAAATTGAGATTGTGCGCAGAATTATGTGGATGGTTTAGCCTCATGAAATTTGCTGGCAATTCCATTTGACCACGCGTTGCACTTATAAGCAGTTCACAATTTAAATAACGCGCCATGGTTAATGAAGATGATGTCAACGATATAACGGCCACTAACGTTAATGCCGGACTCAGTGTAATCCCCAAATATTTCTATGAATTTCATATATTTATAAATATATACAATCAAACTGGCATATATAAGCAGATACATACACATATTCATACATACATACATTTCGTGCATGCATGCCAAAACATTATTATTGCTATGTGACAGAGAGAGAATGAAAATGCGTATTCAAGGAAAGATTGATGAGTTCAATTAAATTTGACATAAATATTATCCCTCGGGTGCCGTCTTTTCAGTCTCCTTCGCCTCACAAGGAATAGGGTAGTCTTCAAGCCGACCAGAGTGTTTCGTAGATAGATGTTGAGTTTAGTTCAACACCCACTTGTCCGACACCAAGGTCCTTATGAAGAGTGCTGTTCCGCACATACGACGGGGTGCCACAAATTTGAGAGAGTTTTATTTTGAAGGACCTATATTCTTCTATGCTGGGTTTTGGAACAGGATCCCCAGAGTGGTATTTCGTATTTAGATAAAACATAGGTAACTACCTGCTTGTATATCATCAACTTGTTCTTTTAGAGGTAGCATTGTGAGTCCTTAAGAGTGACCGGTGTTTCAAATATGGTTAGGGTTCTGTATGGTTTCTTGCAGAGCGTATGTAAAATTGTGGTCTAATTTTCTGCGATAATGGCTATACATCACCTTTTGGACAGCTCTTTAACCGCTTCGTCTGGGGTTTTATACCATGACATAACTTCCGTGTCATCATCATCTCAATCAGAGTAGCAATATACCTCTCATTCAAGACTGAGTTGGGAATATCCGCCGGGTAGAGACTGTATGAAATAGGTATTAGGACACTGCCTTGAGGTACTGCTGATGGAACATTTCTAATTGTACAGTGATTGTCCTTACAGCACACTGTAAGTGTTCTAGAGTGAAGGTAGCTCGAGAGCAGGTGAGATTCCAGCTCCTAAATTTGCAAATCGTTTCTGGATAAGCAGAGGCTGCATGTATGCAGTTAAGAAGCGGCTAAAGGTCGGTTCAAGTTAACATCATCACACTGTGTACACAAAAAGTTGTCTTAAGCTCAGAATTATCATATATCGTGGCAGCCTATAACAATTGCCTTAATTCGAATGCTGATTTTGATGACCAGTACAGTTTTGTATTTCCATGCAGCCAAATTGTTATGATCATCGGCGACTGTAATGGTGGAATAAGCGAAAATCAAGCACTAATTGAAAAACCGGACACTCCGTCTCAGTTCGCACTCTGCACGCGAAATGCAAGGGATTAAACAAGCGATGGTAAAGATCTAAAGATGCCACAGTTGTTCGAAACCCTAAATCTTTTAGATCGTAATGCAGTTGAAATCTCTGACAGAAAGATATTCAAGTAGATTTCACTTTAAGTTTCTTTTATAATTGACCATAGAGAGGAGCAACTATAGTCGAGTTAGAAACTGTCTACATAAGCTGCAGATTTTGTTAATGCTACTACCACCATACACGAAGTCCACCTAGCCATTAAAATTGTCGAAGCCCAGCAAAGCCTCTGGGGTTGATGGCAGCCCTGCCGAATTTTACAAAAACGTCAGTCCACTATGTATTCAACTTTAAACCACATATTGATGACTGTGGAAGTACTAAGACAGTTGAAAGCAAAGCATAATTTTTCCTCTATTTAAAAGGGCAACCCGTTGATGGCATCCAATCACAGAAATACATTTTTTTGGGAACACAGAACACTCGCTCTCTGATGTTCGTTCAAACCGCTTTTTAACAATTGTAGCACCACCAACAAACGGAAAGCCGTTGAGTACTTTTGAGCTGGTAAGCACACTTGTAACTCTAGATACACTCTACATGCAGTTGATCAAGATTGAAACACATATTGAGCTGAGGATACAAAGGATTTGCAAGGTGGGGGTCTGCAGGACGAGTATGTGGCCATCATAGTTGCCATCACTAAACAGCTTGCACAAAGCATGTCCACCAGCACGAATTCTGACTATAATGCAGTGGCTGTCTCGTTTATAAAATTGCCTCAAATTAAACTCCCATTTGGTGGTAATTATTCCGAATATTTAAATTTCAATACTATGTTCAACCAGTTGATAGATAAGCAATCATACCTATCAAAGCATGTAAAGTTTAATCAGCTTATCAGCTGCCTAAAGGGAGCAGCTTTAGAAACGGTGAGGCATTTCAGGTAACAGATGAAAACTATACAAAGGCACTAGAGCGCCTCAATGAACGCTGTAAATGGTATTTCCTTGAGTTGCCTAGCGCCGCAGCTTTGTTAAACTCACTCTAATCGTTAGAAAACGATTCGCAAATTTCAGATGCTATGCTAATCCCAATCGTCATGGAGAAAGCCGACAAGTATACTACAAGCAAAAGGGACCATTCTTTGGACCTTGCGGACTTTCCAACCTGGAAGTCATGCGTGCAGGTAATAGAAACCCATTGCCAATATCTGAAACTTTAAGACACCCGGAAGTACCAGCAAATAATTCAACACCTTCAGCCAGCCCTTGCAATCAGATAGCACCGCGACAGGGGCATTCGTTCGACTTCGCAACTCAAGCCTATGCTATATGCTCCAGGTCTGAACATCGTGCCACTGGCTGTACACACTTTAGGAACATGTCGCTACAGCGATACGATACAGTAAGACGTCTAACATTATGGCAGAACTGCTTAACAAGGGGACATCAATAAGCACAATGTCCATCGAGGTACAAGTGTCGTGTATGTAGTAGACCACATCACACTCTTTTGCATCGAGAAAACGTAAAGCCCAAATCAGCATCTGCGGCACGCCCTCCTATGCCCAATGTTGAGCCCAGAGCATCATCTGCGGCACCCAATCATTTACGCACAATCTCAGTCGGCAAATACACCATATGAAGATTTATAGTATTGGTGACTCACACACTCGCATCAAATTTGGCGCATCTACCGCGATCAGATCACGTTTAAAGAATTATGACCTCTCACTTGATTTTTGCATAACTACACATATTGCATACCAACCCGACACAGAAATAGGTATATCATCCTGGAATTTGCCTCAGAATATAAAGTTAGCAGATGAGCAATTTTATAAGCCCAATATTGTTGAGTTGCTGATTGGTACTGAAACCTTTTTTGAGATCCTTTTAGTGATGCTGATCAAATTGAGTCCACGACTTCCCAAGCTACAAAAAACGCTACTTGGCTGGATAGTCTCTGGACGATACGAAGGCAATAGTCGTTCACCGTCACTTATCGGTTCACTAACTATAGAGGAGTCCATCGACAGGAACCTGGAACGATTATGGCATATGGATGATGCTAGTGAGCCCGTGAAAAAGCTTACTTCGGAACAACAACAAAAATGTTAACGTGTTTTTGTCAATACCGTTCGCCGTCAAGCAGATGGCAGAGTCAAAATTTGGCTACCCTTCAAGGATGACCCAAGTTATCTTGATCACTCATACGAAACGTCTAAGAAAAGGTTTGAGATTTTAGAGAGGCGCTTCGATCGCACACCAACAATGAAAGACGTCTTATGCGGAATTTATGCACGATTTTGAGAAACTAAAGCATATGAGTATGAACAGCATTACGACAAAAGTGCGAGTTGTCTTCGTCGCATCTTGTAATTCTTCATTGAATTGTTAATGGTGGGACCAACCATTCAAACAGAATTGTATCAGTTTCGCCTCTACAGTTTCGGATGTTCAGGTACGCAATCAGTGCTGATGAAGTCAAAATGTTCAGGCAAGTTCTTGTAGACCCATGTGGAAAAGAAGAATTACTCACACTGGAAGAATTACTCACATATGAACTCCACACGGTCACCTGTGGCACAGCACCTGATCCATATCTAGCAATACGTGGCATGACGTATCTAGCAGATCTTCACTCGCAAGATTTCAAGCTCGGAGCAAACGCTGTCAAGTCCTCATTCTATGTAGACGATTTCTTATGTGGACATAATACTGTAGAAGATATAAGAAAACTTAAGAACTTAAGAAGTTATCCAGATTCTCAGCAAAGAACAAATTAAATTGGATAAATGACACTTGAATCATCCAAACTTTGTTAATGACAGCACTCTAAAAGATTTCATGGGTTCAATGAGCTAATTGCTTTTTATTCGCATTCCGAAAAAAGAAGATGGTCGATGCCGGGACCAAGCGAACCATACTATTACTGGCATCATCACTATTTGATCCATTAGGACTGCTAGCACCTGTAGTTATAGTTATGAAAATCATTATGCAAAAGCTATGGTTACAAAAACTGGATTGAGATGAAACTGTCCCAGAGCAGTTTGATCAAGCATGGAAGCACTTTATGTCAAAACTACCATCATTGGAATCGATGGCAATACATCGCTATTGTCTATAGCCACATCTTCAAAGTCTTCAGCTACATGCATTTTGCGATGCATATATTCGCTTATATGGATGCTGTATATATGCTAGTACGGTAGGAGTGATGGCATGGTTAGAATACAGCTGATAACGTCAAAGTCCAGGGTGGCGCCAACACGAAAATGATCACTCCCGAAATTGGAATTAGCTGGAGCTCATATTTTGAGATTACTATATGCCAAAAACAAGTACATCTTCAAAATGGACAACACGGTCTATCTGTGGAGCGATTCCCAAATCGCTCTGCATTGGATAAAGCAACATTCGTCGGCAACATTGTCAGCTTTCGTCGGCAATCGAGATTCTGGTATACATGAGAACACTTCGAATGGTGTCTGGAGATATGTACCTACTCGCTGCAATCCTGCCGCTTTGGTCTCATGGGGATGTACGCCCTCGGAGCCATAGAATTAAATCTGGTTTATGGGGAAGGCATATCTCGTTCAAGGTTCTAACAAATCAATACAAGGCACGATGTTGATTTGGAGATCGTCAACACGGAAAAACGTCAGTCAGCCTTCAAGGCTATAATTGAAAGCAACTACCTACTACACTTTCAACACTTTCCTGAGGAAACAAGAACTCTTCAGAAAGGCCAGGAAAATTGTCAGCCATCTCAAGCTGATACAGCGCACTGATGGAAAGTTGGATGTTGAAAGTTGGAGGTCGTCTCAAGTTAGCAGATGTTTCCGAAGCGGTCAAGCACCCAATACCAACCGAAGATAAATTCGTAGGACGATATATTGAGCACCTTCATTGGGAAAATTACCTGACACCAGGACACCTTCTGACATGTGGTCCCCATCTTTGCCAGAATATCCAATCGAAGATGGCAAGCTGGATCATTAAGAGCGGTGGAGACATGTTACTGGCATCTGGCAACGCTGGCTATCCGACTATATCAATAAGCTGCATGTACGAGCCAAATGGATTAAGGCACATGCCAATGTGTCTGTTGGGAATATCTGTTGGGAATATGTTTCTCGTCCATGAGGACAATGTGCCCCCTCTAAGGTGGCTACTGGGTTGTATTGTAGCAACTTTTCTTAGCAAGGATAACCAAGTTCGAGTGGCAGAGGTTCGCACATCCAAGGGCACCATTAGACGTCCTATTCAGAAGTTGGCATTACTTCCTGTTTATTGAAACCAATGAAGTGATTTAATGGGGCCGTTATGTTGGATCAAGACTCAAATTACTTTTACTTTGATTTTTTATTAATTAATGAAAACCCTAAATTGTTTACTTGTGATTTAAGGATTCTTTCATGCCATTCTATTGTAACAGTTAAATATCATATGTTGTCTCTTTGTACATGCTTTATAAGCCATCAGCTCGTAATGCTGCTGAAACAACAAAAAGCCTAAATTCAACTACCTCCGAAATCTTTTTGGCTTGCTGCGGTCGACCTTGAAGGCATAGACTACCAAAAATTAAAATACAAGGATGAAAAGTCTGATTAAAAAATAACAGTTCATACAGACGGACACGGCTAGGTCGACTCTGCTGTTGATGCTGTTCAAGAATATATAAGTTAACAAGGGTTAACGAAATACGTCACTCGATGGAGCGAGCTCTGCATTATCGTAAGATAAGCAGTTTCGTCTTCCGAGAGATGCCGATCGCACTTTTGCGGGGTAGCGACGGGCGTCGTTGCCGACAGCGGAGAGCTTATCTTTAGGAAGTTTAAGTTTAGTCTTTAGTGGTTCGTCGAAAGGCAGAGACGTCTAATGTTCTGTCCTGACGACATTAATTGCTCAATATTCACTTACATTAAATAAATGATTAATATCATAACTACGCAACATATTAAATCATTACTGGCGCCCAACACGATCGGACAACACCCGAGATTAATTAATTCAAATCAATTAGCGCGGAGACAACGCCCGCTAAGCGATAAGAAAAAAAGAAGGGAATAAAAGCCACACTAACAAAAGAGCGCGGAGACAACGCCGGCTCATAGATTAAGCAGTTACAATCATAAACTGCGCTCGCGGCAGATTTAAAAATAGATCGCTGCACTCACACCACCAAGCACCCCAAAATCAATTTGCGGGGGAGCGTTCGACTGCACTAAGAAGCTCGTAGCCACCGAGCATAAATAAAAGGCAATTATTTGACCCCAAAATGGTACACCAAAGCGGACGGCTTTGGGCAGCGGCGACGATAGAGAGGAATTAGCACCAACACAACTGGAGAGCAGCTAAAGAAGAACATCGCCAAGGGGGGATATATCAACATAGCCAATAAAAGAAGAACATGTAAGTGAAACTTTTTTTCAAATATCGCCCAAGTGTCATTAAAAAAAAAACAAAAGCAAAAAAGTATAGCAAAAAAGTATAAAACAAAACAACATTCATATACAAAAAAACACTCGGGCGTCTATGTTTCTTAGATCTGTATTTTCTTTCTACCTGCCTTATCTGTTGCGATAAGCGTGAGTAGGAAGCATTACACCACGAATGCATTGTTGTCGGTGGGCAAAACCAAAAGAAGTCTGTGTTTGAGGGAACTTGAATAGAATAACTGATAACAGCGGCTCGGCGTAGCTGGGACTGACCGACGACAAAAACAAACGAAACGTGGGGGGACGAATAAGATATAATTCGCATATGCCCATTCATAACAACATCAGCTACTTAGAAAAATTGCTCAGCGAACTCAGCTAAGACTCTGAGATTGAAGAGTAGAAGGAATGGATGCAGCACAGATCCAAGCTATCATAGCTGCGGCGGTCAGCTCTGCATTGGCATCGCAAAAAGCTGAGTTTGAGGAGCGTTTGCGAGTGGTAACTGACCAGCTGCAGGCTGCTAGAGTTCAGGCCCCAGAGGCCAAGGCCTACGAGCCAATTACCTTAAATCGAGAGATACCTTGCGATGAGACTCTGGATGCGGTAAAAACGCTGCCAGAGTTCCATGGGGCCCATGAGCAATACGTCTCCTGGCGCCAAGCAGCAAAAGCTACCTATAAACTATACGAGGGATTTGTAGGCAGTTCAACTCATTACCAAGCGGTCCTCATAATCAGAAATAAGATTAGAGGCTCCGCTGACTCGCTCTTGTCGTCGTTCAACACAGTGCTGAACTTTGAGGCAATCATCAATCGCCTCGATTTCACATATTCTGATAAACGTCCACTGCACTTGCTAGAACAAGAGCTTGCCACTCTCCGGCAAGGTGGCATGTCCATCACACAGTTCTATGAAGAGGTTGAGAAGAAACTCACCCTTCTCACAAACAAAACGATCATGTCACAAGACGCCGCTCAAGCGCAATTTATTAATGAAAAGTATAGGGCCGACGCACTCCGTGTCTTCATTTCAGGTCTAAGAAGAGGCGTCACAGACATACTGTTTGCGGCGCAGCCTAAAGACTTGCCATCAGCTCTGGCAATGGCGCAAGAAATTGAGGCCAACCACGATAGGCATGATTTTGCGGCAAATTACGCAAGGGCATTAGAAAATAAGGGCCAGAACCGGCCCAGATACAGACAGGGGGGGCAGAACGAGCCCGACCACTATAGAAGGCAATCAAAAAACCCATTTTACACGAGAAATCAGGGCAATCACCAAACAGATGGCCACCGTTGCCAAGATAAGGTGGAGATGATGGATGTTGACCCATCCTCTTCTAAGTTCCGTCAGCCAACTAACTTTCAAAAACGGCATGGATCCAATTTGGCTATGACAAACTTTACTAACGGGCACCGACAAGGTGCGTTCAAGAGGCCGGCCAGTTCCCAGAGACTCTCCGACCAGCGCAGACAGAGGGTAAATCACCTCGCTCAGGAGGATCCGGACCAGTACGAACAACGGTACGAACAGTTAGCATCGGAGGCAGTTGATGAGATCGATGAGGAAAATAATGCGGGATACGACAGTGATACTGTCAATTTTTTGAGAGGAGAGTCCCTGCTCCCGTTCGTTAAACGAACAGTATCGGGGAGAACACTAAACATTTTAATAGATACTGGGACCGCGAAAAACTACATCAAACCGCTAAAGGAACTTCAGGGAATTGTCCCTGTAGAAGCCCCATTCATTGTAAAATCTCTACACGGCTGTTCGGCATTAAAAGCTCGTTTTTCATCTTGCCAGAGCTGTCAACTTTTGATGGCATCGTAGGGCTTGATACGCTGGCTGCGGCTGGCGCCAATATAAACCTGCGGACAAAGACACTCGACTTCGGACATAAATCTGAAAGAATCCTATTCCGCAAGGGCCCCAGCGTCAACTTCACAGAAGTGGACGACATCGAGGTTCCGCCAACAGTAAAGAACGAGTTTCTCAGAATGATGTCCAACCGTATAAAGGCATTTGCAGATCCAACTGAAATGCTGCCCTTTAATACGGCGGTAATGGCCACAATTAGGACCACGGATGAGGAGCCGATCTACTCAAAAATGTACCCTTTCCCTGTAGGGGCCACCGGTTTCGTCAATGACGAAATAAAAGAACTGTTGCGGAACAAAATTATTCGGCCGTCCAGGTCTCCGTACAACAATCCCATATGGGTCGTCGGAAAAAAAGGCACCGACGAGTTGGGTTCAAGCAAGAAACGGCTAGTCATAGACTTCCGCAAGCTTAACTCAAAAACCATACCAGACAAGTACCCGATGCCTTGTATCTCCATGATACTTTCAAATCTGGGGAAGGCACGATACTTCACCACCCTTGACCTAAAGTCAGGGTACCACCAAATACCGTTAGCTGAACGCGATCGTGAAAAGACGTCATTTTCGGTAAACGGGGGTAAATATGAATTCTGCCGTTTGCCATTTGGCCTCAGGAATGCATCTAGCATTTTTCAACGGGCCATTGATGACGTATTGCGGGAGCATATCGGTAAAATATGTTATGTGTACGTTGACGACGTCATCGTATTTTCAAAGAGTGAGGCAGATCATGTCAGAGACATTGACACCGTGCTCAGCAGCCTCCACGACTCAAACATGAGGGTGTCAAAGGAGAGTCCCAGTTCTTCAAGGGACAAGTGGAATTCCTTGGTTTTGTGGTGTCAACCGATGGCACAAGAACAAGCCCCGATAAGGTCAAGGCCATTCAGGAATTCAGACAGCCCTCCACCCTATTTGCGGTAAGATCCTTCTTGGGTCTTGCCAGTTACTACAGGTGCTTTATAAAAAACTTCGCTCAGATAGCAAGGCCTATTTCCAGCATTTTGAAAGGAGAGAATGGTAAAATCAGCAAACAGCGCTCAAAAGCTATTACCATACAGTTTGATGAGGTACAAAAGCAGGCCTTTCACAAACTTAGGAATATTTTGGCGTCGGAAGACGTTATTCTCGACTACCCAGACTTTAACCAACCGTTCGACGTAACCACTGATGCTTCATCCAGCGGCATCGGGGCGGTGCTGTCGCAAGGTAATAGACCCATAACCATGATTTCTAGGACTCTGAAGGACAGAGAGCTAAACTATGCGACCAATGAGAGGGAACTACTGGCCATAGTTTGGGCCCTAGATACGCTTCGTCACTACCTATATGGGAAGAGTGACATTAACATCTACACAGACCATCAGCCATTGATTTTCGCAGTTTCTGATAGAAACCCAAATTCCAAGATAAAACGTTGGAAAGCGAGAATTGAAGAGTACGGCGCGAGAGTTTTATACAAACCAGGCAGAGACAATCATGTAGCGGATGCGCTGTCGAGGCAAGATATTAATGCCTTAGAGAGCCAGAGTAGATACGACGCAGCTACTATTCATAGTGAAGCCTCGCTTACTTACGTAATCGAGGCCACAGACAAACCAGTGAACTGCTTCAGGAATCAGATAATCCTGGAAGAATCAGACACCCCTTCAAAGCAGCTTCACATCCTTTTCTCTGGAAAAACCCGTCACAAGATTGACTTTGTCAGTCGAGACACACTTCTTGCGTCCGTCAAAGAAGTGGTAAAGCCTGGGGTCGTTAACGCCGTCTATTGCACTTTGCCGACTTTGGCGTTCGTGCAGAATGACCTGGTAAAGGCCTTTCCGGGCACAAAATTTCGGTATTGCAAGACCCTGGTGACGGATATCACAAACGACGAGGAACGAAGGGAAATAATAACAACCGAACATAATCGGGCGCACAGGGCAGCCCACGAGAATGTGAAGCAGGTGCTGCACGATTATTATTTTCCAAAAATGGAAAAAATCGCGGCAGAAGTGGTAACAAACTGCAAGATATGCCAAAAAGCTAAGTATGACAGGCACCCTAGGAAGCAAGAATTAGGGGTGACCCCGATACCGGCAAGAGTAGGCGAGTTTGTTCACATCGACATATTCTCCACCGCAGGGAAGTACTTCCTCACCGCGATTGACAAATTTTCAAAGTTTGCAATAACGCAACAAGTCGCCTCGCGCACAATAACAGACATTAAAATACCAATTCTGCAACTGGTGAATATCTTCCCAGCTATTAAAACTATCTACTGTGACAATGAGGCAGCCTTCAATTCTGAGACCATACGGTCCTTATTGAAAAACCAATTCAACATCGATATAGCGAATGCCCCACCGTTGCACAGCACATCAAACGGACAAGTAGAGCGCCTCCACAGCACCTTGTTAGAAATCGCCAGGTGTTTGAAGTTGCAACGCCGGGTGGACGACACGATCGAGCTACTCATTCTAGCAACCATCGAATACAACCGAACCATCCACTCTGTCACAAACAAGACACCCATGGATGTGGTCCACGCAAATTGCGACCTTGGGGAGGAGATAATGTTGAAACTGGCAAAGGCCCAACAAGAACAACTTGATAGGAACAATCCAAACAGACAAAATAGGACCTTTGACGTAGGAGAACAGGTCCTAGTGAAAGCCAACAGGAGGTTAGGAAATAAACTAGCTCCCCTCTGTGCTGAGCAAAGGGTAGAAGCAGATCTAGGAACCACCGTTCTTATTAAAGGGAGGGTGGTCCACAAAGACAATTTGAGGTAGGTAAGGAATTATGTTTAGGAAACACATTTTATAGCACTAAGTTCGGGTAAATAAGGGAAATTCATAGTTAAGTAAGGGAAACTGTATAACATAGTTAGTAAGTGGCTGTGTCCCTCATTTCTTATAGGATATCAGTTCGATATTTCTGCATCCTAGCAATCATACCGTTGACAGCTTTGACCGACTTAACACTGACAGATAATCACAAATTCGAGAACACAAACACAGATCAACGCCCTCACCGATACCGTCAACCAGTTATTAAAAGTAAACAGAAAGGAAGAAATCAATACTTCCCACCTTTATAAGATCCTTTTAACCAGAAACAGAATCTTGACGCTCGAATTGCAAAACCTAATGATCGCCATCATTTTGGCTAGAGTAAATATTGTAAATCCAGCTATCATCGATGATGACTTAGGGGCGATTTTGAAGAAAGGTTCCACAGATATCAGCGTTACCCAAGTATTGGGCGCTGCCAATGTGAGGGCACTAGCTAATAAGGAATTCATAATTTTTGTAATCGAAATACCTAGACCTAAGTTCATTTGCAAAAAGATAACTATCTTCCCAGTCGCACACACGGAATAGCGATCCGGTTACCCCAGAGCATCTTAACAGAATACAGCAACAAAGTCATCGCCGCCTCATTACCCTTCTGTAAGGAGGCACCAGCGAATAGCTGCGCACAAAACCAGGTTGACCAGGTTGCTCACATCAACGGGAAAAATTACACCACCTCCAAAAATGCGCCGAAGAGGATCCCGGGCGTGGCGACTTCTTCGAAGATTAACGTCACCAGCCACCAAGCTCTGTTAAGCCTGCCGTACCTTCAGAAGTTAATAGAGGAAAATCTGCAACACCTGACCAAAGTCCAGTCACACCTTACGATCGGTTCCATACTGGCTACCGTCGTGTGCGCTGCAATAGGCGGCGTTTCTTGGTAGTTGCGGATTAGGCAGTAGAAGGGAAACACCATCGCGGTTCAGCAGATGCTGAAGAGCACGGGCTTGACCGAGGACGGTCAAGTTTTGAAGGAGGGAGTAGTTAACAAGGGCTAACGAAATACGTCACTCGATGGAGCGAGCTCTGCATTATCGTAAGATAAGCAGTTTCGTCTTCCGAGAGATGCCGATCGCACTTTTGCGGGGTAGCGACGGGCGTCGTTGCCGACAGCGGAGAGCTTATCTTTAGGAAGTTTAAGTTTAATCTTTAGTGGTTCGTCGAAAGGCAGAGACGTCTAATGTTCTGTCCTGACGACATTAATTACTCAATATTCACTTACATGTAATAAATGATAAATATCATAACTAAACAACTTATTAAATCATTACTTATATACTTTATGGAGTCTTAGACGCTTTGTTCTGCCTGTTACTTACATTTGCACGAATACAATATACAATATACAGTATACTAGATTACGAGTATAATAAAAAAAATGCATTTGAACGCGGCTACATCGTAAGCATTAATTGAGTTTAATTTAATGTTGCAGTTTTTTCTTATGTACTTTGTGATAACATAACCAAGCATTGTTGTTGTTGAGTTTGCGCTCTGCTTGTTCGACGTTCAAGTGTTATATGTTGCTTGTTTTCACGTCTCTGTCTGTGTTTCTGTTGTCACCGTTATAATTCTCTCTGCTTAAAGCTGAGAAACGTTATTGTTTTTATAAGTCAAATAAGTTTATTGTTTCTCAATGTCGAATGTCTGTTATAAAAAACCCTCACCGCTGAAGGCAAATTATTCTGAGTAAGCTATTCTGTTAGCTTTGTGATAATACCATTCGCTATAATTGTGCCAATATCAGTGTCCATATCAGTGATTATTTAATAATTAATCGGTGTTTGAAATATACATGTTTTAATGTCGACCTACAGAAGCCGAGATGCGTACATTTTTAATGAACGCTAAGGAAAGCTTTAATGCTCTCCACGTTGGATTTAAGCAATTGAATACAACATTATTGTCGCTCGCATCCAACTTCAACTCTAATAATATGGAGTCTCTTAAGCAAAAGAAAGTAAATTGTTTGGGTAGATCTGTTCTGAATATAGACTCTATCGACAATATCAATACAATATCTTTTGATTTTCCCATATTAATATATATTGAAACTTGGTTAAAACCTGATATTTTAGACTCTGCAACTTTTCCAACTTTCTGATACTGATTAATTTTTGCTTTTTAGTGATTTCAATATCGTGGTCCTCTGCGGTCGACTCAGTTTGATACTTTCAAGGCAACACGAACTTGTTGACAGACTACTTGAATTGTCCTTATCACAAGTTAAATTTATAGCAAAATCACTGAATCGTATGCTATTTGATATTTGTTTCTGACCCTTCCATTTCAGTGATCTCAAGAGTTAGTCCGCTTTGCTTACTGAAGACCCGTTTCATCCTTAATTACACATTACTATGGATATTCCTATTTATGCTGTACCTGCATCCCCCAACTAAAAACTAACTTAAAAAATATCAACTCTAGACTGTCTAGGAAGTTCGGGAAGATCTCGGGATGGTCCTTGTACTATTCGCGTAATATTGCTGCTCGTTCAAGGTTCACTGTCGTTAATTCTGAGTGTTATAAAGCATATTTGCATCGCTGTAGGGTTCAATTTTCTCAGGACCAAAAACAATTTTATATCTTTGTTAATTCAAAACGAAGAACATATGCCCTACCTTCTGCATTATTTTATATAAGCACTAAAGCAAATGCTAATCAAGGCAATGCCAATTTGTTTGCAGAGTTATTTCGAACAACTTATTCTTTTCTTAAGTATCGGTCCGATCAGACATATAATTATAGCTTACACAGGTCTTATAGCATCCCACCTTCTCAGTGACTGAAAGTCTATTGCTTAATGAACTTCAGTCTATTAAGAGTAACTTTCCTAGGCCCTGATGTCCTTCCGGTTTGTATTCTCAGATTCGGCGCTAATGCGAATAGCAAGCCAATTTGGCAGCTTTTGATCTTTGAATTCTTCGTCTTTCTCTTCGTTCTCGAAGGAGTGGTTTATTATTCCTCTTCATTAAAGGGGAACAAGACTGATGCCCAAAAGTATAGAGGCATATCAAAACCGTCTGCTATTTCTAAGCTTTTTGAAAAAATCTTAACTTCGCAGTAAATTATTTTTGTGGTTCTATAATGTAATATTCTCAGCATGGATTTATGAAGCGTAGTAGTAGTACACATACTAATTTACTTGAGTTTTCTTCTTTTATAATACAAGGACTTAAGGTTTTATTCTTACCTAAACCGACTACCTAAACCTCAGAACTCATAAACTTTTTTTAATTATTTTTCTAAGCCCGTTATTGTTACATCAGGTAGCCACCTTGGTCCGCTTCTCTTTATCTTATTTATCAACGAGATGCCTCAAGTACTATCCCGTTCTAGTGCCCTAGAGTACGCCGACGACGTTAAACTTTGATTGTCCTTCAACGACTCTTGCTCCCACTTAAGGCTGTAAGATGTCATTGATTCTCTCCAATCGTGGTGTCAGGTCAACTTACTAATTCTCAACTGTTTTAAATGCAAAGTTTTGTCGTTTTTTCGTAGCACCCCGCTTCACACATTGTACCTTATTAATGATATGCCCCTTGGCCTAAATTTAAACATGGTTTACACATTTCAGTTACCGTCAATAAGGCTGTGGAGACCCTCTCTTCATATTCAAGTAGGCTTCTGCTAATAAACCTGCCATCTCTTGAAAGGAAGTATAGCTTCAAATTGCCAAAGCTTATATACCATCAGCATTGTAAATATATAACCGATCTAGATCAAATCTAGTTAGCGGACGTGGGGCCTACGCAAATTGACCGAACTTAACCCGAGTGCAAGCAAAAACCTCTGGTAAAAGTTTCAGCTCTGTGGCTGTTATGACTTCTGAGATCTTTGTGTTGAAACTGACGGACCCACACACCGATATTAAGTAGATGTCTAAGCACGTTTTACCGATTTGCCAGATTTCATAACGATCGGATAATATTTGAGGGTAAAATACAAAAAACATGTTGCCTGGAAACCCACACAAAAAAAATGCGTTGCATGCTTTTGAGAATGTGGCAAATGATAAATAAATGGTGAGTACGAGTACCTCATAAACGAAAGTTAGGCTATAGCTTTCGTACTTGTTGTTTTTATCTCTTGTTCTGTTGTTGTTTTATAACTATATGAAGAAGTGGTGTCCAACATTTTTAAATGAAAAGTTTTATAGATTTGGGAAATTTAAAATTTACAACATTTTCCATAATTTGTATACCCTTGCAGAGGCTTTTTTAATTATAGAATAATAGAGGGAACCATCTTTAAACTTATAAAGTATATATATTAAGTTTTATCAGGATCATGCTGCAAAGCAATCCTTCATTATTTAAGTACACATTTCTGCAGGGTATGTAAGCTTCGGGTACCCTCTTCTTGTTTCTTATCTTCTTGTTTTGTATTTTTATTTCGTGTCGAAAGGTGTTACTTTATATATGAAGAAGAGGTGTCCATCATTCAGGACGAATGGACTAATTGTATTTATCGATTAATGCATGGAGTTGGTGACGTCATATCTAGTGGAAGCTCAACTGCTGCTGAGAGGTTGTCGATTTGTGGGGCAGGAGGGCAATGTCAAGATATCGTAACAAATATGATTTGTGTGTATATAAGGGCATTTTATACCAAACTTGGCGACTCTATCTCTAATAGTCTGCTTACGTACAAATTGATCTCAAGTGATCCGAGGCCCTTATTTAGCTTTAAAGTTTGTCGCAAATTACTTTGGACCTAAACCAAACCCAAACTGAAACGTTAAACGCCTTATCAACATTTACTTTGTGTACTATTACTATCAGTAAGAAAAGTATCGAAAGAACACTGTACACTTAATACACTAGGTAACAGCCAAGACTTTTTTCAGGCGTAAGTTTGCATTTTTGATCATTACTCGAGAATGCCACACCAGATTAAACTTTACACTTTCTGAAATTCAAAAAAAAAAGATATATACCAATTTATCACATGTTTTAATTTAAATCATTAGTTTTGGAATTATATAATTTTGAAATAGGAAAACTCCGTTTTCTCTTGTCTTTTTTTAATTTTTGTTACAATTTTTTTGAATGTACATTCCTTCAAAGCCCTGCATTTACATAACTGCATTTATTTATACACGGTTTTTTAAATTTGAAGACGGTTAAATAATTATGAAGCACTTCAAAACATTATGATCGCTTTATCGCACTGCTTTCTCATTCCTTTCGATTTTTCTAGATGCTTTTTAAAATTTTTCTGGTGTATTTTATTTTACTATATAGTTTTAAATTATAACTCTGTCTCATATGCTCGTTTATAGCTGAACTTGTTTTAGTTTCTTGCTAATTCAAGGACTTACATTTTTTTGTTCTTCTCAATCAAGGTCAATATTTTTGTCCGTTTAAGGCATTTTTCCTTAAAAAAAATGCTTGAAAATCCATCGCTAAATCGCTTTTTATTTTGTTTAAACTGTTTTTTTTTTTTTTTTTTAGTTTTCTCTACGAAATTCGAATTTCAGTGCATTAATTGTACACAATCTAATTGCGCACGTGCACTTTGATACACGGCATTCTGAAAACAAATGACAGAATTCAGAATAAACAGAAGTATAATAACCAGAATGCATCAAGCTTTATAATGGTACTTGCCCCGTTGTGATTGGATTTGTAGATTGCAAGAAAATTTATAATTATGTGTGCAGTTTCTTCTCGGTACATTCCTTACTTAGTTATTGATTTAAATAGACTTTTCCTACTACCAGCACAATGCATCCCTAAATTTGTTTACGTATTTTAATTGAACTTGACGTACGTATTATCACTAGAATTTTTAACTGGGAATGGAATGAATTGTACTACATCGTCCTAAATTAGTTTAATCCACTAATCTAAAAATAAAAATTTACTTAGGTCCAATAAACTAAGAAATACGAAGGGTTTGGCTTGTTGTAGCTGGGTTGTTGTGGAAGGGTTAACACACAATGGAAAAGATGAGCTTGACGACTTACCTCTCACTGTCGGGTGTTTCTTGCTGGTCAAGCCGCACGTCAACCACATTGTGATCAGCGCTCTCATAAATACCCTCATCCTCTTGGTGCAGATGAGTATGTGACGAGTGGTGCGAAGAGTGCGAACCATGTGTAGCATGTCCGTGGCCATGCGAATGATGCGTGTGGTGGCCGAATGCATGTGGTGAGTGCGACTGATGCGTAGTGTGTCGGCCAGTGGGGGCAGACTGCCGGTAGCGGCCGCCGTAGGAGAATCGAGATTCCTCGTCGGAGCGAGGTCGACAACGGCTGCTGTAAGACGGATGTATTGTAGCTGTTTTCTGAGACTGTGCTAGCTGTTGATTGGAGCTGGCGGCGAATGTAGCAAATGTAAAAATATATAATTGGTCACGTTAGTCGACATATGACAACGCTTTTGAAATGGGAATGATAAGAGGAGACCGAGTGCTGAAGTTGAAGTCAAATTAAAAAAAAAAACATTTTGCTTGGGAAAAGCACAATGAATCTTTTTACTCATGTAAAAAGATGTTTATGTAAATAAATGATTAGATTTGAATATGGGCTCAAATATAGGTACATGAGTCCAGGACGACGAGACATGCTTGTGAGTTGGCAAGCTACGCATGGGCAACCAACCTTTATTACACAAGATATTCCAGCCTGAAGCCTGTAAGAGATGCAAATAGAAATTTGCTTTGGCTTGAATTGTGTTTATTTAGTCCAAAATGGAAAGCAGTCTACTTGTAGTAAACAATATTAGGTCTGATATTAGAATTCTATATGTATTTATTTGCGTAAATAGTTTTTTGTCAAGTAAGAGATATGTAACGCCATAAATTACATTGGGTAATTAACATTGAAGCATCTGCGCTACGGCTTATAAAATGTGTAAAGCTTACAATTGGTTTTGGTTATATTTATGTGGTGATTATACAAACGATGCGTATTGAAATCACAAGAAAAGCATATGGCTACAGCAAACGTTGAAGCAGAATGAGATGAATGTGGAGTTAACCAACATTAACAGACATATTCTATTCGAAATGAGATAATGAGCGCAGTTTTGTGATTTTCCAACGTAAATGCAAAATAATTACATAAATATGTAAGTAAAGCATTTCTTGAGTTGACTCGGTGAAAAAATTTCTGGGAAGTAGTGTGGGGATGCTTGAGTTTGGATTCGACACTAACCCTTGCGAAGACTCACTACAAGCGGCGGAACTATCTATTCTATAGTGGCGATCGGCTTCTGTCTCCGACATGCGAATATCTTCGGAGCCACTGGGGCTCATGTGGCGTGATGAGTGATGCTCCAGCTGCCTGATGAGGTCCTCCAGATTGCGAATGCGGAGCGGTCCAGTCGAGGGGGCATCCTCTTCGTCAGGTTGTTGCTGTTGCAGGGTAAGCGCCGCTGGCTGGTGCAATTGGTGCTGGGAACGATGGTGATGTAGCAGTCCACTCGAGTGCCCAATACCACCAGTGACACCACTTGTTCCCAAACTAGCGCCCAGGCCAATACCCATGCTACCCATAACTGGGCCGGTGCCATCAAGTAAAATGGCATGAGCAGTGGCGTTATCGCAAATATTTTCACGAGAGCTCGATTTCGAGCCACTAGCACGTTTGTAGGGTTCAGCAGAATAGCTTAATTGCGCACTGCTGCAATCCTGTAATGTCTTGCGCAACATTTCCTCACTTAAGCTACCACTGCCAACTGGCGTGTTGCCAGTTCCGGTACCACGGTGTGTAGCCGCATTTCGTAATGCTTCTAAAATGTCTTCATGGTAACCATTGAGTGACTTTAATGTGCGCTCTACTTCAGAGGCGGCAGCACCGCCACTTGTTGAAGCGAGTGTGCCGTCTTGTGTAATAAGCTCGAGGTTGTCTGACTGGCTGTCATCACCCCACTTATCTTTCAGCTGCTCACCGTGTACCAGGCCATAGCCATGCTTCTTTAGAATACCCTTCTCTGTGTCCATGCGGATTTGGTTGGGTTGAGGCGATGGATCCAACGAACATGTAAAAAAATATACAAAGTTTGTAGATACAGGACTGCAGAGAGCACAAAAGCTGATGACTGATACCAGTAGACCAAAAGCCATCACTGATTCGAATATGCTGTAGATTCGTCTGAATAAAAATCAATTTCTGGCTTATCTTTTATTTCTTACGGATCTGTACTTAATAATGCATAGCGATCGTATGGACTTCATTGAATTTTATAGCGTAATTACTTATATTCAATAAATATGTTCGACTATATAAATACTTCAGAAAATAACGATTCTCATATGAAATAAGAAGTAAAAATAAGTGAACATAAAGAAGCATATATTTTATAGTCATATTTGACGTAACTGTCTACAACTACAATGGGTAACAGCCAAATTGTATATATGATGAGACCTAATTTTTTTTGATAATCAAAGGGGACCCATATGATGAAAAAAATAAAAACAAGAAAGGAAGGCTAGTTGCCGAAGCTTATACACCATTCACATTGTAAATATATAGCCGATCTAGATCAAATCTGGTCGTTGGGCGTGAGACTACAGTGGATACAAGACGAATTTTTTCTTAAGTTGGATGAAAAACAGAAAAGTTATGTTAATAAGTGTTCATTCCGGAACAATCGGTTATATAGTAGCTATATGATATAGTTGTCCGATCTTGATCATATCAGACCAGCGAGCATGATGCCTCCTCAAATGTATACAAAAAGAATTTACTTTGATTTGGATGAAAAAGTTATGTGCCTAAGTGTTCATTCCGGAACAATCGGTTATATGGGAGCTAGGTGATATACTTGTCCAATCTTGATCAGATCAGGCCGGTGGACTTGGGGAGTCCTCAAATGGATACAACCCGAATTTGGTTTGAGTTGGATGAAAAACAGAAAAGTTGTGCTCCTAAGTGTTCATTCCGGAACAATCGGTTATATAGGAGCTATACGATATAGTTATCCGATTTGGATAAAACTCGAACTTAACCAGCGTGCAGACAACGAAGCATCTTTTAAAAATTGTATTTCTATAGCTTTTAGGAATTCTGAAATCTTTGTGTTGAAAGAGAAGGACATGGGTTTATCGATTCCTCTTTTTATATTGAGCATTGTCAATTTTTTAGGGGAACCTCCCTGCTGCCCTACATTTGTAGAAGAGTAGCAGGGATCCAGATGAGATTCCTCATCGACACAGGCGCTTCTAAAAACTACATCAGACCACATGAGAGTCTAAAAGGGGTTCGCCCAGTAAGTTCTACTTTCTACACTCACTCGATTCTTTGCCTCGTATCTTTGTTCGGCCAAAAAGGCACATTTTTTTGCTCTCTGTTTCGACATTTGATGAAATCATTGGGCTTGACCTACTCACGCAAGCAGGAGTGTCGCTTTGTCTGTCCGCTGGCCAACTCAAGTGTGGCTCACTAACGGAATCGATCGAGTTCCACAGGTGCGCGGACGTTAACTTTACAAATGTTGATTGCGCCGACGCGCCCGATGCGGTAAAAGACGCATTTCTTAAGATGCTAAAGAGTAGGCACAAAGCCTTAGCGGATCCGGAAGAAGCACTTCCCTACAATATGTCAGTGTTGGCCACTATCAGGACCACTGACGAACAAAAAGTTTATGTCCCATTGTATCCCTATCCCATGGGAAAAAGGTATCATAAAAAAAATCTGTTTCCGTCTATAACAACCCCATTTGGATGGTTGACAAGAAGGGCTCAGATGAGTTCGGTAGCAGGAATATGCGTCTTGTAAATACAATAAATACAATACTAGTTTGCTCTACTAGAGTACGAGTATAAAAAATTAGATTTTATTGCCTAGTATAATTATTGTTTGACTGTTGTGAAATTTGCCAAATCGGTAGATAATTTGATTATCATATACATACCGAAATTCAATTAAGCGTGCGTGGAGAAATTTGAAAACCAACTTGATCTGACGGAAACCTAGGCGTTTAGACAGACGGACGGACTGGCTAGGTGAACTCCGCTATTGATTCTGATGAAGATTATATATACCTCATGAATCGAGAAAGTATCCCCACCTAGAAAAATAGACAAGCAAAGAAAGCTATCTTCGACTTGTCAAAAAACCGTTAAACAAATTTGACCTGCATGTATACTAGGGGAGTCTATGTAAAAAATTTTGTGACTGAAGCTGTTATAGTCTCCGAGATCTAGGTCTGTATGAGTAGACAGACAGACATTCTTAGATCAACTTGGCTGTGCTGATTAGGAATATATATTCGTTATATGGTCGGCAACGCTTCCATTTGCTTGTTACATATATCTATACGAATACAATATACTTGTTTACTCAATAGAATACGTGTATAATAAGGAATATTGTTGGCTTTCCGAAACTTACTTCGCTTTGTCAATATACATATTTTTTGCCAGCTACATACATACATACTACAGCTTCTCCCATCTGGATCAAATTTCGTCGTGGATGTGGGGGCTCCTCAATTGGATACCCGAATTTGTTTGATTTGGATGAAAATTAAAAATGTTTTGCCATCTTGTGTTTATTCTGAAGAAACGTTTTATATGTTGTCGAGTTTTTTCGGTCTTCTAGGAAATAAGTGACATGTACAAGTTTTCCGGCATTCCAATTGCTATGTTCTTTTATGCTACTTCTCCAAAGAGGTTTGACTATTATAAGTGCTACTCTCTGGGCCAAGGTACCGAAGTGATAACTTCAACTGGATTACAATAATAAACCACTAAAATATGACTATATTCCCTTTGAATATGAAACTGATGCAACCCAGTTTTCAACTCTGATGTTGTTTGGTTGGCGACATCTATTTTCCAATAGTTTTAGTTAGCGGCTCAAGTTCAAATAAAAAACGCTGGCGTTTGTATCCCAATATATGTTGTCCTCCTTGGGAGTTTGTTATTAGGGGTTACAACGCATATGGGCATTTCGACGGTAGAGTCAACCGTGATCGAAGAATTGAAGGCAAGCCAACATTTTTCTAGCCTTAATTATTAAACAAAAATATTAAAAAATTTATTAAGTTAAAGAATTCGAAGATTTCGCTCATAGATTGCTTAGTTCTGTTTATTTCTAAGAGCATTTCCTCCTTGCACATTACGTTTCCAGGAGTAATGGTATAGGTTCACTTGTTTCAAAAAATGTTGTTAAAACAACCACTAACCTTAAAAAAAAAATAAAATAAGAAAATGCAAACAAATATGATTTAACGGCAAAATATTGATTTTAATGTAATGATATTTTAACGTAAGTGTAAGTGATGATAGAAGAAAGAATGATGACTAAAGAAAGCTTCGTACTTCCAAGAAAATAAAACAACTATCGGGTCACAAAAGAAATATTTAATTTTAAGGGGGTTTCACACAAAAGCTCTTGAGATTTTGAGAAGTGAATGTGTAAACACTTGAATTTATAGGTTCATTTGTGCACCTAAGAACGCAGATAGGTAAAATCTTAACGGGTAATAGATTGATTTCCTTTTTGAACTGTTGTGAGGGTTAGACGCACTCGCCTTCTGATTGCTGCGAGATTTAAAACCATCGATATTTAAACATTCGATACATCTCAGGCCATAGGCCATAAATTTATCCTGTATCCTGTAAAAATTATGTTGATAGGAGGCTAAAAATTAAAATATTTGCTTATGAAAATGTCAAAATCTAGGGATTTCCGTGACACCCCTCTATATGAATTTTCAAAAGTGCGCAACGTAACGCCCTTGTAAGTGTTCTCCAGTATAGCAGTTGGTAAAACATGTACCTTTCGTAAATGATAATTTAATTTTATCAGGAAGTTTAGCTATAGGCTTCGCTTTTTCATATATATGTCAAAGTTAACAAGATCGGACGACTATTTCATATAGCTGCCATACCCACCCATTCAGAATTAACAGTATGGAAAGCTCTTTTGTTGTTTATCCGAATTTAAGCAAATGGTAGGCATCCGTATAAGAGGATCCCTCGTCCCCCGACAAAATGTTAATGTCAAATTTGTGTCTAGCTAGTCTTGTTTGCAATTTTGGTATTGTCGTGCATACGTATACTTTTCGCATATATTGGCTCCGTCCCCGCGCACGGAACTCTATATATTACGTCACTTCTCTCTGTATAAAAGAAATCGACAAGTAGTTACAGAATTTATTAATTCTATAGATGTAATGCTCTTTGGCTGGTTAGATGCTGCATTTCGGAGAAGCCAATTCTCCTCATCGGTAACCGTTATAAAGCACATATGACAATTCTAGCTTATATTACAATTTAACACTGCAACTTGATAGCCTTTATTTCACTGCCGATACACAGAAAGGCACTAGTGAATTGCAGACGCCTCTTATTTTGTGTAATTGTGCTAAAACTGGCATATTTTTGCATATGTGCGAATGTTAGTTTTTTGTTTTAGCGACCTTTCTATTTGTAAATGTTTTTTATTTTTAGCAAGCTCGATGTAAAGTGAGTGAGGAAACATAAGATAACATACAATTTGCGCTCTAACCTATTTAACAGCTAGACGTTTCCTCACTCATTTGACTTCGAGCTTGCTAAAAATAAAAAACATTTCATTCCATTTTTAAGGATTTTGTTCCAGTTGTCCTCGGTTTATTCCACAGTTGTCTAACTTAAAAATATCAAATCTAGACTCTAGGAAAACCTAGAACTCTTATCGGACTACAAGCGCTTTATTTCTGCTCGATTAATGTTCACTGGGTTTAATTATGAGTGCTGTAAAGTCTACTTGCTTCGCTGTGGGGTATAATTTCCTCAGGACTCAAGCAAATTGATAACTTTGTTAACTCAAATCGAAAATCATATATGCTTCCCGCTTCTTTATCTTATATAAACTCAAACATATAAACATTCAAGGCATTGCCGAATTGCTTGCAGAGTTTCTTCAAACGACCTATTCGTCTCTTAAGTATCGGTCTGATGAGATATAACACTTTCTTAATTCAAATAAAGCATTTGTTCCCCGCGTTTTTTCCCCGTCCCGCGATTCGTGTCGCACATCATGCGGAAGCGCCCCTCGGATGATTGGGCGGGAGGCGGGTCCTTCTATTCTGCGCTTAGCGCTTAAATAATATAAATACAAGAAAGGAAGGCTAGATTCGACTTGCCGAAGCTTATATACCATTCACATATAACCGATCTAGATGAAATCTGGTCGTTGGGCGTGAGGATACAGTGGATACAAGATTAGATTTGATTTGGATGAAAAACAGAAAAGCTATGCTCCAAAATGTTCATGCCGGAACAATGGATTATATGGTACCTATAGGATATAGGTCTCCGATCCTGATCACAACAGGCCAGGACGTGTGGCCGCCTGAAATAGATACAACCCGAAATCGGTTTGATTTGGATGAAAAGTAGAAAAGTTGTACTACTACGTGTTCATTCTGAATAGTCGGTTATATGAGACCTATATGATATAGTTTACCGATCTGGAGGAATGTTGAACTTCATCAGCGAGCATACAAAAAAAAAAAAAAACAATCTGGTAAGCATTCCAGCTCTGTAGCCTTTAAGACTTCTGAGATTTTTGTCTTAAAACAGACGAATGCACAGACGGCCTGACGGAGATGGTTATTTAGATTTCCCTGGTCAAGCTGATATATAATATTTTTATTTTATTTTATAAATGTGAAAGCTGATAACATAATTATTAACCAACAACATATCTGCCAGGGCTAACGGCTCAAGAGCAAGAATATATATTCTTAAATAGTAATTCTGTGCGTTTTCCAACTTCCTGACAATATTAATATACCATTTTGTGAATGGTATAAAAATAAGCTTGCAACTCACAAGGGAAGCGCTTCTGACTATATAATGTTTATATATATTTGATCAGCATGACATATGGAATCGATATTTATTCATGTCCGTCGGTCAGTTCGCCCGTCCGTCCGTCAGTTTCAAAACAAAGAAGTATATATATTCTTGATCAGCATCAACAGCTGAGTCGATCTAGCTATGTCAGTCTTTCGGTGTGTCTGTCAGTATAATCATATAGATCTCGGAAGCTACAAGAGCTAGAGTTACCGAGTTTGGTATGCACACATAAACGTAAAAAACTATTTTGTATAAAAGCACCTCACCCTCAAAAAAAAAAAAACAAATGTGTTGCATACTTTCGACAATGTCGACTATAAAATAAATGAAATGTACGAGTATTTTACAGTCGGAGTATCGACTATTGCGTACTTAGATGTTGTAATATACTTTCTAAGTTTATTGGCACCTCTTTTCTTTTCAATGTTTAGGGCTTTTAACGTTTGGTTCCACCATGGGGTATATATACTCGTGCTCTAGTATATTAAACGAGTATGTTGTATTCGTGCAAATGTATGTAACAGGCAAAGGAAGCCTCTCCAATCCCATATAGTATATTTATTTTTGATCAGCATTAACAGCCAAGTCGATCTTGCCATGTCCGTCTGCCCGTCTGAGCGTGTGTCCATCTGTCCGTCCGTATGAACACCTAAATCTCGGAGACTATAAAAGCTAGAGTTACCGAATTTGGTATATAGACTCCGATTGCGGGGCGTGAGAATGTTTTTTTTTTTCAAAATTTTGCCAAGCCTATTCCTGCCCATGCAAATCGATAAGAACCTTAAATCTCCCACAAATCTTAATGCATTAAATTGAAACTCGGTTTGTATAAGCACATAATATTCCGATCGGTAGATTTGAAATTTTGAAAATTTGTGGAAGATAAAAGGTTTTATCGATTTGCGGTGGCGGGAGGCGGCATGGCAAAATTTTAAAACAACCTTGATCTGACGCCCCACAAGGGGAGTCTACATACTGAATTGGGTAACTCTAGCTCTTGTAGTCTCCGAGATGTAGGTGTTCATACGGAAGCACAGACGGATCGGACTAGATCGACTCGCCTGTTGATGCAGATCAAGAATATATATACTTTATGATCGGAGACGCTTCATTCTGCCTGTTACATACTATTGCAAAAATACAAAGTACTCGTTTACTCTACTATTGTACGAGTACAAAAAAATCAAAAAGTGTTGCATACTTTTGAGTGTGCCAAATATAAAATAAATATAGAAAACTAGTATTTTATAGTCGGAATTTAGACTATAGCGTTCTTACTTGTTTGTATCTTTGTTTGTGGAGGTTTGTGGAATAGTAAGGTGTGCGATTTTAAGTATGATCTTATTGAGGTTAGAACCTTCTTTATTTATAATTTTTGAGGTTTGGACTTTCGAGTGAAGAAGGTCTGATTTTATTTTAAAATTGTTCCAATTTGCTAATTTTTTTTTTAAATTCGGTTTATTTTGAGTTATATTATGACTGTTACTATGAAAAATAGTTATAACTATTGGGTTATGATCGCTACCATGCAAATCATTGAAAACATGCCATTTGGTATTTGCAAATAAGTCTGGAGTACAACTGGAGCTATAAGTGCGTGTAAACGAGTTGTGTGTTGAAAAGTGTGTAGGTGATTTGTCCTTTTGGGTTGTTTTTTTGGGGGACAAACAGAAGTTGTTTGTTTACAACTTTTAACAAGAGATAACGAATTTGTTCAGATGGTGATAAGCAGATCAATAGAGTAAAATATGCACAGCGAGAGATGGAGTTGAACTGTGGAATTGATATAATTTTAGTGTAAGGCCCATTTTGAATTAAAATGAATACAAAATAGCTGCTACTGTCACTCTTATAACTTAAAACTAGGATTTCACAATCTCTTTTAAATTTGCCCTTATATAACTACATAACATTTTTTACCTTTAAATATTAAAACACACTACTATCGCCCAAAGGTCGAAATTCGACCAGCTAACCAATGAATTAATATTCAGTTTCTTAGTTTGAAGTTAATTAATAGCTTAATAGTGAGAGTCAATTATGTTTTAGTTAAATTTGCCTTTCTTAAATTTATAGTATGCTGTATACATTTAATACTTCGGAAAATACAAAGACCTTCGTGAAAATTCTATCGACACCAGATAAGCAACCCTGGTCTCTGCGTGATCTGAGCATACTTGCTTGCTTATTTTAACACAGGTTACCATATGAACACTTAAAAAAATGCTTTTGTGTTAGTGGAGGCAAAACTGCTTTACCATTATGACAACATAACTTTTAAAATTGTAAAGCAAAGCACTAACCGCACATTTAAATCTGTCTTAAAGCTGATAAGGTGTGCTATCAATATCATTTGAATTTCGGTTTAACCTCTGCATACGCCTACGAGCTTTTCAACTCCCGCACCCGTAAGTAATTGGCTTCGCATTGGCATTTCCAGTCTAAATGACTAATTCACTATTTACTTGGCTTATATTCTTGCCTCCATTTCCAATTAGGGATGTCCACCAAACATCGATGCTACCCGGTCTTTTTTGTTCGGAATGCTTCGTAGATTTATCGATGTTCAATATCGAAGAATTATACACCTCAATCGTTTTATATCCTCGAGTTGAGAAAATCCATTTCAGAAATCCGTGTTTAGTTAAGTGACAAAATCAATGAGTAAAATAGTATTCCAAAGTTACTCTTTATGGAAATCCTGACCTTCTGCATTACAAAAAATAGGTATTTTATATTTTGGACACGCATTAGGCAAAATTAAAAGGACTACCAATGGGATCGCTGGTATCACCAATCATAGCTGACATTATATTTGACAAGAGTAAGTACTGCCCGAATATTAACCAAATATGTAAAAGACTTATTTGCGATAGTTAAGGAATACGAATTACATATAGTTCTCATTGGAACTTGAAAAGGACGATAAATTTCAATTTCTTGACCATATTGTTCACAAATTTGAGAACATATTAGAAGCAAACTGGTACCAAAAACTCATGGCATCTTGTAGAGTTATAAATTATTTCTCAAAACACCTCAAAAGGATAACGATATACTCGGCTAAGAACAAAATAAGGCAAGTCCTAGATGCATCAAAGAAAAGGTAATATATTTATCAAAAATCAAGTTGGAACGCATTAGTCGATATTCCGACTATAAGACACTCGTACTCAGAATTTATTTAATATTCGAGACACTCAAAAGTATGATAAAAATTTAAATGAAGACTCCTCCTATGAGCGTCAGATCAAGTTTGTTTTTAAATTTTGCCACGCCTGTCTGTCTGTCTGTCCGTCTGTTTCTATGCGAACCAGGCTCTCAGTTTTAAGGCTAACGAGTTGAAATTTTTCCAATATACTATCTAATATTCTATCCAAATGCACTCTTAGAACACAAAAAATGGTTGTTTTATAAATATTGAACTAAATTTGGTACATGTCATATAGCTTCCATATAATTGACCGATTCGGAATCAAATCAATTTGTATAAAAAACAATTTATTTGACTGTACTAAGAGTTCATTTCGAATCGGTCATTTAGTAAATAGCAGGCTTAAAAGCCTTTACGTTTGCTACCCAAAGTTTATCGAGATCGGATCATTATATCATATACCTCCCATATAACCGACCCATTTGCAATGCACTCTTAGCATAGAAAAGTGGTTGTTTCTTTTCCAAAGTGCACCAAATTTGGTAAGTGTCAGTTTTAAAACCCTCTACGTATGCTGACCAAATTTTAATCAGATAAGATCACTATATCACATAGGGCTCATAAAACGGAAATAAACACGCCAGAAGATATCGACAAAGCTGTCGAAACTTTCATAAGCAGGGCTAAGAGCGCTGCTCTTATTGCTGCCCCAGCTGGTGCAACTCACTGTAGAGACGGACACAGCACCCTCACTCTCTCTCCGGAAGCAATAGGCCTTCTAACGCTCAAGAAGCGCCTCAGACGCGAGTTCATCAGAACCAATGACCCGGCGATCGATAGACTGTATAGAAGGATCTCTAACAGGGTAAAAAAGGTATTGGCCACACTAAAAAGAGAAGCCACAGACGCCTTCCTGGAGAAAGCTACTCCCGATGAAAGTTCTACGTTTGCGCTCTGGAAGCTTACGAGGAGGTTCAAAAGGCAAGTTTCACCGAAATTCCCAGTCCGAAACCCAGATGGCTCTTGGGCAAGATCCCCCCGGGAAAGAGCCGAAGCGTTCGCGAATAATCTGGAAGAAAGATTCCAGCCGTTTGAGACATCGTCGCCAAGAGTACAGCTAGTAACCGCATCTCTGGAAGCTCCGTTGCAGATGGCCCTCCCTGTAGCTCCTATCACCCTTACTGAAGTGGAAAGGGAAATCAAAAAGCTTCGCAATAACAAGGCTCCAGGCGAGGACCAGTTTGATAATCGCTCTATCAAGCTGCTCCCTCGCAGAGCTTTGCTATTCCTCGTATTGATTCTCAACTCCGCTCTTCGACTCGGACACTTCCCAGGCGCCTGGAAGAAGGCCAACATCATCATGCTACACAAAAGTGGGAAGCCAGCAGATGAGTTGGATTCGTACCGTCCAATAAGCCTACAGCCAGCATTTGGCAAAATATTGGAGAGGTGCATTTTAAGAAGGATTCTTGAAACCAGCGCGGTCAAAAAGGCAATGCCAAAATTTCAGTTCGGCTTTAGGCTCAGGCACGGCACGCCCGAGCAACTACACCGAGTTGTAAACTTTATTCTGGAGGGATTCCACGGAAAGGAGTATGTTGTCGGAGCGTATCTGGATATCCAGCAGGCATTTGATAGAGTGTGGCATGCAGGACTCTTGCATAAACTTAAAGATCTAGTTAATCCACAGCTCTATCTTATTGTTAAAAGCTTTCTTCACGAACGATCCTTTAAAGTTGTTCAGGACGGGGTGTCCTCTCATGCAAAGACGGTCAGAGCTGGTGTACCCCAGGGTAGCGTGTTAGGGCCAACCCTTTACAGCATGTATACGCACGATATGCCTTCAGCTGACAACATGCGACTAAACTTCCAGCGCCATATAAATGATGTAGTTAAGCGTCTGAAGACAAAGGCGAGCAGTTTGGCTTGGCTTCTTAATGCCAGGAATAAACTGTCAGTAACCAACAAGACGCTCATTTACAGTCATTCTGGCACCCATTTGGAGATATGGTATTGAGGTATACGGCATAGCGGCTAAGTCGAACCTAAATAAAATACGTGTTGTGCAGTCCCAATTCTTGCGCAGAATTTCTGGTGCGGCATGGTACATACGCAACAGCGATATCCACAAAGAACTCCATGTACCGAGGATCGGAGATGTGATCAATCGCCAAGCTTCTGCATATCTAGACAAACTCGCACATCACCCTAACCAGCTGGCGCAAAGGCTCCTAAGAAGTAGACGTATCCACGGAGTAAGAATGAGAAGGAGGCTTAAGAGAGTTCACCCAACCGACCTGTCCCACAGAACCCTTTAATCTTCCCCTTTTGCCATCCAGTTACCCTATCACTTAGGTTTAAGTATTTACATTTGTTTGTACATATATCTTGTTGAAAATTAATTATCCTATAGTATAAGTTGTTAATAATAGTAACAGTAAGCTATATATATTTGTAAAGTAATAAACAAAACAATGAACATGAAAAAAAAAAAAAAAAGAGACACTCAAAAGACACACTTTTTGATTTTTATTCTCGTACTCTAGTAGGATAAACGAGTATATTCTTCAACTAACACACCAATTTCTGATAATACTGAAAAAGTACATTTTTTTTGCAAATTTCTGGTCTGCCCAATCATTCCAAAGATTCTAATTTTACTGAGAACTTTAAAAACAAGAAATACGCAAGCACCTTTCCTGACACTGACTGACCATCCTGATCAGCACTACAAATATAATCAGACATATTCTATGTGGAACTCTACTCAGCGCTCTCCAGCTTAAAGAGTCATACACCTGGCCTAATTTGGTGACTCTAGCTCTTATAGTCTCCGAGATCTAGGCGTTTATATGAACGGACAAGGCTAGATCGACTCTGCTGTTCTGCCTAATCACACCATGCTTTATGGATTCGGAAAGGCTTCCTTTTGCCTGTTACATACATTTGCACGAATACAATATACTCGTTTACTCTACTAGAGTACGAGTATAAAAAGTACAAACTATTTTAAACTGTGCCATAAGAGCTGCTCTGGGAGCATTTAGCACAATCAAAGTCAATAATTTATTAGTAGAAGCAAACATAAATACAGAACGACGAGACTTCTTACATGCTAAATTAATAATACAAGTTACTTTTTCAAACGAATCACCCTCAAATAAAAGCTCAAAAATACTCATTAAACAAGTAAGAACGCTGTAGTCGTGATTCCGACTATAAGATACTCGTACTCTTCATTTATTTCAACATTTTTTGATTTTTGTTTTTTGGGTGGGGTGCTCATACAAAATGTTTTTTACGTTTTTGTCTACAACTTTTATCCGAATTTAATGAAATGTGCCTATACATATACAAACCGAGTGGCAAAATTTGCCGCTCTACAAGGGGAGTCTCCATACCAAACTTGGTGACCCTAGCTTTTCTAGTCTCCGAGATATAGTTCTTTTCGTGGAAAACGATTTTCACGATTTGTGGGGGTGGCAGAAGGCGGAGAAAAATTGTAAGACAAACTTGATCTGACGCCTCAAAGGGGAGTCTACTTACCAAATTTATTGACTCTAGCTCTTATAGTTTCTGAGATCTAGGTGTTTATGCGGACGGACAGACGAATATGGCTAGATCGACTCGGCTGTTGATGCTAATCAAGAATATATATACTTTATGGGGTCGGAGACGTTTCCTTATGCCTACTACATACATTTGCCCGCAGACAATATACTCCCTTACTCTACAAGAGTACGAGTATATAAAACATAGGTTTAATTCTAAAATACTCTCTGCTTTTATTATTTTAATTAAGCTATGAACAAAAATCACATAAACTAGGATCAGATATCAAAGCAACGCCACCCCCATGGAAATTTCTCAAAGATATAATTAATACGCAAAGCACTTATCAATCCATAGTTGTTCAGCATTTCCCCACACATTAATTTACACAGACGGATCAAGGACACAATACTCAACTACATATATAGAATTACATCTGAAATAGGACAGTTCAATTCAGCAATCTACGAGACAATTCCAATTGTTAAAACTAAGCCTGGAAAGCTTATAATATGTTCAGATTTGCTATATTCGTTATCAGCAATCAATAACTTTGATAGCTACAGCTACTTGGAAACATTTATTAGAACACAGCTTTATAAGAACATAATCATTCCCAAAATTAGGTAACTAAAGTTAGCTGGACATAGGGGTGTCAAAGGTAACGAACTAGCTTACTAACAAGCCAAAGAGGCTTTAATTTTTAATTTGCATTAATTTATACTAAAAACTTCAACTTTCGCGATCTTAACAGAACTTTAAAAGCAACTCAGAAGTCATGCATCCAATTGATATCAATAATTAAAAAATAACAAAGCTACTCCTGAACAATTTATTAAACTCATTAATCATAATAATATCTCTAGACAAAAGCAAATTAAAAATCATTAGACTAAGTTTAGACCCCACAAATGCACTTAAAATACTTCAAATATTCAAATATATGCGTATACATACATATTTATAAAACAAATAAGAACACAATAGACGAGCTTGCTTTACAGTTAAATACTCTCTACCCAATAAACCGCAATTAAATATATAAAAACTGCTCTTGATCAACTTCGGATAAATTTGGCATTGTGGCCTCTCAAAATGGATACAAACTAAATTTGACTCGATTTAGATGAACAACAACCATGAATGAATGAACACCAAATTCCGAAAAACCCGGTTGTATGGGGGCTATATGATATAGAGTCCGATCTGAATAAAATTTTGTCTGTGAATGTGGGACCTTCTTAAATGGATAAAATCCAAATTTGGTTTCATTTGGATAAAACACAAACATTTTGTGTTCATATCGAAAAGTTGCCCCATCTGATTAAACTTTGGTCAACATAATTCACCCTAAAATAAATACAAAAAAATTGGTTTGCTTTGGGTGAAAAACAAAAATTTTGTGTTCATTTCGAAAGAATCGGTTCTATGAAGGCTATACAATATAGTGGCCTGATCGAAATCAAATTTGGTCAGTTTATCTAGATACCTTTAGAATATATATTATCCCTAAATTTGGTTCAATTTCAGTGAAAAACAAAAAAGGTTTGAAATAAGCACACTAAAATTGGCCATAGTTTGTATAATTCTGATAAAAAACGAGAAATAAAGGGTAGCTTCGGCTTGCAGAAGGTTTTATAATATTCACATTGCAAATATATAACCGATCTAGATAAAATCTGGATGGAATGGGTACAAGGATTACAAGATGAATTTTTTAAAATTTTATGAAAAACAGAAAAGATTTGCACCTAAGTGTTCATTCCAGAACAATCGGTTATATGGTAGCTATATGACATAATTCTCCGATATTGATCAGAATAACCCAGCGGACGTAGGGTCTCCTAAAATGGATGCAAGCCGAATTTGGTTTGATTTGGATGAAAAGTTATGCAAGTTACTGATCATTCCGGAATAATCGGTTATATAGGAACTATAAGATATAATTGTCCGATCTTGATCAGATCTGGCCAGTGGACGTGGGATTATTCAAATTGATACAAACCGAGTAAGGTTTGATTTAGATGAAAAACGGAAAGCTCATGATCTAAAGTGGTCATTACGGAACAATGGGTTATACGGCAGCTATATGATATAGTTGTCCGATCTGAATAACACTCGAACTTGATCAGCGTGCAGAAAGGAAGCATCTGTTAGCATCTTTGTAGTTTTTAAGATTTCTGAGATCTTTGTGTTGACACAGACAAACGGTCCGTCTGTCCACTATATCGATTCCGCGTGCCATGCTGATCAACTATATATATATATTATACAGTCGGAAGCGCTTCCCTCTATGCGTGCAAAATTCCTGATAATATTAATTTACCATTTTGTCAATGGTATAACAACCAACTTTAGAGTTCATTCCGAATTTACCGGTTATATGGGAGCCATATGATATAGTGGTCCGATCTTGACGATTTTTGCATATGAACAGCTTACAGCAGAAGAAAGTCAATGGTAACAATTTGAACTCGAAAGTTTTAAAATTGAGAGATTATATATAGCAACATTGTATAAGTAGCCACACAAAAACATATTTATAAATACCATTTCATTTAAATTAGAATTAATGTAAACAAACATTCATAGCCGAAGGCCTTTAGCAGCCAGTGCTATATCCATTTCTAGATTATACATTTATTTGTAATTTATGTAATTATATAAATAAATAAATAAACCAATTCCAGACTTTATTTATGGTTAGGATCTTATTTAACGAAAATTAACGTTAAACAAGTACGAACTCTCTAGCCGAGCTAGGTCGACAGTTTCATACCCTGTGCCTAGTATACTGCTACGTCATACATCAACTTTGGGCAACGGTATTGAAACCTAATAAAATGAATACAAACCAAATTTGGTTCAATTTTGACGGAAAAAAACAAACATTTTGTGTTCATTCCGAAAAAAACGGTTCGATAGGGCTATATGATATAGTAGCCCCATCCGGATCAAATTTGGTCAACACATGTGGAATACAACCCAAATTTGGTTCGATTTGAATGAAAAATAAACATTTTGTGTTCATTCCGAAAAAAATCAGTTCTATGGGAGTTATATGACATAGGGGTCCGATTTGAATTTTGTCAGTGAACCAAATTGTTTTTGATTTAGATGAAAACACACACACTTTGTGTTCATTCAGAAAAATCTCGGCTTTATGAGGTCTATATGATATAATTGTCCGATCCGGATCAAATTTGGTCAGTTGACTCTAGGACACAGAAGCCTAAAATTTGGTTTAATTCCAATGAAAATATAAAAGTTAAGAAACAAAAACACTTAAGTGGGCTGTGGGTTTGTATGAGTTGTATGTTTAAAGAAAATAAAAATTCATATCTTTTGCACAGCCAAAACCAATGAAAAGTACATATTGAACTAGTGTAGATGTATGCAACGGGACATAAGTAAACGTTCATATATTTGATCAGTATCAACAGCTGCTTTTCCATCTGTGAATATGAACGCCTAGGCGTTCATTCAGAAGAGACTGCTACGCAAAATCACGCTCATACACACACACACGCCTGCTAGACAAATGGCACAACTGCCTATGTCCCCCTTAATTCTTGGCAGACCTCCAAGCACGTTCAATGGTCTGCAACTATTCAGTCGGGATCGACACACAACTATCCATCAACCATAGATATCGACTTGGAGTTGGGCCCAAACAAATTATATGTATCCAATCAACCCCATTGATGGTAGGAGAGAGCACAGCAAATTGGCGTGCTCCCGGCATACATTGAAACTCTTTTTGCAAGTTAGGCTAGGAAATAACTGAGTTGGTCGGAAAGCTTTAGGAAGTCGGTGGAAAGCGAAGTACTATTCACGGCCCAATCGAAATCTTTGGGGTGCTCTATGAGTTGGTATCCATCCAGACGTATGATAGTAAAGCAAGGCCAGTGATTAAGCCGACCAGTCGACGGAGACTTCTCCGATATTCAAGGCAATATCGGATTTCAAGAAGAAGCAAGGACCCGGCGGACGGAGGGGCAAGGGACAAAGCGAAAAAAGCCCGAGATGCTCAGGAGAGTGGAAGCTAAAGAAAAGCTCACTAAGCTAGGGAAGGTAGTAAGCAAGGTAAGAAGGACATAACCGCGGAGGATATTAGAGAGGCATTGAAACAACAGCTGCAACTGTCGGACATAGCACAGGCTGATATCAACCTAAGGAGAGCGTATGGTCATACTCAAATAACTCTAATACGCCTGCGCACAGAAGGCATTGCAAGTTTGGCCACTGAGAGTCGGCTGGGTTAACACCAAGCTCCGGGTGAAACCCACTCTCTCCAGATGTTTTAGATGTTTGGAGATTGGGCAACAAGTTCAAAACTGTAAAAGCGAGACAGACCGCTCGAATCTTAGCCGGCATTGTGGGATGAAGGATAAGCTCGCAAAGGATAGCGACAAAGATCCCCACTATATGTTCTGTTCCGCAAACGGATGACAACCCCATCGCTAGAAGTCGCAAATGCCCGATATTTAAGATATACATCTCAACCACTGCGAAGCAGCACAAGATCTGATGATGCAGTCAGTGCATGTAAAAAGAACGATTGTTGTACTCATAAGCGAACCGTATAAAAGGATCAAATTTAACGGATGAGCTACCGATAACAATCGAAAGGCAGCTGTATGGTCGTGACGAAAGAAGCAGATGGAAGAAGCAGCAGCAGCCGAAACTAGGTGGAAATAAGTGGAGGGATAGTTGTCTGGACGTAGATATATTTACGGACATCGTCAACTATGCCGAATGGAGCCACGGATCAGAAGAACAGATGACGTTGCAATTAAAGCGAATGATTGCAGAGGCGTGCGATGCCGCTATGCCGAGGAGATAGCCATGTAAGAGAGGTGCACCATGTTATTGGTGGAACGAAGAGCTTAGCCAACTTAGATGTGTGTCTACAGGCGAGAAGGCGTTCTAAGAGATCGCGGGGTCGTCTGAACTCCAACGCCAAAAACGAAGATTTTCGGATAAATAAAAAAGCTTTCAACAGATTTGAGGGACGCGGGCGTAATTCATGGGGAACTGCGAACAAGGTGGTCGCAGAAAAGCCTATTAGTCAAACAACATTCCCCATCGTACTACGCGAGATCATCGAGGCCCTGTTTTCCCGGCAGTCACAATAGAGCCAATAAGCTACGGTCCCCATGTGGATGTTGTATTGAGAGTTACTCTGGAGGAAGGAGGATAGGTGGAGGATAGCTGGAGGATAGGTGACAAAAAGGACTATGATGGAAAAATCCAGTCGAGGCAGCAACTTCCTCGGCTTGGACGTGGTCTCTTAGGTCTCGCTCTATCCTTTTATTGTGTATTTTGTTTTTTCTTCTTTTATATCGGGACGTTGACGTACAATGCGCGGCACGTTCAAGTGGACCCACGATACCAAGCCACGGTGCTTGTTACGCGAAGCCTACTCTAGAAGCTCAAACCTCCCGCCCAACCGGCCAAGGGGCGCAGCCGTATATCGAGCGACACGAATCGCGAAGACGAAAAAAAAAACGCGGACACGCTCGCTCACTTTCAATGAAAGTGAAAAACAAAAAACCATAAACAATTTACATTACTAGCTAGATGCGTTAGTATAGATGTTTCGTTTGAGTTAAGGGAGTTATTATAAGAGATAGTGTTACATAGATTATTATAGTTACAACAAAGTACACGCAAAGGTTCATGCAGGAGATAGCTTAAATTACAGTGCTGAATATAGATAGGAACATAATTTCTAGTAGTTCTACGAGGAACACAGAAACTGATTTGGGTAATTAAAGACGGCATCACCATTAATCAGCTTATGTATAATGAGAACATAAAGAAAAAGTCTGTGATTTTCAAGAGATGGAAGGCTTATTAGCAGGAGCCCACTTGAATATGAAGGGAGGGGTTATTGGTAACCCAATTCAACTGACGGAGAACAAAGAGTAAAAATTTCTTTTGAACAGACTTAATGCGGTTCTGGTGATTCCTGTATTGAGGACGCCAAACACACCATGCGCTCTGCAAAATAGGTCGGACCAGAGAAGTATAGTAGTATAGTAGTTTAGTTGTATAAGGATCATCAAATTCCTTCGAGCATCACTTGACAAATCCCAGAGCACCCACAGCTTTATTGACGGCAATTGAAATGTGTAAGTCGAATTATTATTTAGGGTCCAAAAGAACATCCAAGTCAACACCTGAGTCGATACGATCAAGAGCCATATCGTTAAGAAGGTACGATGTTTGAAGCCGTATGTTACGACAAAACGGCATATTGGAGTTGAGAGAACAATGGAATGATACAAATTTTAAATTTCTCACTGGGTAGCTGGTAGCAGTAAACGGACGACACAACAACAAGAAAATCATAAAATTTCTCACTGGGTGGGCAGCTGGCAGCAATGTAAAGGCAGCAATCTAACGGTTTACAAACGAACAACGCAAACGCAAATGCAAAACAATAACAAAATATGACTACCAAGATAGAGAGTCTAAAAATAGCAATAAGCCTTACAGGCTGAGCAGAAGCAAAAACAAAAAACACACAAAACAGAGCGCACTGGATTGCTTTAGCTTATAGCTCAGCTTTTGGTTAAATTTGCACAATAATTTCATGAAATACAAAAATAAACAATTTAGGCAGATTAATCAAGTGCACAAAAGTAACATTAAAACCGAAACCAAAATTATGCACAATAAAAGAATAAAAGAAAACTTAAACACAATTTAAAATTTGATACACGGACGGAAAAGGTTCTTGAAGGAAAGTGTGTAACAGACTACTTGCAGTGATGAAAGCAAAATAGACGTTCTCGGACATGCAGTACTGCTTTCGAAAGGCTCGTCCCACTGTAGATCTAGTGAAAATAGTCGTGGCAATCGCAGCAAGAGCGACTTAAAGCAATTGGAGATGGGAGAAAAGGAATATATTGCTGTGGTTACACTCGATGTGTGCAATGCTTTCAAGTCGGCACGCTGGTCAGAAATCCTGTCCAATATTATAGTGCTAGGCTACCTACTGAGTATAATAGCAAGCTATCTCTCGGAGCGAGTTCTGCTGTACGACACGGATGAAGGCCTGAAGCGCCAAACTTTCACGCCAGGAGTATAGTACGAAGAGGTACTCAGGGTTTGCCTCCCGCAAAGCTGCAGACTTGTGATGATCTAGCAATAGTGGTGGTCGCCCATCTCCATCAAAGTAGTCAGCAACTGGCTCGAAAGTGCCAGCATCGAGCTAGCTGGCCATAAGACAGTAGCAGTGCTCATCACAAGCAGGAACGTTATGGAGTGGATAGAGTGATCATCACATTGAAGCCGACTATTAAATACCTGGGAGTCATGATAGACAATAGGCTCAACTTCCGATGCCAAATAGACTATACCAGTCAAAAGACATCGCGAATGCAATCGGCGCTCTCGCGAACGCTACCAAATCTCGAAGGACCAGGGCTGGGAGGCGACTTCTTCTTGCTACAGTACTTGCATCGGCAATAGAGTGGGCCAATGCACTGAAAACTAAGGAGCTCAGCACCCTATCGACTTAGGGCTCTCCGCGTAATATCAAGATTTCAAACAATGTCTGAAGACGAGGCATTGATACTTTGCTAATATGATGCCAGTAGATAAACTGGCGGTCTACACCAGGCACAAGGCAGAGAGTGACGAATGGAAGTTGGACACGCAGATTAATCGTGAGGCTGAAGGACTGAAGATGAAGGCGCATAGTTCATGACAAACCATGCAGGATATAGGGAATACCTACTTAGGTTCAAACTCGATAGAACTGACCAATGTTCAGTATGCCCAGAACAAAAGGAGTCATCCTTCAAGACGACTATTTATAGTTATACATTTGTATGGACATGGACAGTGCAATTGACTTCTTTTACAGAATTTTTCATTATATTAAGGATTTTGTTCCGGTCAATAGTACAGTTTGCCTTAATAACCTTGGTTTATTGCACAGTTGCGCAACTTAAACAATATCAAATCTAGACTCTTTAGGAAGTTCAAGAACTCTGGAAGGTCCTTGGACTACTCGCGCTATATTGCTGTTCGATCAAGGTTCAGTGTGCTTAACCCCGAGTGATATAAACTCTATTTGCTTCGCTGTAGGGTCAAGTTTCTGAAGATCCTAGGCAATTTTATAACCTTGTTAATTCAAAACGAAAATCATCTGTCCTTCCGGCTCCTTTATCTTATATAAACGCTAAAGCCAATACAGATCAAGGTATTGCCAATTTGCTTGCAGAGTTTTTTCAAATAGTATCCCGCTCAAAGCTTATTGCTTAGTGAACTAAAGTCCATCAAGCAAAACTGAACCCAATGGTGTTTCTGGATGTATTCTCAGAGTCTGCGATAATACGTTATGCAAGCCAATATCGAAACTTTTTTATCTATCTTTAAATTCTTCGTCTTTCTAGAATATTCTTCTTATGTTATACAATAATTTGAGAATAAAATGCAAATTGACGCCATTTGCACAGACTTAAACTTATACAAACGTTGGATATCCTTGGCTTCCCATTTATCTTCTTAATTGGATTTTCGACTACCTAAATCTCAGGACTCAGAACCTAGAACCTTATGGTTACATGCGTTGTATCGCAGGGTAGCCACCTCGGTCCAATTCTCTTTGCCTTATTTATCAATGATCATGTATAGGTACTGTCCCATTCTCGTCTACTTATGTACGCCGATGATGTTAAACTGTGCTTTCCCTTTAATGACTTTTCTTCTCATCTTTGGATACAAGATGACCTTGATGCCTTCAAATCGCGGTGTCAGGACAACTTCTAAATCTTAACTGTTCTAAGTGCAAAGTCATGTCGTTTTGTCATAGCATACCACTTCAGACATCGCATCTTTTTAATGGGCCTATCGTTCTATACATCTTTTCTATACAGTAGATGATTTGGGTGTTCTCTTTGACCCTAAATTGAAATTAGATCGTCACAATTTTTTTATTTATTAAGCGTTGGTCAAAATAGTTCCCTCACCCTTATACAACTAAAAGTCTGTACATTTCTCTGGTGTGACTATTTTAGAGTGCTCATGGTGTGTCTGGTTTCCTCAATACAGGAATCAGCATGGCCTCTCTGAGTCTGTTCATAATAAATGTTTGTAATTTGCTCCCCGTGACTTAAACTGGCATCCAAATAAAAGGCTGCCCTCACCTGCTTTTAGCCTAGCTTTCGTGCGTCACATGCCTCGTAGTTTGGTGTCGATGAGCGGCCACTTTAACTTAAGCAAGCTTCCCGTTAAAAAAAAATAAAGCAAATACATCGTTAATTATCAGTTAATCGGTTTTTTTACTTCACTATATCCACTAGATCTTCCCTGACCGATATAAAAATACTAACATTCACATTTTAAATAGCTAACCGATCTAGATCAAATCTGGTTGGACAGCGTGGGCTAGCAAGGATATAAGGCTTTGATTTAGATGAAAAACAAAAAAGTTGTGTTACTTAGTCTTCATCCGGTACAATCGGTTCTATAAGAGCTATATGATATAATTTTCGGATCTCAACCAGATAAGGCCAGTGGAGGTGGAATCTCCTAAAATGGATACCAACCGATTTTGATATATGAGTATGAAAACCCAAAAAATGTATGCTCCTAACTGCTCACTCCGGAACAATCGATTATATCGGAGTTATATGAAATAGTTGTCCGATCTTAACCAGATCAGGTCAGCAGACGTGGGGCCTCCTTAAATAAATACAAACCGAGCTTAGGTTGATTCAAATGAAAAACAGGAGTTATGCTCCTAAAAGTTCATTCGGGAACAATCGGATGTTTTACCATATATGTTTTATTTCGATGAAAAACAGAAAAGTTATGCTTCATTCCAGAAAAATCGACTATATAGGAGCTATATGATACAGATGTCTGATCTCGAAAAGATCAGGCCAGCGGACGTGGGGCCTCTTCAAATTAATACAAGCCGAATGTGGGTTGATTTGTATGAAGTGGGCTTGTTTTATTTGGATGAAAAACAGAAATGTTGGGAAATGTTCATTATGGAACAATTGGTTATATATTGGTTATATTATATGGATCTATAAGATATAGTTGTCTGATCAGAATGAATCTCTAACTAAAAGAGCGTGCAGACCAAAGAAATAAGAAAAATCAGTTCTGTAGCACTTAACACTTCTGAGATCTCGGGGTTGAAGCAGACAGACGAACAGATGTGCGGACACAATATTTTGTTGGGCTATTAATAGAATAATGATAAATTTCTTCATGAAAGACCCTTTGTTTCTCAAAAATAATAAACTAAGCTTGAAAGGAATTCGAAATTTTGAAATGAATTACTTTAATATAGACAAGAGGCAAAAACATCAAATATATCCTCTCTTTGAAATTTATGTGCTTTAGAGGCTTCCATTGGTTTCCAACGAAAAAGTAGCAGTTAAATATATTTAATTAACGAAAAATATGTTTAAAATTCAGCATAATTGGCAACCTGTTTGTCTTTTTTAAAGTACTCATCCACTTCACATACCATTGAATGTATCAACTCCTTCTTTAGTGCTATTATAAAGCTTCAACATTTTTAACTAAATTGAAATTGTTTTGAGAGCCACCGTGACTTTATATCAGACCCTGTCACTTTTAAATCAGATTCGTGCCCAAACATGATTTTGTAGTGGTTATTATAATTTTTACGAAGGATGATGACCTTCCAGGGTTAAGGAAAAAATTACTGAATCCTACATATACGATGATGAACTCATTAAATCTTTTGACGTGGTTCATCTATTTCCGAGCAGTCCAACTCATTTAGCCAAAGAGGTAGTACAAAGAAATTGGGACAATATCATTGAGTACAATAGTATTTCAAAGTTACTCCTTATGAAAATCCTGACCTTCTGCATTACAGAATATAAGTATTTTATATTTGGGACACACATTAGGCAAAATTAAAAGGACTACCAATGGGATCGCTGGCATCACCAACCATAGCTGACATTATAGTGAACAAGAGTAAACACTGCCAGACTATTAACCAAATATGTAAGCGACTTATTTGCCATAGTTAGGGAACAAAAAATTTAAAAGACACTTGACGTATTAAGCTCTTACTATAAGTAGGTATAGTTCACGTTGGAACTAGAAAGCCAACTGGTACCACAGGCTCAACTGGTAATATTGTAAATTATTTTTCAAAACACCCTAATCGGATAACGATATACACGGCTAACAATCAAATAAGCAGAATCCTAGAATCCAGAATCCTATTTCACTTGATAAATGGCTTGCATTGCAATGTACACAGCTTAAATTCATGGGACCACAATCAAAAGTCAAAATAATAAAGCACAGTACTAAGCGCACATTTAAAGCTGTATTGAAGCTGATAAGGTGACTATCAAGATAATTTGAATTTTGGTTTAGCCTCTGCATACGCCTACGAGCTCTTTTAGCTCTCGCACCCAGTAATTGGCTTCGTGGCATTTGCAATCTAACTAACGAATTCACTATTTACTGCCATAAATCTTGACTCCATTTCGAATAAGGGATGTCCAAAAACTTCGATGTTATCCGATAACGAACTGTTATTAATGTTATATAGACAGTACAGTATCAAGGTATATATATATCGTTTTGCAAAAATGAGCGTGTCACAGGCAAGGGGAAAATCAAGGCCTATTTGGATTTGATGTACTAATGTACATTATAATGTACATGTACATAATGATAATAACATACAGGTTAATGGGATCGAATAGAGATTTCTTCGAAAAGTGAGTGGCACCACGCCCCAGAGTCTCCATTACATTTTAATAGGTTTGCTTATGGCGAACTTCTGTCGGTATCGGGTTTTTACAATAATATATAGAGCTGGACCTTAATTTGGGCGAAATTGCCACATTGAAAAAATTATTTGAAACTAATATATATCGATACTTATCGATAAATCAATGATTTTACGCCAAAACATAACTCTTAAACTTCCCCTGGGCGATATAAGTATACTGAATATATGATTCGAAATCGATTTATCGACATATAAGCCGATAAATTGGGTTCCCAAGCAAGGGAAAACGGTTTGCCCATATTTCTATGTATTGGTTTGTCCATGTTTCGATTAATAAGTCTTTACCTTCTCTTAGTAGAAACGATATATATCCATAACTATCGGGTATTCCACACTGACGTAGCTTTTGAATTTCCCCTGTCCAATATTCGTACATTGTACAAGTTTTTTTACACCAATATATATCGACACCCACCGATAAATTTGGGTTTTACAACAATGCATACCTCGTGAACGTCTCCTGGCCGATATTAATAATACTTGAATATATATATATTATATATTGATAATACTCTAAGAAATGTATTTCCACAAAGATAAATAGGCCACGATCTTCTACTGGGTGATATAAGTATACTGTAATTACTTAACGGTAATCTGTCCAATGGGTGCAAATATATAAGGAATTCCCCTATATCGATATATTTTACCGACGTCCCACCACCACTCTTAAAACTTTAAGAATACCACAGAAGCCTCTTTCGACTAGATTTTAGAATTTTTTGCATCAGCTCTTTTTTTAAATTACTCCTTAGTTTTTACCTGCATTCTGACCTTGTTATCCTATATCTCCCACAATACATAATTAGTTGACACTCGCTTTGTATATGTATAAGCACATTATATACGGATTTGACTAATTTCATAAGGATCGGAAAATAATACAGGTCGATTAAATTAAAGTTTTTCGTGCCACACGAACTGCTTTTACACATTCTTCTAATGCAGGATGACGGCAATCAAAATATGTAGTTCAAAATTTTTCATCATGTCTGAATTTTATTTAAGCGAGTTTGCAATATCATGCTTTGTACGCAAATAGGCTATGTCACATGATAGGTAATTATGTACCTACCCTTATTACTAAAATAGAAATATTTTTTTTCATCACCCCCAGTTTTCTTTGTGATATGATCAATTATAATTATGGACGAAATCTCTAACAAACTGGTTTCATATGTACGTGGAACAACAGAGCCGAAACTCAACATTGGACAAGAACAGAACGACCTAAACTACTAAATAAAAACAGTGATTAAAACATTTATATTTATATTTTTAAGGCAGTTTCCAAATCGGAGTTCAGAAAATCTGAAATCAAGCATATTCGACTGACCACAAATTCTCAAATTTCATATTTCAGTGTCAGAAATTGAAAATTGAGGCAATAGGTTCGTTTGTTTGGGTTATTAAAAATTTCTCTGGTAATAGAAAGGGAGATTATTATATCAATCGCATTGAAGAGATGTTGTCTCACTTCAAGCAACTTGGCTTCAACATGGACATCAAAGTACACTTTCTTTAGAGCCATACATAATTTTTGGGAAAACCTTGGTGACATGAGTAAAGAACATGGTGAACGATTCCGTCAAGATATTCTCACTATGCATAGTGGATTTGTTGTTCAGAGGTTTTGGCATAAATCCATACGTTTTTTAATATGTTTTGTTGGCGCGCTGTTAAAGCCAACTGACTTTGTGTCATGTTTTTAGCAAAATTTGCGGAAAATATTTGCCAACTTTAAGTGCATTTGTCAAAAAAATAAAAGCAAAACAAATATTGTTGCAATAGAAAACGATAGTTGAGGCACATAAAATTATACTTTTTTTCCACTTTTGAAAATGTTGTGTGTGTTTTGCCAAATTGTGCCATATGTTGCTAAATAATTATTTTATATTGATTTGAAGAATTGTCATTTGAATTCGTTCAGTACTACTTGAGTATGGCAGATCATTGAAAAAAGTTCAAATTGAATGTTAGTAACCAAAGTGTGCAAATCCATAGCCTATGTTTACATCTGTCCCCAATAGCCAGACCGGTTTTGAAAAAATTGTGTTTGTTGCAGCAAACATTGCATTTGGCCAACAGAGGCTCACAGTTGCTACAGAAGGGATTAACAACTCGGAAACTTTTCACTACTAAGATTCATTCCGAAATAATCGCTTCTATATGAGCTATATGATATAGTGGTCCGGTCTAGACGACATTTGAGCAGCTTACAGCAGAAAGAAGTCCATGGTAGAAATTTCAACCCGATAGCTTCAAAACTGAGAGCCTAGTTCGCATATAAACAGATGGACTAACGGACATGGCTATATCGACTCGGCTTATCCTGCTGATTAAGAATATATAAGTTAACAAGGGTTAACGAAATACGTCACTCGATGGAGCGAGCTCTGCATTATCGTAAGATAAGCAGTTTCGTCTTCCGAGAGATGCCGATCGCACTTTTGCGGGGTAGCGACGGGCGTCGTTGCCGACAGCGGAGAGCTTATCTTTAGGAAGTTTAAGTTTAGTCTTTAGTGGTTCGTCGAAAGGCAGAGACGTCTAATGTTCTGTCCTGACGACATTAATTACTCAATATTCACTTACATCTAATAAATGATTAATATAATAACGCCACAACATATTAAATCATTACTGGCGCCCAACACGATCGGACAACACCCGAGATTAATTAATTAAAATCAATTAGCGCGGAGACAACGCCCGCTAAGCGATAAGAAAAAAAGAAGGGAATAAAAGCCACACTAACAAAAGAGCGCGGAGACAACGCCGGCTCCAAGATTAAGCAGTTACAATCATAAACTGCGCTCGCGGCAGATCTAAAAATAGATCGCTGCACTCACACCACCAAGCACCCCAAAATCAATTTGCGGGGGAGCGTTCGACTGCACTAAGAAGCTCGTAGCCACCGAGTATAAATAAAAGGCAATTATTTGACCCCAAAATTTTACACCAAAGCGGACGGCTTTGGGCAGCGGCGACGATAGAGAGGAATTAGCACCAACACAACTGGAGAGCAGCTAAAGAAGAACATCGCCAAGGGGGGATATATCAACATAGCCAATAAAAGAAGAACATGTAAGTGAAACTTTTTTTCAAATATCGCCCAAGTGTCATTAAAAAAACAAAAGCAAAAAAGTATAGCATTGAAAAGAAAACAACATTCATATACAAAAAAACACTCGGGCGTCTATGTTTCAAAGATCTGTATTTTCTTTCTACCTGCCTTATCTGTTGCGATAAGCGTGAGTAGGAAGCATAACACCACGAATGCATTGTTGTCGGCGGGCAAAACCAAAAGAAGTCAGTGTTTGAGGGAACTTGAATTTAACTCTCAAATAGAATAACTGATAACAGCGGCTCGGCGTAGCTGGGACTGACCGACGACAAAAACAAACGAAACGTGGGGGGACGAATAAGAGATAATTCGCATATGCGCATTTATAACAACATCAGCTACTTAGTAAAATTGCTCAACGAACTCAGCTAAGACTCTGAGATTGAAGAGTAGAAGGAATGGATGCAGCACAGATCCAAGCTATCATAGCTGCGGCGGTCAGCTCTGCACTGGCATCGCAAAAAGCTGACTTTGAGGAGCGTTTGCGAGTGGTAACTGACCAGCTGCAGGCTGCTAGAGTTCAGGCCCCAGAGGCCAAGGCCTACGAGCCAATTACCTTAAATCGAGAGATACCTTGCGATGAGACTCTGGATGCGGTAAAAACGCTGCCAGAGTTCCATGGGGCCCATGAGCAATACGTCTCCTGGCGCCAAGCAGCAAAAGCTGCCTATAAACTATACGAGGGATTTGTAGGCAGTTCAAAGCATTACCAAGCGGTCCTCATAATCAGAAATAAGATTAGAGGCTCCGCTGACTCGCTCTTGTCGTCGTTCAACACAGTGCTGAACTTTGAGGCAATCATCAATCGCCTCGATTTCACATATTCTGACAAACGTCCACTGCACTTGCTAGAACAAGAGCTTGCCACTCTCCGGCAGGGTGGCATGTCCATCACACAGTTCTATGAAGAGGTTGAGAAGAAACTCACCCTTCTCACAAACAAAACGATCATGTCACAAGACGCCGCTCAAGCGCAATTTATTAATGAAAAGTATAGGGCCGACGCACTCCGTGTCTTCATTTCAGGTCTAAGAAGAGGCGTCACAGACATACTGTTTGCGGCGCAGCCTAAAGACTTGCCATCAGCTCTGGCAATGGCGCAAGAAATTGAGGCCAACCACGATAGGCATGATTTTGCGGCAAATTACGCAAGGGCATTAGAAAATAAGGGCCAGAACCAAACCAGATACAGACAGGGGGGGCAGAACGAGCCCGACCACTATAGAAGGCAATCAAAAAACCCATTTTACACGAGAAATAAGGACAATCACCAAATAGATGGCCACCGTTGCCAAGATAAGGTGGAGATGATGGATGTTGACCCATCCTCTTCTAAGTTCCGTCAGCCAACTAACTTTCAAAAACGGCAGGGATCCAATTTGGCTATGACAAGCCTTACTAACGGGCACCAACAAGGTGCGTTCAAGAGGCCGGCCGGTTCCCAGAGACTCTCCGACCAGCGCAGACAGAGGGTTAATCACCTCGCTCAGGAGGACCAGTACGAACAACAGTACGAACAGTTAGCATCGGAGACAGCGGCGGAGATCGATGAGGAAAATAATGCGGGATACGACAGTGATACTGTCAATTTTTTGGAAGTGATAATGTTGAAACGGGCAAAGGCCCAACAAGAACAACTTGATAGGAACAACCCAAACAGACAAAATAGGACCTTTGATGTAGGAGAACAGGTCCTAGTGAAAGCCAACAGGAGGTTAGGAAATGAACTAGCTCCCCTCTGTGCTGAGCAAAGGGTAGAAGCAGATCTAGGAACCACCGTTCTTATTAAAGGGAGGGTGGTCCACAAAGACAATTTGAGGTAGGTAGGGAATTATGTTTAGGAAACACATTTTATAGCACTAAGTTCGGATAAATAAGGGAAATTCATAGTTAAGTAAGGGAAACTGTATAACATAGTTAGTAAGTGGCTGTGTCCCTCATTTCTAATAGGATATCAGTTCGATATTTCTGCATCCTAGCAATCATACCGTTGACAGCTTTGACCGACTTAAAACTGACAGATAATCACAAATTCGAGAACACAAACACAGATCAACGCCCTCACCGATACCGTCAACCAGTTATTAAAAGTAAACAGAAAGGAAGAAATCAATACTTCCCACCTTTATAAGATCCTTTTAACCAGAAACAGAATCTTGACGCTCGAATTGCAAAACCTAATGATCGCCACCATTTTGGCTAGAGTAAATATTGTAAGTCCAGCTATCATCGATGATGACTTAGGGGCGATTTTGAAGAAAGGTTCCACAGATATCAGCGTTACCCAACTATTGGGCGCTGCCAATGTGAGGGCACTAGCTAATAAGGAATTCATAATTTTTGTAATCGAAATACCTAGACCTAAGTTCATTTGCAAAAAGATAACTATCTTCCCAGTCGCACACAAAGGAATAGCGATCCGGTTACCCCAGAGCATCTTAGCAGAATGTGGCAACAAAGTCATCGCCGCCTCATTACCCTTCTGTAAGGAGGCACCAGCGAATAGCTGCGCACAAGACCAGGTTGACCAGGCTGCTCACATCAACGGGAAAAGTTACACCAACTCCAAAAGTGCGCCGAAGAGGATCCCGGGCGTGGCGACTTCTTCGAACATTAACGTCACCAGCCACCAAGCTCTCTTAAGCCTGCCGTTCCTTCAGAAGTTAATAGAGGAAAATCTGCAACACCTGACCAAAGTCCAGTCACACCTTACGATCGGTTCCATACTGGCTACCGTCGTGTGCGCTGCTCTAGTCGGCGTTTCTTGGTAGTTGCGGATTAGGCAGCAGAAGGGAAACACCATCGCGGTTCAGCAGATGCTGAAGAGCACGGGCTTGACCGAGGACGGTCAAGTTTTGAAGGAGGGAGTAGTTAACAAGGGTTAACGAAATACGTCACTCGATGGAGCGAGCTCTGCATTATCGTAAGATAAGCAGTTTCGTCTTCCGAGAGATGCCGATCGCACTTTTGCGGGGTAGCGACGGGCGTCGTTGCCGACAGCGGAGAGCTTAACTTTAGGAAGTTTAAGTTTAGTCTTTAGTGGTTCGTCGAAAGGCAGAGACGTCTAATGTTCTGTCCTGACGACATTAATAACTCAATATTCACTTACATGTAATAAATGATTAATATAATAACTACACAAATATTAAATCATTACTTATACACCTTATGGGGTCGGAGATGCTTCCTTGTATGCGCTACAAGTATCGTGACAAAATTATAAAACTCTCTGCAAGGTTATAAAAAAAACATAGTAAAGAAAGTTCAATACTTATTAGCCTTTTTATTATAATATTTTTGTAAGTATATATTTATACCATTTACAAAAAATGTGAATATATATTAGGTTTGCCATGAAACTTGCAACGCATAAAAGGAAGGTTTAAAACTATATAAAATATACATATTCTTTATCTTCATTACATGGTGAATCGATATAGCTATGCCTGTACGGCTGTCCGTTTAATCCCCGAGATCTCAGAACTCTTAACATTAATTATTATTCGGATAAAAAGTATGATATATTTATCAAAGCCTAGTGTTATGTAACTGATGCTGTTTTGAAACTTCTATCTCCTGTCATTAATGAGAAACAAGTGTTTAAATATTGATAAGGATTTTGGTTGGCCAAAAACAGAAAAAATTTACAATATAAAAAAGTAAATATATAACAAAATTTGGAATATTTCATGAAACCAATCAAACAAATATGTTAAAGTATAGTAAAATAGCTTTACTTTATTTGTGTTTGAAACGATTTTAAGAAATATGTTTCTTTCTATGTTTAATGTGATCTTATGAACACGCTAAGCGCTTTCAGGGCTTTCGTATATCTAGTACAAAAAGCATTGGATAGTAAAGACAACATATTTTTCTTTTCTTCTATATCAAACTAAATTCGATTTGTATATGCTTTAGGAGTACCCACGCCTGCTGACCAAATTTTAACCAGAGCGGGCGATCATTTCTTATCTTCCTTAAGCTAAATATTATCTAGATCGGGCTACTAAATCATATAGCAATTTGCTGGTTACATGGTATTTACCTGTGGAGCAAGCTCGGTGTTGCCTCAAGTAGTAGTAAGGCTCTACCAACTCAGGTATAAAATTTATACATTCAATATCTATATTCTTGAAAAGGTATTTGAATTACAGTTTTTATAGATAATAGAAAACTTCTTTTAAATTATTCCAAAAAAACAATCGATTTTCATAAAGAAAAAATTGTTTCCATATAAAGTCAAGTAAGAATGCGACTGTAAGACACTCGTACTCAGCGGTTATTTAATATTCGACACACTATGTATGCAACACTTTTTGATTTTTATACTCGTACTGGAGTAGAGTAAATGATTATATTGTATTCGTGTAAATGAATGTAAGGGAAAAAATAAGAGTTTCCAACCCAATTGAGTATATTTATTGTTGGTCAGTATCAACAGAGGAGTCGATCTAGCCATGTCTGTCTGGCCGCTAGTCACAAAACTTAGTATGTGGACTCTCCAGAGGGGCGTAATATCAAGTTGGTTTTTAAATTTTGCCACGCCCCTCCCGCATATCAATTTCATTATGATCGGATAATAATTATAAACAAATCGTAAAAAAAAGTTTTGTACCTCACCGCTAGAAAAAAAAAAAAAGATTTGCATACTTTCTGTGTGTCGAATATTGAATAAATGCTGAGTACGAGTATGTTTTTGTCTGAATATCGACTATAGCGTTGTTACTTGTTTTATTTTAATTTTTTAGTATTTGTTATTTAAAAACATTTGAATAACAATAGTATACTTTCTTATATTAAAATTATATATTAAAATTTAATATTTAATTTGACAAAGTACATAATACAAATAGAAAAAAAGTTTAAGAAAACTCCCCAAAATTTTCATTGCAAACTGCAATGAAATTAGAAGTGTTTTATTATCAAATTAACTATAAATAAAACTAAAACATATATTCAGTTTTTCTCTCATAGATTTTATATATACTCTTAATTTGTAATAAGAGTAATTCAATTTTTATAAATAATTATAGTTAATTATAATTATATACACTTTTGTCTGCATGTGTGGGGTTAATTCTTATTAGAATCGAACATTTTAAAGTCGATAATTTCTTGAGCTCGGCGAAATACCATTTTGCCCGAAGTAATATTTAAATTAACCGGGTTAAAATAGTTTTTCATGGTCTTCTTTAAGCCACTCTGTAACTTTTTGTTGGTTTCGCTTATGCAGTCGTCAACAATAATGGCACATATTTTCTTTTGCAAATTGTTTTGAAAATACGCTATTATGAATATTACTTATTTCATGGAAGACATCTAATGGATTCTTTAAATGCAGAGCACTGTCGCTGAAATTTCGAACAGCAATAAATTGTTCTGAAGTTTCGTGCGAGTCACCCATTTTAGGCAAAATAGAATCGCAACTCTCGCAATTGATTTTCTTCATTGCTATTCCGTCAAAGTACTTTCGTGATATTGTAATACAGCAAAAAAATTATTTAATTTTTCTTTTACGTAATTTTGTTTGCTATTTATCTTTTTAATATATATGCAATTGAGCAAATCAATGAGCATCATTAAATTGTCGAACGAATGTTGTAGTTGCTAACGCGTTCTTCTAATTTCTTTTTTATACCCTTGCAGAGGGTATTTTAGTTTTGTCACGATATTTGTAACGCATAGAAGGAAGTACCTACGACCCAATAAAGTATGTATATTCTTGATCAGCATGACAAGTCGAGTCGATATAGCCATGTCCGTCTATCTGTCCTGTCTGTCCGTCTGTTTCTTTGCGAACTAGTCTCTCAGTTTTAAAGCTATCGACTTGTAATATTCGCCACTGGCTTCTTTCTGATGCAAGCTGCTTATATGTAAAAATCGTCAAGATCGGACCACTATATCACGTAGAACATATGGAATGAACTCTTAGTAAAAACATCTTTTTTGTTATTCATCCGAAATGGCCAATTTCATTTGGATCGGATCAATATTTCATATAGCTCCTATTTAACCGACCGATTCTGAATGAACTCGTAGTACAGCAAAATTGGGATTTTCTAATAAAAATTGGACCAAATTTGGTAAACGTCAGATTTAAAGGTCTCTATGTTAGCTGACCAAAGTTTATCCCGATCGGATGACTATATCGTATAGCTCGCATATAACCGACTAAATCGGAATGAACGGACTTAAAGGATATAAAAAGCTTGCCTACTTATTGACGTACATCTTATACATACATTTTTGTATGATTTTGCTAACATTCTTTTAGTTTTACTGTGTCGTTTGAGTAACGCTGTTGCTTACGCTGCTGATAAAAATCCAAATGTGTACACATTTATATTTGGCTTAAAATTATTGTCATTAATTGTAATATAAGTAATTAGGTTTTTACTATCATACATTCCTTATAGAAGCTGCAACGAAGGAGCACTCGCAAAGTCGTATTAATATTATTTAACACTAGTCACAATCTAAGTAGATGACAAGATGGAAAATCAAAATCGGTAGTCGTGTATCGTGCGTCACACTGTCTGAAACAAACATTAAAAAATTTTTGCTACATTTCACAAAAATTCGATAAATAAATGAAGATCGTGCTCGCACATTTTATACCGTGAAATTTCATACAACTTTTTTTCCGATATGAATTATATATTTTGTGATATGTGTACATACATGAATAGTGCCTATCTCACAATTTTCGATTTGACCTTGACCTTACTAGTGTCCACGAAAAACACCAAGCAATATCAGCCATGTTAGTGAGAGAGAGAAAAACAGAGTAAGAGTATACAACGGGTATAAATAGAGAGCGTTTCGGTGTTTGTTTTTATTCCGCATGATGGTCTTTGCGCCGCTCCAAGAGCGGCAAGTTTGGTTCCCGATCAGGAATATATATAGTTTATAGGGTCCTAATCAGAAATAAATTTGGTCAACATACTTGGGGCCTCCTAAAATAAATAAAATGATTTGGATGAAAAACAAACATTTGGTGTTCATTCAGAAAAATCGGTTATATGGACCTTTATATAGTTACTTGATCTGAATAATGTTCTGTCTGTGAATATGCTGCCTAATAAAATGAATACAATCCAAATTGTGCTCGATTTGGAGAATAACAAGCAATTTAAGTTAATTTCGAAAAACATCGTTCTACGGGGGCTTGATGATATAGTGGCCCTATCCGAATCAAATTTAGTCAGTCGATGTAGATGCCTCTAGGGCGTATAATCCCCAAATATGGTTTAATTCCGATAAAATCGTTTTCGAAATAAAGACAATAAAACTGGTGATAGTTTGTATGGGGCCACCCTAAAAAGTGGGCTTGGCAAAAAAGTAAACTTCATTTGGGTACATATTTCTGGAAAATTAAAATGCAAATTTTAGGTTTTTATCTCTTCTCTTTTCCTAGATCTAGATTTTTATACATCCGGACAGACATGGCAAGATCGACTCTGCTATATACTTTATGTGGTCATAAATGCTTCCTTCTGCCTTTTACATACATTTCAGAAAATATACCCTTGTACTATATGTACAGGGTATAAAAAAAAAATCATAAAGCTCCCATATAAAGACATATACATGCAAACTTTGTACAATAGATGGTGCTAACAAAGTTATATTTGCAAGCACACACAAAATATTTGAAGGGAATTAGAAAGAGGATTGCTTTGCTGAATATTGCAACAGATGAAGGAAATACGTTTTATATCACGAAGTTTTCTTTCCTTTTTATAGTTCTGCAAGGGTATATAAGATACGAGAACCCGAAGTTAGCCTTAGTCTCTTTTTTTTGGTTTGTTTTAGTGACCTTTCTATTTATAAATGTTTTTTTATTAACAAGCTCGAGGGCAAGTGAGTGAGTAAGCGCCGATATAGCTATATCGTTTAAATGTCAATTTTTATGTTGAAGTCCAACGGACAAGGAAAGTTGAACCGCTTCTCACTATATAACAGTAATCAACAAGCAACAGAATTAATGAATTCCTCAGGCGTTAAGTTTAAGCTATTCATACAAAGCGCTGTCGGGGAATCCGATTCCCCTCATCAGTAAAAATTTTAGCACACCGATCGTCATAAAAAGTTCACGGTTTTGTTATTGATACTAATATTGGCCAAGCAAACGTGAAGGGCTATATATCGATAAAAACACAACACGATATATCGACATATATCTTTTGGAAAGCCTATTTTTATTCATACGTCGTTTTGGAATTGTTTTTGTAGTAAATTAATATCGGCCAGGGGAAGATCAAGAGCTAAATATCATTGTAGAAAACCCAATTTATCGAAATTCATCGTTTCGGCGGAAACTTGATAATACCTAATAACGGCTTGGGGAATGGTCCAGAGGGGACGCTCTTACCAGGCGCTTAAGAAAGGTAATCCCAGAACAGAGGCACTTAGGTATGCCAGATCGCCTACATCTAAGTTCAAAACAGTTCGCTCCAAGGATCAGTCCCCATAACTTAGCACAAAGAAGCACAAGAATTCACAAGTAAATCAGATACGGCTATACCGGTCGCCGGTGGTAGCTTTAGATTGGGCTTCATTTCGGCTGACCCGTCAAATATCTTTCTGACATCGGAGAAATTAGCAGTTGAGCAGGAGGTTATTGTCGATTTTGCGATCCAGAGGGCAAATGGTGAGATGGGGCCGAAATTTTGAGGCTGCATTCCATGCTCATGCTGACTGCTTTTCGCCACGGTCCAATCGCACACTTGGTCATTGGCGTGGGGGAACATAAGCTGAAACGCCTGGCCGAGCGAATTTCACTGTGTCCTACCGGTTTTGGCGCCACCAAGTTTCGACCCACAGAGGAAAAAGAATCCGCGCGCGCTACTGCCATGGGACAAAAGTCAATGGACAGTTGTTCTCAGGATACATTCTCATCCGCAGTGGTTGAGTGGCAATGGTCCCTCTAAAAGTTTGGATCTTGCTTGTGCCCAGGAACAATCGGCTCCCATATCCACTCCCATGCTCAGGGTACCCAGAACACTGGCTTGTCCACTGTGAAAAGAGCATGCAGCCATCTCAATGGAGGTGGGGGTAAGTGGCGATCAATTGAACAATAATGAGCACCTTAAAAGTGCTCCAGTGAACATGCACCACGCTAAAAGAGTGCCGGCCACTGCGTGCAGGCTGTTTGCCGCACAACGGCTTCAGAAAGAGGCATGCAACTCTTCTTACCTCCGCTTATTTTCCCGATGACTGCGATCAGGCACCGCCCTTTGAAACTCAGCGCCTTATCGACCAAATCACCAAATCACCTTCATCATCGGATGTGATGCTAACGCCCACCACTTCGTATGGAGTAGCAGAGACGCAAACGCACGGCGTGAGTCTCTCCTTGATTATCTTATGACTAAACATATGGAGATAGCTAACACTGCAGTCAAGAGTGAGGTACTTGATCTCACCCTGGCCAGCAGCTTCTTTTTGTCAAATAAAAATAAAGATGATCAAGCGCAGCGTAAAACAGCAATTAATTGAGCAAGGTTTTGATGTGTCCCCTTATGAGTTGGAATGTATCCATTGTGGAGCATATAAACAGTTCAGACATGCACCATGGTGCACTCAATGAAATAATATACGATCTTATGGCAGATTTAAGTGCAATTAAATCCTGCCACTGAGGTGACAAGAGGTTCTTGCCGAGTTTCAATGACGGTCAGTTACTGCATGGCGTCCTTGTTACAAAGGGTCAGCTCACCATGATTGTTGACCGTCTCGGGGATTACCCATGTTTGTACCAATATTTCGACCTCAAAAGGCACTTGAGTTGCATGTAGCCATTAAGCTCTTATGTACGGGATCATCTGGAGGAGCTGCTTTCTCAACGAATCGCGTATATGTTTGCATTAGATCTATCGATGTCATCGAAATTAAGTTACCTAAACTGCGCGCAAGCATATTCCATTATGGTACGAGCTGTCAGCGACAATAACTTAAGAATTCTAAATGTTGTTGTAAGGAGTCCAACTAGTTACCACGATGCATAGATATTTAAGAATTTAAGAATTTTCGATTTTTAATTTATCACTTTATCCCAAGTGGTGACTATCCTCAATAATACAAATTGTAATATAAAATTTGTTTAATAGAAAATTGATGTTTGTGCAATTGATAAATTTTCGTGAAATTTAATAAGTTGAGTGTGATGTTTGGAGACCTTTTTATTTTAAAAGTTCTTTTTTAAAGATTGGACTTGTTGTTATCAACTATACTCCACACGGTGCGGACGTGTAAAGCATATTGCTCTAAAAATGCTCCAATCCAACTAAAACACCAAGTTATAGAAATCAAAATGCTTAACGTTTTTTAGATATGACAATAATCACACCTACACAAGGACCTCTTGCGTTCTCTCTGTTGAATTAGACCCGTACCTTTTGGCGGTCACTACAACAGTGAAATATTGTGCGACTTGAAAAACGCCATTATATGCCTTGGTAAGTGTATATGAATGTAATCATAATGGAATTTCCTCAATTCCAACAATTCTACATACGTTTATAGAATCATACATCCTGGAACAAAACAAACTGCAGGGATGTCGAAAAACTCTGAAATATTTGTGGTGCCTGCCTGTAATAATTGATTATTTCACTGGTGACTACGTTCATCTACTTGCACCTATATAACTGTTTACGCAATATTTTTGAGGATCTGTCAAAAAATTGAATATAGTTTTACGATGGAGGTTGGCTGCATCAGCAATCTGATATATTTTTTAGTAATAAATTTGTTTTCTCTGAACGCTTTCTACTAAAAATTATATTTTACATTCCTAATAAGCAGCATTTTTGTTTATTAATCATGGAGGTGAGATGACGCTCTTCCATTCAAAATGCGACTTAATCATTTTGCACAAAAATAAATTTTCTATGAAAAGCATGACTTGAACTACAAATAATAAGAAGTCAACAAATAATAAAAAAAAAGCTATTGCATAATTTAAATGCATTCTCAAAGCAAATGCGTCCAGATTTGTTTGCACATTTGCTTGGGATATATCCTGTATATATACATATGAATTCATATACAATACAATTTAAATTAATATTAAGTTGGGAGTGCTTGTTATATGGTTGATGGAAACCTCTAATAAAAAAAAAATCGAATTTGTATTTATTAACCTGCATGCGACTGATCATCCTCACCGCCTGTGGTGTAGCGCCGCCCATGTATAACTTTATCTCTGTGAAAGTTGAAAGAGATAATTAATAAGAAGATGGCAAGTAATTAAAAATCTGGTTGTGGCTCACCTGAATCCAGCTTGATTAGCGTAGACCAATTTGCTAGACCCATCTAGAGATACTTCTTCGACAGAATGATGATTCGGAGCTGTTGCTGCCCCGCCGTAGGTTTTCGTGATCGGTTTCTTCGAGTAAGGGGGGTCGTACTTTAAGGTCGTTGTCTTGCGTCTATGCGGAGGTCGACATCGGAGTTGACGATTTTCAATGTTATTTCATATAGGTTTTTTTTGTTTGTTGTGTTACAAATTTTTGCATACGCACAGGGCATAGAAGTAGTATACATAATCAGGATAGCGTATGGTGCGTATGATTTATAGTTTGTTATCAATATAATAGCGGTTTAGTACACAATGTCAGGCATGTTTGGTTTCTTGATGATTTTGTTGGTGAGATGGATATTTGTTTATATATGAAAGCGAGCATTTACACACACACACAAAATATTATATATATATATATATATGTAGTCTATATATAGAATATATATAATATATAGATATACTATATATATATAATATATATATATACTATATACTATATATATATACAGTTTTTTTTTAAAAAAAAATATATATATAATAAAATTACATACAATGTTTTCAATAATTCTACAATTTTTGTGTGGAATTGATAACAATACTTTAAAAATGTGTGCATACTTAAACCGTGTATTCATAAATACAGTAAGTATGTGGCGATGTATGTGTATAATTTTACTGGAATAGTTATGAATTTAGAATGCGATGTTATCAGAAAGGAAACATCCAATTATAAAGAAAGCCTTAATGTTAAGTACCAGATAATGAAAAATGAGACGGAAAAGCTTTATTGTAATGCATTGTGGGTTCTTAATTTGTGTTACTTGTAATGTTGCATAAGCAATAAATATATATATATATACATACACATAAAAAATATACCCTGAATTTCGTATTAACAATAAAATAAAAGTATTCTGGAAAGGTAAGCATATTTACATACATACGTCTAAGAGCAACTCTTTCACAAGGGTGTGAAAAAAATTTGGTTTATATTGCAATGCATATAATAGGGGAAAAGAGGCATAGTAGTTACTATAAAGTATATATATTATTGATCAGTACGATAAAACGAGTCGATTCGAACACTTCCATCTGTCTGTCCGTCCGGATATATGAAAGTATGGATCTTGGAAAATATAAGAGACTTCAAGATATTAATATTCTATACATCAGCATGACGAGGTCCCGAGATCTCAGATCTCAGAGCTGAAAATTTTACCAGATGCTACGTATATATGCATGCTCCAGATTCATCGGACATATGGAAACCAAATTCGGTTTGTATCCATTTGATTCAGCCCCACTTCCGTTGACTGGATCAACGATCGAGCAAGCTGGAATGTCTCGTCCTTGATTATTTTGTTTCCGGTGAGGTTTCAATACAAATAGACTTTTTGTATTTTGGTCCAAATATATATTTTAATAATGTATATATATGCGTTCTACCTTTTTGCGAGGGCGGATTTTGGTGACTCTAGCTCTCATAGTCTCTGAGATCTATGTGTCATACAGACGGGCAGAGGAACAATGCTGGATCGACTCGGCTGTTAATTCTTATTAAGAATACATGTACTTTATACGTTCAAAAAGACTATATTTTATAAGCTATATGATATATTTGTCCAATCTGGATGAAACTCGAACTTAACCAGCGTTCTGACAAAAGAAGCATCTGATCAAATTTCAGCTCTGTAGGTTTTAAGACTTCTGAGATCTTTGTGTTGAAATAGACGGACGGTCAGACGGACATGGTTATGTCAATTCCCCTTGTCATGTCAGATATATATATTCTTTATATAGTCGGAAACGCTCCTTTCTGTACGTTGCAAACTTCCTCAAAGTCCCAGTTATACATTATCCCATAGCTACAACCGTAGCGGTGCACCGCGGTGCTAGTAATGCTAATTTTCTGCTAACACATTTATTCATAAATTCATTGACTGTTTATAGTCGTACTCTAGTGAAGTAAACGAGTTTATCACAGAAGGACCCCGTTTCCGACCCCATAAAGTATATATATTCTTGCTCAGCATCAACAGCGGAGTCAATCAAGGCGTGTCCGATGTCGGAGACTAAGAGCTGGAGTCACCAAATTTGGTGTGTAGACTCCCCTTGTGTTTCGTAATGTTAATTAGCCTCCCCGAAACACAGCGCTGTCTGACAAGCCAAAAAGCCTAACGTCTGAAGAGTTAATTAATTTTGTTACTTGTCAATTTCTATTGCATATTGAGAAGCGTTTCAAGTTTGGTTGTCCGTTGGCCTTCAACATAAAGTTTTGCTTTTACCGATTGAACTATATCGGCGTTTCCTCACTCACTTGACCTCGAGCTTGCTAAATAAATAACATGTAATAATAAAAATGTCGCTAAAATAAACCGACAGAACTAACAACGCTATAGTCGATATTCCAACTATAAGATACTTGTACTCAGCAATTATTTAATATTCTCATACAAATGCTCTCATAAGAATGTTTTTCACGATTTTGTCTACATTTATTGTGTGTTATATATATACCGAGTTTCAAATAGATGTGTTAAAATTGGGGAGATATAATAAATTTATCGATTTGCGAGGGCGAAACAAACTTGATCAGTGTGTACACTAGGGGAATCTACGTACCAAATTTGGTGACTCCAGCTTTTATAGCCTCTGAGATCTAGGTGTTCATACAGATGGACAGACGAGCACGGCTAGATCGACTCAGCTGTTGATGCTGAACACGAATATTTATACTTTATATCGTCGGAAATGCCTTATTATATGCGTTGCAAACTTCATGACAAAATGAATATACATTCACATTTTTTGTGAATGGTATACATATGAATGTCAAACAAATTCGGAAAGAATCGATTCTATGGGATTCTGTGGCATACATACTTTTTGGAGTATGCCATAAATATACATAATATGTGCCGGAGCAACAGGGCATCAAAAATAAGAATATTATAGTCCCATTCAAACTTTAAGATATTCGTACTCAGCATTAATTCCATATTTGCAAAATATAACTCCCAAAAGTAGATTATACTGTTTTTTTTTTGGGTGGGAAGTTTTTGGAACGGATCGCTATAAAATTAATAAAAATGGTGGGAGGTATAGGGTTTTTCGATTTGATCAAACTCTATCTGGCTGTATACCAGGTAGTCTTTTTTGTGAAAGAATGCGAAAGAAGCAAAGACCAATTTGCTCAAATCGATATATTTTAAACGACTTTTTTTAATGTATTTTGTATGCGGCCGGAAACGCTGCCTTTAGTCTGGTTTATACATTTACGAATAAAAGCAAAGGTAATTTAAATCACTTATATAAACATATCGATATATGCTGTTTGAATATAACGGCTATATCGTATATATCTACATAATGTATCATAAATCGATAGAGCAGATATACATATATATATTGGGAAGAAGCAGAATAGTACTCATATGTACATATTCATTTGTTGGTATCCGTATATAATGAAACACATATTATATAAACGCATATTCTTCTTACATAAGCAACTACGTATGTATGGCAGCAAAACTCACAAAAAATATATTTTTGATCTGGAGAGCGGTGCTTTGCTTCAGTCTATAGGCATTTTGTTAAACTGTGACTCTTAATAGGTGCAATTTTTAAATACATATTTTGAATTGTTGCTCAGTGGACAGAACTATTAAAATTAAGCGACTGTAAAAAGAGTTACCAAGTGTGTTTCGTTTGTATTACCGCTGAGGAGTAGCCGAGGTAAGCACTGCTTCCTTCTATGTATGTATATGTGTAACGTAAATGTATTTATACTCGTTCTCTAGTAAACGAGTATATTGTATTCGTGCAAATGTATGTAACAGGCAAAAGGAAGCGTTTTCAACCACATAAAGTATATATATTCTTGATCAGCATCAACAGCCGAGTTGATCTAGCCCTATCCGTCTGTCCATCCGTATGAACACCTAGATCTATAAAGCCTAGAGACCAAATTTGGTACGTAGACTCTCCTTTTGGGGGGCGTCAGATCAAGATTTCTGTCTCCTTCCCACTATCACATGTGCTTGCTGCTGCTTCAATGGGTGACTTGAACGTGCTTGGAACTTAAGAGGTGGAAGGGGGATATAAACAGCCGCTCTAGTGCCTTTTTGCATTGTTGGGATTGGAGCAAAATAAATTCAATTGAATAAATTTAAAGCAGTGTTACTGTTCTAATTATTCTTGCTATTTATGATAAAGACGTTTTGCGAAAATATAATAAGTATATAAGTTAACAAGAGTTAACGAAATAAGTCACTGGATGGGGCGAACTCTGCATTATCGTAAAATAAGCAGTTTCGTCTTCCGAGAGATGCCGATCGTACTTTTGCGGGGTAGCGACGGGCGTCGTTGCCGACAGCGGAGAGTTTATCTTTATGAAGTTTAAGTTTAGTCTTTAGTGGTTCGTCGAAAGGCAGAGACGTCTAATGTTCTGTCCTGACGACATTAATTGCTCAATATTCACTTACATTAAATACATGATTAATATCATAACTAAGCCACATATTAAATCATTACTGGCGCCCAACACGATCGGACAACACCCGAGATTAATTAAATAAAATCAATTAGCGCGGAGACAACGCCCGCTAAGCGATAAGAAAAAAAGAAGAGGAATAAAGCCACACTAACAAAAGAGCGCGGAGACAACGCCGGCTCCAAGGTTAGGCAGTTACAATCATAAACTGCGCTCGCGGCAGATCTAAAAATAGATCGCTGCACTCACACCACTAAGCACCCCAAAATCAATTTGCGGGGGAGCGTTCGACTGCACTAAGAAGCTCGTAGCCACCGAGTATAAATAAAAGGCAATTATTTGACCCCAAAATTTTACACCAAAGCGGACTGCTTTGGGCAGCGGCGACGATAGAGAGGAATTAGCACCAACACAACTGGAGAGCAGCTAAAGAAGAACATCGCCAAGGGGGGATATATCAACATAGCCAATAAAAGAAGAACATGTAAGTGAAACTTTTTTTCAAATATCGCCCAAGTGTCATTAAAAAAAAAACAAAAGCAAAGAAGTATAGCATAGAAAACAAAACAACATTCATATACAAAAAAAACACTCGGGCGTCCATGTTTCTTAGATCTGTATCTTCTTTCTACCTGCCTTATCTGTTGCGATAAGCGTCAGTAGGAAGCATAACACCACGAATGCATTGTTGTCGGCGGGCAAAACCAAAAGAAGTCTGTGTTTGAGGGAACTTGAATTAAACTCTCAAATAGAATAACTGATAACAGCGGCTCGGCGTAGCTGGGACTGACCGACGACAAAAACAAACGAAACGTGGGGGGCCGAATAAGAGATAATTCGCATATGCCCATTCATAACAACATCAGCTACTTAGTAAAATTGCTCAACGAACTCAGCTTAGACTCTGAGATTGAAGAGTAGAAGGAATGGATGCAGCACAGATCCAAGCTATCATAGCTGCGGCGGTCAGCTTTGCACTGGCATCGCAAAAAGCTGACTTTGAGGAGCGTTTGCGAGTGGTAACTGACCAGCTGCAGGCTGCTAGAGTTCAGGCCCCAGAGGCCAAGGCCTACGAGCCAATTACCTTAAATCGAGAAATACCTTGCGATGAGACTCTGGATGCGGTAAAAACGCTGCCAGAGTTCCATGGGGCCCATGAGCAATACGTCTCCTGGCGCCAAACAGCAAAAGCTGCCTATAAGCTATACGAGGGATTTGTAGGCAGTTCAACTCATTACCAAGCGGTCCTCATAGTCAGAAATAAGATTAGAGGCTCCGCTGACTCGCTCTTGTCGTCGTTCAACACAGTGCTGAACTTTGAGGCAATCATCAATCGCCTCGATTTCACATATTCTGACAAGCGTCCACTGCACTTGCTAGAACAAGAGCTTGCCACTCTTCGGCAGGGTGGCATGTCCATCACACAGTTCTATGAAGAGGTTGAGAAGAAACTCACCCTTCTCACAAACAAAACGATCATGTCACAAGACGCCGCTCAAGCGCAATTTATTAATGAAAAGTATAGGGCCGACGCACTCCGTGTCTTCATTTCAGGTCTAAGAAGAGGCGTCACAGACATACTGTTTGCGGCGCAGCCTAAAGACTTGCCATCAGCTCTGGCAATGGCGCAAGAAATTGAGGCCAACCACGATAGGCATGATTTTGCGGCAAATTACGCAAGGGCATTAGAAACTAAGGGCCAGAACTGAACCAGATACAGACAGGGGGGGCAGAACGAGCCCGACCACTATAGAAGGCAATCAAAAAACCCATTTTACACGAGCAATCAGGGCAATCACCAAACAGATGGCCACCGTTGCCAAGATAAGGTGGAGATGATGGATGTTGACCCATCCTCTTCTAAGTTCCGTCAGCCAACTAACTTTCAAAAACGGCAGGGATCCAATTTGGCTATGACAAACTTTACTAACGGGCACCAACAAGGTGCGTTCAAGAGGCCGGCCAGTTCCCAGAGACTCTCCGACCAGCGCAGACAGAGGGTAAATCACCTCGCTCAGGAAAATCCGGACCAGTACGAACAACAGTACGAACAGTTAGCATCGGAGACAGCGGATGAGATCGATGAGGAAAATAAAGCGCGATACGACAGTGATACTGTCAATGCAAGGTATGCAAAAAATGTTTCCTCACTATGTTCGGCATTAAAAGCTCGTTTTTCATCTTGCCAGAGCTGTCAACTTTTGATGGCATCGTAGGGCTTGATACGCTGGCTGCGGCTGGCGCCAATATAAACCTGCGGACAAAGACACTCGACTTCGGACATAAATCTGAAAGAATCCTATTCCGCAAGTGCCCCAACGTCAACTTCACAGAAGTGGACGACATCGAGGTTCCGCCAACAGTAAAGAACGAGTTTCTCAGAATGATGTCCAACCGTATAAAGGCATTTGCAGATCCAACTGAAATGCTGCCCTTTAATACGGCGGTAATGGCCACAATTAGGACCAAGGATGAGGAGCCGATCTACTCAAAAATGTACCCTTTCCCTGTAGGGGCCACCGGTTTCGTCAATGACGAAATAAAAGAACTATTGCGGAACAAAATCATTCGGCCGTCCAGGTCTCCGTACAACAATCCCATTTGGGTCGTCGGAAAAAAAGGCACCGACGAGTTGGGTTCAAGCAAGAAACGACTAGTCATAGACTTCCGCAAGCTTAACTCAAAAACCATACCAGACAAGTACCCGATGCCTTGTATCTCCATAATACTTTCAAATCTGGGGAAGGCACGATACTTCACCACCCTTGACCTAAAGTCAGGGTACCACCAAATACCGTTAGCTGAACGCGATCGTGAAAAGACGTCATTTTCGGTAAACGGGGGTAAATATGAGTTCTGTCGTTTGCCATTTGGCCTCAGGAATGCATCTAGCATTTTTCAACGGGCCATTGATGACGTATTGCGGGAGCATATCGGTAAAATATGTTATGTGTACGTTGACGACGTCATCGTATTTTCAAAGAGTGAGGCAGATCATGTCAGAGACATTGACACCATGCTCAGCAGCCTCCACGACGCAAACATGAGGGTGTCAAAGGAGAAGTCCCAGTTCTTCAAGGGACAAGTGGAATTCCTTGGTTTTGTGGTGTCAACCGAGGGCACAAGAACAAGCCCCGATAAGGTCAAGGCCATTCAGGAATTCAGACAGCCCTCCACCCTGTTTGCGGTAAGATCCTTCTTGGGTCTTGCCAGTTACTACAGGTGCTTTATAAAAAACTTCGCTCAGATAGCAAGGCCTATTTCTAGCATTTTGAAAGGAGAGAATGGTTAAATCAGCAAACAGCGCTTAAAAGCTATTCCCATACAGTTTGATGAGGTACAAAAGCAGGCCTTTCACAAACTTAGGAATATTTTGGCGTCGGAAGACGTTATTCTCGACTACCCAGACTTTAACCAACCGTTCGACGTAACCACTGATGCTTCATCCAGCGGCATCGGGGCGGTGCTGTCGCAAGGTAATAGACCCATAACCATGATTTCTAGGACTCTGAAGGACGGAGAGCTAAACTATGCGACCAATGAGAGGGAACTACTGGCCATAGTTTGGGCCCTAGATACGCTTCGTCACTACCTACATGGGAAGAGTGACATTAATATCTACACAGACCATTAATTTTCGCCGTTTCTGATAGAAACCCAAATTCCAAGATAAAACGTTGGAAAGCGAGAATTGAGGAGTACGGCGCGAGAGTTTTATACAAACCAGGCAGGGACAATCATGTAGCGGATGCGCTGTCGAGGCAAGATATTAATGCCTTAGAGAGCCAGAGTAGATCCGACGCAGCTGCTATTCATAGTGAAGCCTCGTTTACTTACGTAATTGAGGCCACAGACAAACCAGTGAACTGCTTCAGGAATCAGATAATCCTGGAAGAATCAGACACCAGTTCAAAGCAGCTTCACATCCTTTTCTCTGGAAAAACCCGTCACAAGATTGACTTTGTCAGTCGAGACACACTTCTTGCATCCGTCAAAGAAGTGGTAAAGCCTGGGGTCGGTAACGCCGTCTATTGCACTTTGCCGACTTTGGCGTTCGTGCAGAATGACCTGGTAAAGGCCTTGCCGGGCACAAAATTTCGGTATTGCAAGACCCTGGTGACGGATATCACAAACGACGGGGAACGAAGGGAAATAATAACAACCGAACATAATCGGGCGCACAGGGCAGCCCAGGAGATTGTAAAGCAGGTGCTGCGCGATTATTATTTTCCAAAAATGGAAAAAATCGCGGCAGAAGTGGTAACAAACTGCAAGATATGCCAAAAAGCTAAGTATGACAGGCACCCAAGGAAGCAAGAATTCGGGGTGACCCGACACCGGCAAGAGTAGGCGAGTTTGTTCACATCGACAAATTCTCCACCGCAGGGAAGTACTTCCTCACCGCGATTGACAAATTTTCAAAGTTTGCAATAACGCAACAAGTCGCTTCGCGCACAATAACAGACATTAAAATACCAATTCTGCAACTAGTGAATATCTTCCCAGCTATTAAAACTATCTACTGTGACAATGAGGCAGCCTTCAATACTGAGACCATACGGTCCTTATTGAAAAACCAATTCAACATCGATATAGCGAATGCCCCACCGTTGCACAGCACATCAAACGGACAGGTAGAGCGCCTCCACAGCACCTTGTTAGAAATCGCCAGGTGTTTGAAGTTGCAACGCCGGGTGGACGACACGATCGAGCTACTCATTCTAGCAACCATCGAATACAACCGAACCATCCACTCTGTCACAAACAAGACACCCATGGATATGGTCCACGCAAATTGCGACCTTGGGGAGGAGATAATGTTGAAACTGGCAAAGGCCCAACAAGAACAACTTGATAGGAACAACCCAAACAGACAAAATAGGACCTTTGATGTAGGAGAACAGGTCCTAGTGAAAGCCAACAGGAGGTTAGGAAATAAACTAGCTCCCCTCTGTGCTGAGCAAAGGGTAGAAGCAGATCTAGGAACCACCGTTCCTATTAAAGGGAGGGTGGTCCACAAAGACAATTTGAGGTAGGTAAGGAATTATGTTTAGGAAACAGATTTTATAGCACTAAGTTCGGATAAATAAGGGAAATTCATAGTTAAGTAAGGGAAACTGTATAACATAGTAAGTGGCTGTGTCCCTAATTTCTTATAGGATATCAGTTCGATATTTCTGCATCCTAGCAATCATACCGTTGACAGCTTTGACCGACTTAAAACTGACAGATAATCACAAATTCGAGAGCACAAACACAGATCAACGCCCTCACCGATACCGTCAACCAGTTATTAAAAGTAAACAGAAAGGAAGAAATCAATACTTCCCACCTTTATAAGATCCTTTTAACCAGAAACAGAATCTTGACGCTCGAATTGCAAAACCTAATGATCGCCACCATTTTGGCTAGAGTAAATATTGTAAATCCAGCTATCATAGATGATGACTTCGGGGCGATTATGAAGAAAAGTTCAACAGATATCAGCGTTACCCAACTATTGGGCGCTGCCAATGTGAGGGCACTAGCTAATAAGGAATTCATAATTTTTGTAATCGAAATACCTAGACCTAAGTTCATTTGCAAAAAGATAACTATCTTCCCAGTCGCACACAAAGGAATAGCGATCCGGTTACCCCAGAGCATCTTAGCAGAATGTGGCAACAAAATCATCGCCGCCTCATTACCCTTCTGTAAGGAGGCACCAGCGAATAGCTGCGCACAAGACCAGGTTGACCAGGCTGCTCACATCAACGGGAAAATTTACACCAACTCCAAAAATGCGCCGAAGAGGATCCCGGGCGTGGCGACTTCTTCGAAGATTAACGTCACCAGCCACCAAGCTCTGTTAAGCCTGCCGTACCTTCAGAAGTTAATAGAGGAAAATCTGCAACACCTGACCAAAGTCCAGTCACACCTTACGATCGGTTCCATACTGGCTACCGTCGTGTGCGCTGCTCTAGACGGCGTTTCTTGGTAGTTGCGGATTAGGCAGCAGAAGGGAAACACCATCGCGGTTCAGCAGATGCTGAAGAGCACGGGCTTGACCGAGGACGGTCAAGTTTTGAAGGAGGGAGTAGTTAACAAGAGTTAACGAAATAAGTCACTGGATGGGGCGAACTCTGCATTATCGTAAAATAAGCAGTTTCGTCTTCCGAGAGATGCCGATCGTACTTTTGCGGGGTAGCGACGGGCGTCGTTGCCGACAGCGGAGAGCTTATCTTTATGAAGTTTAAGTTTAGTCTTTAGTGGTTCGTCGAAAGGCAGAGACGTCTAATGTTCTGTCCTGACGACATTAATTGCTCAATATTCACTTACATTAAATACATGATTAATATCATAACTAAGCCACATATTAAATCATTACTTATATACATTTTCCTCACACGTGTTGTTGTGTTGGTGGTGTCCCTTTGCCTGTCCAGTTTTTGCTCTTGACTCAGTCAACGGACAAAATCAAAGGGAAATCCCAAACTTTTAGGCACTCATTTGTTCATTGATATAGCAAAATATCAAAAAGATGCTTATTCTACCTGCTCTAGCAATGGTCATAGGTGAGGATTATCACAATGTTTTCTACTATTGAGTGTCTTGAATATTGAATAAATACTGAGTAAGAGTATCTTATAGTCGGAATACAGCGTTCTTACTAGTTTTCATATCCAATACCGTATGATAGAGTGCATGTGTGGATAGAGTGTACAGATTTATGAATATATTTACAGCAGTTCTTATTACACTTCCAAAAAAAATGCTGAGCAAATATACTAAGCAGTATAAAAAAAAACAATTATCTAATAGTTTTTTAAAGTACATGCACTGAAAGAAATCCTTTTAGCTTTATATTTTAAAATTTGGAATTAAAGTTATCAGTTTCAGTTACAGTTACAGCTTAATCCGGATTACAATTGAATGGATATGGATAAGTTTTTGAATTTTATCAAGTAATTCAATGCAGAATTTATTTGTATTTTTTTTTTATTTATATATTCTAATTTAGTACTCATCGAGTTCAGGGTATATTATATTCGAGTAGACTTATGTAAAATGCATTAATAGGCGTTTCCTTTTTCATAATATATTTACTTATTAGATACATCTTTGCAGGAACAGCAAAGTAAGCAATTTTTTTTTGTGGTTTTGACTATAATGGTATCTGATCGATTTGAGAAATGACCAATCGGTAGATAATGTCTTTTTATCAACGCAATATGTGGAAAATGTAGAAGGTATTGCTATTATGGATTTGTGACCCTAGCTCTTTAGATTAATCATACAAGCGGATGGCAAAATTGCCGAATAAATACAAACTGAGTTTGAATTGAATTTAATGAAAAAGAAAACGTTTTGGCACTAAATGGGGGCTGATATACGTCTTTGATCTGGAGTACATTTGATTTGATTTTGATTAAATATATTGAATATATATATATTTACTATGTACTTTTTATACTGTATATATAGACAATGTATTATTGATTGTAAACTTCTATACATTCACGATAAGATACTCTTACTCAGCATTTCATATTTAACGAATACAACTCTCAAAAACATCCAATAACATTTATTTTTTGTAATTTTTGGAAAAAACCTTTTTAACAATTTTCATTTTTCGATTGTTATGAAATTTGGCAGATCACTAGATTATGCCACTACATTGCCACAGTTATGTTCCTGTACGTAAAAAAAAAACAAGTTTAAACAAAATAAAGAAAAATATTGGGTGATATTTTTCAACTTGCGGAGCTGGAGGGGGTATGGTAAAATATTCACAGAATTTGTCTGACGCCGCACTAAGAGAGTTAAATACCAATTTTGGGGACTTTATCTTTTACAGTCTTCGAGATATAGGAATTCATACAGACAAAAGGACGGACAGACGAAGGTTCGGATCGTCTGTTGATCAGGATCAGAAATATATAAAGTCTACTCTATAGGAGCAAAACAATATATTCAGCCTCATATTGGAGCCTTCTTATATTTTTCTTATATTCGTATTGTTGGCTATAGCGTTCTTACCTTTTCTTCTCTCTCCATTGTATTGTTTTCATTAGAAAATGTATTCATATTTTCCATCACGAGAGTTGGTAATTATGATAGATCAATAATATATGTATGTACATATATAGTGTGCTTATGCAAGCCATATATTAAAATAAAAATCTGCTCTTTCGCCATGCATTTACGAAAAGAAAGTGTATTCTGTATTCGTTCATTTTTTAACTAACCAAAATATTGATAGATGTTTATCTATTTTGACTTTAGGTAGGATATGATGGGAAATGTACAATGACAGGGCGATAACGAAAACGATTAACCAACCGAAAGTGATAAGGAAAGCTAATGAAGTTTTAGCCATTTTCTGATTATGAGGCCAAATCGATGTGTGTGTTTGCGTGTATTTGCTTTTGGAAGTGAAGTGGTGATCCTTTGATATTGATATGAACATACGATAATACACAAACAAAACATAATTGCATTTATTTAATGCTTTCTGTGTGTATATTGTATTATCAATCATTTAATTTGCAGTGGTATCTAATCGGCTTATCGGAAAACAGCGGGCTTACTCAGCAGAAAGCACCACCATAACTCAAAGGCAGTTTCGTCTATGTTGGGCCCTAACCGCAAAAAGATATTTGCTGTGACTTTTACTTTTATGTATTTAAGTACACACGCATTACAAAAAAACCTTTCACTCTTATTCTAAATGTATAAAGTGAGTATTTTTGGCTTTGGGCTGCAAGTTAGCGGGCATTAGGTATTGGGCGTTAGGTATGTGGGTTGCAGTATATTTAAGATAGTTTGTTATTATGTAAGTGATAAATTTGCAATTGCTTATTTTATGGCACTATATAACATCTCAAGCGAGAGTTTTCTTGTAAAGGATAGACTAAACTGAACAAAGGAAGTAATGAAAAAACGTCAACAGCATTACCGCCGTGTTGACACCTCATACACATGCATACGTACATATGTATGTATGTATACTTGTATATCCATGGCAATTTTTACGCGCCCTTGTACAAATTGTATGTATATGTATTTCACTTAAGATCAATTATCTAAAATAAAAGTACCTAATTAAAAGAAATCAAGCCATCTACTATAAAATTACATACTTATACATGAAAACATGAAGATACAAAAATAAATTACAAACATATACAAAGTATTACTGGGCAAAAGAAAAAATTCCCTTGAAGGATGCGTACGGATTGCCAATTTTACATACACGTGTTTATCGTCTACACTGTACTCACTTCACATAATTTGTCAGAATATCTACAAAAAAAAAAAATTACTTAATAAATGATCACCGATCACAAAACCAATCATTGTGTGGTGCCTGGACTGGCAGGCCTTGTCAAATGTATGCAAATGCATAGCGAACGAAAGAAAATATCTCTTTCAAAGAAAGATTTTATATATTCATTACTCATTCTGTCTTTAGGTTGCCGATGAAAAGTGCTTAGAAGCCATACAAATTGGTTACATACATTATTATACCCTGGACCTATGGTGACAGGGTAGATTAAAGTTGTTGCAATGTATGTAAGAAGCAAAAGAAAGCGTTTAGGACCCCATAGGACCCCATGACAAGCCTCCATAGAACCAATATCTCCAAATGAACGCAAAATGTTTGTTTTCATCCAAATCGAATCGAACCGTTGACCAAATTTCATAAGGTTCGGTTTGCTATATGAAAGATCAGCTTACTACGTACAGGGTATTTAACTTAAGCAAGTTTGACTGTAGCGCCTTTACTTGTTTGAGTGTTAGTTTAATTATCCATCTTAGTTTCCATTTTTTTCACACAAATACTGATATCTTAATCACCCGCAAGCGGTTTATGATCAGTAAAATTTGGTATTAATAGGTTATGAGATAATCCTAGTATTCGTATATCAGGTAAAAGTAATCTGATTGTGTAATTTGAACACGTGTTTGCTGATATTTAAGCTACATTTGTTGTGAACACATCTGGCTAATTCTTTGATCATGTTAAAAGTTGTACTGATTTGAATATGAGTGAAATATTTGTAGAAATACTAAATGATGCTTTAAACTATAAGCAAGAAAGAAAAAGTAGCATCGGCTTGCCGAAGCTTATACACCATTCACATTCTAAATATGTAACCGATCTAGATCGGTGATCTAGATCAAATCCGGTCGGTAAGCGTGGGGCTACAGTGGACACAAGGGATACAAGACGAATTTGTTTTGATTGTAATGGAAAACAGAAACATATACTAATAAGAGTTCATTCCGAAAGAATCGGTAATATGGTAGCTACATGATATAGTTGTTTGATCTTGATCAAATTTGATTAGCAGACGTATGGCATCCACAAATGGATACTAACCGAATTTGGTTTAAGATAGATGAAAAACATAAAAGTTATGCTCCTCAGTGTTCATTCCGGATTAATCGGTTATATGGGAGCTATATGATATCATTGTCCGATCTGGATAAAACTCGAACCAGCGTGCATACAAAAGAAGCATCTGGTAAAAATTTCAGCTTTGCAGCTTATAACACTTTTGAGATCTTTGTACTGAAATAGACGGACGGACGGATATCTTCAAAGCAAATCGAATTTGTTGACGGCCGACTTGAATTGTCAATATCTCAAGTAAATTTTGTAACAAAATCATTGAATCGCCAACTTGATTTGATATTTGCTTCTGACCTTCCATTTCAATGGTCTCTAAAATCAGTCCGCGTTTGCTTCCTGAAGACCTGTTTCACCCATCTTTACACGTTATTATGGAAATTCCTATTCCTGCTGTACCTCATTCAACTTGTCAGCTTGAACATATTCATTTAGAAAGGCTGATTTCGCTAGTCTTATCAATGCCATCTTTCGATCAGACTGGTCATACTTGTACAATTGTAGAGACAGTGCGGTTGACTTCTTTTACAAAATTCTTTATTCCATTTTTAAGGATTTGGTTCCGTTCAGTAGTCCTGTTAGGCTTACTAAGCCTCCTTGGTTTACTACACAGTTGTCCAATCTAAAAGATATCAAATCTAGACTCTTTAAGAAGTTCGAAGTCTCGGGAAGGTCGTCCGACTATTCGCGCTCTATTGCTGCTCGTTCAAGGTTCGCTGTCATTCATTCCGAGTGCTATAAAGCATATTTACATCGCTGTAGGGTTCAATTTTCTCAGGACCCAAAACAATTTTATAATTTTGTTAATTCAAATCGTTTAATATCGGTCCTACCTTCTTCATTATTTTATATAAATATTATAGCAAAAAGAGATCAAGGCATTGCCAATTTGTTTGCAGAGTTCTTTCAAACCACTTATTCCTCTCTTAAGTGTCGGTCTGATCAGATATACCTTTATAGCTTACACAGGTCTAAAAGCATTCCACCTCTTAGGCCCAGCTTTTTGCCTGGTCCTGACGGTGTTCCGGGGTGTATTCTAAGATTCTGCGCTGATGCGCTTTGTAAGCCGATTCTGAAGCTTTTTGATCTATCTTTAAATTCTTCGTCTTTCCCTTCTCTCTGGAAGGAGTCGTTCATTTTTCCTCTCCGTAAAAAGGGGAATAAGTCGGATGCCCAAAACTACAGAGGTATATCAGAACTGTAACTTCACAGTTACAACACTCTTGTGGTTCTATAATTTCATCTGCTCAGCATGCGTTTATGAAGCATAGGTCTACCACCACTAATTTACTAGAATTTTCTTCTTTTGTAATACAAGGATTTAAGAAAAAAACGGACGTCATTTACACTGACTTCAGGAAAGCATTTGACTTCCCATCCCATCTTCTCAATTGGTTTTTTGACTACCTTAATCTCAGAACTCAGCAAGTTCTTTTTAATAACTCTTGCTCTAAGTCCCTTAGGGTTACATCAGGTGTATTGCAGGATAGCCACCTCGGTCCCTTCTCTTCACATTATTTATCAATGACTGCAAAAGGGTCTATCCCACTCTCGTGTACTTATGGACGCCGACGACGGTAAACATTGTTTGTCCTTCAACGACTCTTCCTCCCACTTTAGGCTGCAGGTCAACTTATTAAATCTCAACTGTTCTAAATGCAAAGCTATGTCGTTTTGTCGTAGCATACCGCTTCAGATATCGTACCATCTTAACGTACCATCCTTGATCGGATCGACTCAGTTGATGACTTGGGTGAAATTTTAGATCCTAAGTAATAATTCGACTTACACATTTCAATTGCCGTCAATAAGGCTGTGGGTGCTCTGGGATTTATCAAGCGATGGTCAGAGGGATTTGATGATCCTTATACAACTAAGCTACTGTATACTTCTCTGGTCCGACATATTTACAGTACGCATGGTGTGTTTGGTGTCCTCAATACAGGAATCACCAGGACCGCATTGAGTCTGTTCAAAAGAAATGCTTACTGTTTGCTCTCCGTGGGTTGAATTGGGACCCCAATAACCCCCTTTCTTCATATGCAAGTAAGCTACTGCTAATAAACCTTCCATCTCTTGAAAATCGTAGAATTGTGCTTAATGTTATATTTATACATCAGCTGATTAATGGTGATATTGACCCGCCGTCTTTAATTAGCCTAATCAGTTTTTGTGTTCCTCCTAGAACTACTAAAAAATATGTTCCTATCTGTAATTCTGCACTGTAATTTTATCTCCTGCATGAACCTTTACGTGTCCTTTTTGTATTAGTTGCTTTAATCAAGATTACGATATTCCTGTGTTACACCAGACATTGTTCGCGTTTCGGCCATATAATGCTCATGGCTTTCTCTTAAATAATTACTAACACGCACTAAGTTCTTTACCATTTCCGAATCTATAATATCATGAGACATGCCACGATGAAAAACTAATGTCATGCTATTTTCACATCATATGCTACTAAGTGTGCATTCTAAAACAGTTGGTTGTATGGAAGCTATTATATGACATAGCTGTCCAATCCGAATAACATTTAAACTCAAACAGAGTCCAGATATAAGAAACTTATGGTTGAAATTTCATTTCTGTAGATCTTCAGACTTCCGAGAATTGCTTTTTATACTCGTACTCTAGAACAGTAAACGTGTATATTGAATTAGTTCAAATGTATGTAACAGGCAAAAAGAAGTTTTTTCCGACCCCATCAAGTGTATATATTCTTGATCAGTATCAACAGCCGAGTCTATCTAGCCGTGACCGTTTGTATGAACACCTAGATCTCAAAGACTATAAGAGCTAGAGAAACCAAATGTGGTATGCTGACTCCAATAATGTTTCGTTAGATTATGTTTGTTTTCAAATTTTGCCGTTTCGAATCTCCCACAATTTTGGACTTATTTGGTTAAAGCTCGGCTTATGTATGTCAAATTTCATTAATATCGTAAAAAAAAACATTTTGTATGAGAGCACCTCACTCTCAAAAAAAACAAGTAAGAACGCTATAGTCGATATTCCGACTATAACACACAAACAAATTTTTTTTTATTTATTCTTATTTTTGTGGGGGTCGGGTGCTTTTAAAACAAACTTGATCTGACGCGTCCTTAGGGGAGTCTACATACCATATTTGGTGACGAGATCTAGGCGCTCATATAGATAAGGTTCTTACACAAATTTAAAGCAAACTTCATCTGACGCTCCACAAGAGGAGTCTACATACCAAATTTGGTGACTTTTGTTCTTACAGTCTCCGAGATCTAGGTGTTCATACAGGCGGACAGACGGACTAGGCTAGATTGACTCGGCTGTTGACGCTTATCGAGAATATATATACTTTATGTGGTCGGAAACGCTTCCTTTTGCATGTTACATATATTTGCAAGAATACAGTATGCTCGCTTACTCTACTAGAGTACGAGCATAAAACAGTTTGGAAGAAAACTAGACATCTCTAATCCAATTCAATAATAAAAGACTACCAAACAACATTAACGAATCATCCAACGGCAATAATTACTTCATAATCAAGACCAAATCACATCGCTTGTGATTCCAAGCAAAAAAAAATCTAAGGACAATGAACTAAAAAACCTAAGACCAATAAGCCTAGTCTCAAATATAAGTAAAGTATTTGAAGTTTGCATCAATACACATATATCAACTATATGTAAAAAGAACAACTTAATAAGTGATTGACAGTTTGAATTCAAATACTAACAATTAACGGTGTATGGCATACAAATCCTTGTATCAGAAAACAAAAAATCAGTACACGGGAGATTATCTAATCGACTTAAAAAAAGCATTTGACACTTTTTAGCTTAACGAATAAATAGTAAAGCTTATGAATTACAAATTTCCGCTCCACCTGGTAGTCCTTATTTACAACATGATTGGAAGTAAAGAATTTGCAATAGCAATGATATAAGTACAAAAAAGTTCAAAATGCTTAACGGCCAAAGACAAGGAATGGTCAACTCACGAATTATGTTTAATATATATTTACTCGAACTCATCATCCAAATAGAAAATGTTTTATTGTTTGAGCAAGCTTCAGGTCAAGTGAGTGAGCAAACGCCGAAATAGTTAAATCGGTTAAAGCTCAATTTTTATGTTAAAGTCCAATGGACAATGAAACTTGAGCCGCTTATCACTATGTAACAGCATGACCTGTTATGACCTATTAGTCATTGAGAATTAAGTCCAATTACTTTTCTTGTCCTTCCTTGCCGTGTGTTTTTGCCACAAAGGGACTTGTGGTTGTTTTTTTGTGCACATAGATGTATCTTCATGGAATGACAAAAAAATCACCTTTTTCATAAGTTTCTGGTTACTTTAGCGACCACTCTATTTCTAAATGTTTTTATACCATTCACAAAATGGTATATTCATTGTGTCAGGAAGTTTGTAACGCATGGAAGTAAGCGTTTCGAATTGTATGAAGAATATATATTCTTGATCAGCATGACTATGGGAATCGATATAACCATGTCCGTCCGTATGTTTCAACACACAGATCTCAGAAACCTTAAAAGCTACATATTTTTAACAGATAGTTTTCTTTGTCTGCACGCTGGTTACGTTTGAGTTTTATTCAGATCAGATAAACATATCACATAGCTCCTATATAACCGATTGTTCCGGAATGCACATTTAAGAGCATAACGTTTCTGTTTTTCTTCCAAATCAAAACAAACTCGGTTTGTATCCATTTGAATTATCCCCTCGTCCAGTGGCCTGATGTGATCAAGGTTCGATAGCTAGATCATACAGCTAACATATAACCGATTGTACCGGAATGAACCCTTAGGAGCATAACTTTTATGTTTTTCTTCCAAATTAAACCAAATTCGGAATGTATTCATTTGAGGATTCCCCACGCCCACTAGCCTGATCTGATCAAGATCGGACATTTATATCATAAAGCTACTATATAACCAAATCAAAACAAACTCGGGTTGTATCCATTCGAATAAGCCCCACTTCTACTGGCCTGATCGGATATTTATATCATTTAGCTACCATATAACTCATTGTTTCGGAATGAACACTTTGCCTTAACTTTCCTGTTCTTTATTCAGAATAAAACAAATTCGTCTTGTATCCCTTGTATCCACTGTAAGCTCACGCCCACGTACCAAATTTGATCTAGATCGGCTATATAATTACAATAGGAATGGTATATAAGCTTCGGCAAGCCGAAGTTAGCTTTTCTTTCTTGTTTAATGATAGTAAGCTTGGGGTCAAGCCAAAAAGCCTGATGCCTAAATAATTAATTATTTCTGTTACTAGCTGTCGATTTCTGTTACATAGTGAGAAGCGGCTCAAGTTTGGCTGCCCGTTAGACTTCAACATAAAAATTGATCTTTAACCGGTGTAACTATTTCGGCCAAAACCAAAACCTGATGACAATGTAGAAAATATGACTGTCTTCGCAGACGATCTAGTTATATACTAATCTCATAAAAATGTCGACATAATCGACCAAAATATACAAAGAGACTTTGATATGATAGAGCAATATACCTTAACCTGGAAGCTAAATATAAATGCACGAAAATGCAAAATTATCCAATTGTGCCCTAATATCAAATAGTTCTACACTAACATGAGAAAAAAATGGAAGAATTTTTGCATTATATCTTCACGCTCGGTAGAAAACATACATGTCTGCAGAAAAGTTAAATACCCAGGTATATATTTGGGAGATTTCTATTTTTCAATGGTCATATTAACATCCAACTGGAAGCAGCCCGAAAATCATTTGAAATTTACCTTACACCCAAGATACAAATAATTATGTATCAGGCGTTTATAATATCGATTCTATCGAAGGCGGAACCAACAATCTGATATCAGTACTATACTACACTAATAAGGTATATCATAGGGAGTGCCTAAGGAGGGCCACATTCACCCAGAAGCATTCCTTATTATGGATAGAAGTTATGCTAGTAGGCGTTCATTCCGGAACAATCTGTTATATGGGCTCTATATAATATAGTTATCGGATCAAGATCATATTTATAAGAGGACGTGTGAGCTGCTCAAATGAATGCGAACCGCATTTGGCTTAATTTGGATGACAAGCAAAGAAGTAATGCTACTAAGTGTACATTCTGAAATAATCGGTTATGCGGGAGTTAAAGGATATAGAGGCCAGATCTTAATCAAATTTGCTCAGCGGGCAAAAGAGCTACTCAAATGGATATGAAACGAATTTGGATTGATTGGTGAAAAGCCAAGAAGTTACGCCACTCAGTACTCATTCTGAAAAAATCGGTTGTATGGGAGCTATTAGATATAGTAACCAGATCTATTTCAATAAGGTCAGCAGGTGTGGGAGTTTCTTAAATAAAATTCTAAAATAACTTTATCTAGTTAGATTTCGAATAAAAAAATTATATGGGAGATATATGATAGTTGTCTGACCGGAATGAAACTAGAACTTAACCAGCGTGCAAAAAAAAGCATTTTATTCAAATTTTAGCTCTGCAGCTTTAAAGACTTTTGAGTTTTTTGTGTTGAAACAGGCGGACGGGTAGATGGACGGACAGACGGACATTTTTTTAGTCCCCTAGTCATGCTGATCAAGAATATATATACTTTATACAGTCGAAAACGCTTCCTTCTGTGAGTTGCAATCAAACAAAATAAATATACCATTACAATTTTTTATGAATGGCACGATAAGCGACCAACACATACCCAGTTCATAAATTTGTCTACGGCCATCTTTTTTTATCTGTTGGTCTTGCATTATTAGTTACAATTGAAACAAACTGAATGAAACATATTGTTACTATATTTACTAGAAGCGTTTAACACAACAAGAAGCAGCTGTTACGCCATGAAACAGATGTAAGTTTTCCAAACCAAACAAATAAGGAAAGCTAGATTAGGCATTGCCGAAACTTTTATATAAAATTGAAATTAATCATATATAAGAAAAGTGTGTGAGGGCTGTGAAGATCTACTGCATCCCGTTCTCCGGCACGATATCGCAAGCTCCTCCTTCAATGGGATTGGTTTCTTCCTGTGTTACTCCAGACATTGCACACGTTTCGATCATGTATGAACATGGCTCTTAGATAATTATTCACAGGTACTCATTTATAATTTGCGAATCAATAAAATCATGTTAAAATGCTATTGCGAAAAGTAATGACATGCTATTTTCCTGACCTATGCTACTAAGTATGAATTCTGACAGAGTCCGGGATGAAATTTAAACTCAAACAGCTCTTATTACTTCTGAGACGTTTATATTTAAAAACAGACGGACAGATAGACAGACAGTAGGTTTATCATGCTGATCAAGAAAATATATACTTTATATGGTCGGAAACGCTTACTTCTATGCGTTACAAACTTTAAGTCACAAAATTAATTCACATTTACAGTTTTTGTAAATCGTATAAAAAGTGGTGAGTTGAACTATGCGTTTCTACCAGTCACAAAAATGTATATTATTTTTGTCCGTATGAGGGGCCAGATGAGAATTAAAAAGGAAAACTAGTTTCGGCTTACTGAAGATATACCATTCACATTCTAAGCGTTGAACTGATCTGGATTAATTCTGGTCGGTGGACGTGGGTCCTCCTGTTTGGTTTGATTTGGATGAAAAACAGAAAGTGCTCCTAAGTGTTCATTCCGGAACAATCGGTTATATGGGAGCTATATGATATAGTTGTTCGATCTCGATAAAACTCGAACTAGACGAGCCTGCAGACAAAGTAAGCATCAGCTTTGTAGCCTTTAAGACTTCCGAGACTTTTGTATTGAAACAGACGGACGGACAGATGGACGGACGGACATGGTTATATCGATTCCCCTTGTCATGCTGATCAAGAATATATATACTTTACATAGTCGCAAACGCTTCCTTCTATGCGTTGCAAACTTCTTTAAAAAATGAATATACCATTTTGTGAATGGTATAAATATGTTCTAAAGCGAAACCTTTTTATATACCATTCACAGAAAATGTGAATGTATATTAATTTTGTCATGAAGTCTGCAACTTGCAGATGAAGTGTTTTCAACCATAAAATTATATATCGACATAATCCCTCCGTCTGCCTGCCCGTCCATTTGTTTATACAGCTAGGTCTCAGAACTATTAAGAGCTGCAGAGCTGAACGTTTTACCAGATGCTCTCTATATATGCACACTGATTGAGCTTAAAAATCATCGTCAGCGGATTGGATTCAGTTTGAACAACCGTATCATTTAGCTTCCATATAGGGAATTGTTTCAGAAAGGCAAAACGCAAGGCTTTCCATGAACACAAAGCAAGTTATTTTAAGCAAATTAATACATTTTGTAAAGATTACGAAAACAATCATCAATTCAAAAATCAAGCTAATTGGACAATCGAACACTCTTTTACAACCATGCTTACACGTAAACAACGCGATCTTCATGCAAGAAGCTAACCCCAGCGTCGCTAGAGCTTACGATTTCGTGCCGGTACCGCTCAGGAGTTACAGAGGAACTAGCGTGAAATGTAAAACAATTGCACTTTGACCGCCGAATCAGTCCTTCATAGCGGGTCTCTCAGTTGCTCGTGAAGCTACGAACGAAATAAATGTAAGAAAAGTTAAGTTACATTACACCTTGTTGTATACTTACAATGTAAGTAGTATATAAGCATCCACAAGACGACGTTTGCTTTCCTTTCTTGTTATCCCATTCACAAAAAATCTGAATGTATATTAATTTGTCATACAGACAACTATACCATATACCTCCCATGTAACCGATTGTTCCGGAATGAACAAATAGAAGCATAACTTTTCTGTTTTTCCAAATCCAAATCAAACCAAATTCGGTTTGTATCAATTTGAGAATGCCCCACTTGCGCTGGCCTGATATGATCAAGATCGCAGAGCTATATCATATAGCTACCATATAACCGATTGTTCCAGAATGAACCTTTAGGAGCATCAGTTTTCTGTTTTTCTTGCAAATCAAACCAAATTCGGTTTGGATTCACATTTGAGGAGGTCCCACTTCCGCTAACTTGATATGATCAAGATCATAAAGCTACCAACTAACACATAAATTGAACACTTTAGTAACATAGGTTTTTTGTTTTTTATTCAAATCAAACCATATTCGGTGTGTATCCCGTGTACTTGTACTGTACCCCCATGACCGCCGACCATATTTTACCTAGATCTGTTATATATATAAAAAAAATTTTTTTTTGAGATTTTTTTGCCGACGTTATTGTGCATTGCTGCAGCAATTCTGCATTGTTTAAGGTATTACACATTGAAATCTATAGAGAGACTGCAAAATAAGCACATATCTCGATTTTTGTCGACATTGATAATATTAGAAAACATCCACATTGCATCTGTCACCAACACAATGACCCCATATGACGGAACCCATTTTCTCAAAAAATTATTACATTTTTGGAAATTTCTTTAAAAAGGAGAACCTTTTCGGAGGGGATGTTAGAATTTTCACTCATTTCACTCAATGAAACCTAACATTTATTTCTATCTATAAATTATACACACTTAATTGAAGTCATAAGTTTTGAGAAAATTTAAATTTTTAAGTAAGAATAAGCTGATTTTTGAGCGGAACGACTTCTTACTCACTACGTGGGCATCGTTTAAGATATGAATCATTGAAACCGATGAAGCTAGACACTTTTTACTTCGATACATTTTGATATTGATGACAGTAAATCACACCTGAACGATCGGTACCCAAACCCATGAGTTTTATGTGTGAATTTGAAAACGCGATATAGGACAGATTTTTCGAAATGGTAGTATCTCAGCCGTCTTGCGATAGATTTCGGGGACTTATATCTCAATAATTAATGCTGTTACGTTATGCATGCACAAAAAATGTATGAAAAATGTTATTTTTGTTTTTAATTTTCCTTGAATTTTAAAGTCAAACAAGTAAGAATGCTCAAGAAGTGAAATACCTTGTGTCAAGTTAACTGCTATCTAATATATATAAGACCGATCGGGATCGAATATGATCAACGGACTTGGGGCCTCCCAAAATAGATGCAAGCTGAGTTTCGATTTACCACAATGAAAAGCAGAGAACCTTTAATATTAAGTATTCATTCTATAAGAGCTCTATGATATAGTGGTGAGATTTTAATAAAATTAAAACAGCAGAGATAAGACCTCCTGAAATGTATACATACTGAACTTGTTAGATTACGATGTAAAACAAAAATGGTTCTATGGGACTACATGATATTATCGCCCGATTCATATCAAATTTAGTTAGTTGATGTGGATGCCTCTAGGATACATGTACCTTAAATCTTCTTCAATTATAATGAAAAACAAGAAAAACTATTCACATTGAAAATATATAAAAGAAGTAAGAATGCTATAGTCGATATTCCATCTATAAGATACTCGTACTCACCATTTATTCAATATTCGACACACTGAAGAGTATGACTTTTTTATATTCGTACTCTAGTAGAATAAACGAGTTTATTTTATTCGTGCAAATGTATGTAGGTAGAAGGAAGCGTCTAAGACCCCATAAAGTATATACATTCTTGATCAGCATCAGCCGAGTCGATCTAGGCATGTCCGTCTGGCCGTCCGTTAGCAAACCCTTATATCTTCCACAAATTTTAACGCGTTTACTTGAAACTCGGTTTGTATATGTGTAAGCACATAATCTACATTTTGTATGAGAACACCTAACTTCCAAAACAAAAATTTGTTTTTTTTTTTCATACTTTTGAGTGTGTCGAGAATTGAATAAATGTTGAGTACGAGTATGTTATAGTCGGAAAACTGACTATAGCGTTGTTTTGTGGTGGTGGGGTGCTCTCATACAAAATGTATTTTTATACGATTTTGTCTACAATTATTATCCGATCTTAACAAAACATGGCAAGCCGTAGATTATCTGCTTATTCATATACAAACCGACTTTCAACTAAATGCGTTAAAATTTGTGGAATATATAAGGTTTTATAGATTTGCGGGGGCGGGGCAAAATCTTAATACAAACTTGATCTGACGACCCACAATGGGAGTCTACATACCAAATTTGGTATCTCTAGCTCTTATAGTCTCCGTGATCTATGTGTTCTTACGGACGGACGGACAGACGGACATGGCTAGATCGACTCGGCTGTTGATGCTGATCAAGAATATATACACTTTATGGGGTCGGAGAATCTTCCTTTTGCGCGTTACATACATTTGTACGAATACAATATACTCGCTTACTCTACGATATTTACTGCTCAAGCGGGCTTTCTCGAGCTTGCTATTGAATACCTTTCCGTTCTACACCACGATGTGGACTCATTCGCCGGGCAAAGTGGTCAGATGTATTTTGCACTTGCTTTACTTCTCGCTCAAGCGAGTTATTTCTTAAATTAAGATCGAGTTGTTTGCGTCATAGAAAACATGATTGTAAAAGAATGTTGAATGCTGCAATATACTTACAATTTGGTTTTTAAATTCATTGTATTTTTCGTAATGTATTATTCTGTTTGAAATAAATTGTTTTACTTTCATCGAGTGTTTTCTTTTTCTCTTCTGAAAATATTCGTTCTATGCAAGCTAAATTATATGGTTGTTCAAGCTAAATCCACTCCAAATGATTTTTAAGCTCAATCAAAGTGCACAATAAGGAGCGTCTGGTAAATTTTAGATCTGCAGCTCTTAAGATCTCGTGGTCCTGAGATCTCGGGGTTTAAGCTCACAGACAGACGGGCTACATCGAATCCCCTCGTCACGCAGATCAAGAATACTTGATATGATCGGAAATGTTTTTCTGTGCGTTGCAAGGTTCATAACAAAATTAATGTACATTTACATTTTTTGTGAAGGGAATAACAAAAAAGTTATGAAGTAAAACTCTACGGTAGGCGGTGGGCTTGTATTGTGAATATATACCCGATTCTTCTATTTGACTGATATATTTGGTTTCCGAGGAGCGTTCTCAAATGGTTACAAACCTAATTTAATATGATTTTAATGAAAAACCAAGAAGTAATGCTACTAAGTGTTAATTCTGAACAAATCGGTTCTCTCGATGCTACATAATATAGCTGTTCTGACCTGAAAAAAACTTGGTTAGCGCCCGTGGGGGCCCCTTAATCGGATACAGCAGAATTTGGTTTGAAGGACTAAGAAATTATGCTACCAAGTTTAAATACACTCGTCGCTCTCGTTTTGGCTTTAATTGCTACTAATCGGTTTTACTGACATTTCGGAAACTAACATTTCTGTGAAGTTAACTCATAGGTCTTGAGTGAGCAAGTGTTTTATTATACAAAGACAGTGACTTTTGATTAATGTGGCTTTAATAATTCATAACACATTGGCATGCATTTGCTTTTTATTTCGAACTCATTTTGTTGGATTTTATTGCTCGAGGTGCTCAAACGTATGTATTGTTGTATAACCATGTCGGTGTGTTCATCCGTCCGTCTGTTTCAACACACAGATCTCAGAAGCCTTAAAAGCTACAGCATTGAAATTTTTACCAGATACTTCTTTTATCAGCACGCTGTTCTATTTCTAGTTTTATCTAGATCGAAAAGCTATATCATATAACTTTCATATAACCGATTAGTCTGGAATGAACGCTTAGGAGCATAACTTTTCTATTTTCCTTCCAAATCAAAACAAACTCGATTTGTATCCATTTGAATTAGCTTCATTTTAATCAGTATATGCATACTTCAAAGCTAAATTTCATTAAACCGACGGTAATTTTAATCACTGAAGTTGTTGGATAATATGCCTGATTGCCCTAATTTTAACCAGGGCTCCTTAAAAATTACGATTATAAAATTTCAGATTCCCAGTAAGAATCCTATAATACAGGTTTCTATGCCGATGGTGATTTGTACCAGCATTGTTCATCCACTGCTCCCGCTGCTCATAATGCAGCAGAGCCGTCAGTGCCCCATATACGTCTGTGATGGGTATTGATATCGCTAACATATCTATGGATACTGCTGAAACGACTACCGCTACTGGCGTTTTTACCGAGTCTGCTGCTCCTTCTAACAACGTAGTCACTGCTGTTGCACCTTTTGCACCGAATCACATGCCTGCGATTGCTACGCTACCGGCTGTTCCGCTATATCATATGGCTGCCATATAAAAAATATAAAAACACATTTAGCATGAAAGCTTTGTACGATAAATAACGACAATGAAAGATTTTTCTTACAGCAGCAGCCCAGATAGTTTTTATATAGTGTGTGAGATAGAGCGAGAGGGAATGAGAATGAATGAAAATGAAGCAAATACCTGCGTCACGTCGGTTGACGAAATTTTATAAGGATCACGCAACCTAGACTTTCTTCCTTGTTACAGTTCTGCAAGTGTATACAAGCTTCCCTAAGTTAGCCTTCCGCTCTTGTTTATATGTCACATGCTTCTATATTCGGCCTAGTTCCGAACTAAATATTTACATTTCACATGCTCGTAGGATACAAGCTATAAGATCTTTTCTCTCTGATAAATATCACCTGATTATACTAGGCGATTTTAATATTTCGCATTTTGAATAGACCTCCCTTGATAATTCTAACTGCATGACCACTTCCGCTCAGCAGGCATATTTGGACTCTCTCTCTCTCTCTCTCTGGGATCTTAGCTTGTATCAAGTTAACAACATTCTCAACTGCTCAAAACGCTTTCTCCATTTGGTATTTGTTAATAACTGTGAAAATTTTACTGTAACACTTGCCGAAAATTATCCATGCCTGAAAACATATTTCATTCCACTTTACAAATATTGGCGGGTCTTTATTGTAATAATAATTAATTTATTTCACATCATTTCAAAGATATCGCTGGAGGCTGACTTTACTTGGACTCGGTAATCCAACAAACAAACAAAGAAATAAAGCTCTCCAATTTGAAGAGTAGTTAGTGTAGACTTTACAAAAAGTTAAAAAATTCTGGACTTAGCTCGTGCTAGATTTATTCTTAATAATGGCTAGTGTTATGAAATGTACTTTGCAAGATGCCAGCAAAATTTTAGAAATGATCCTAAGCAGTTTTATTCATTTGTTAACTCGAAACATAGATCGACTTCGTTTCCCAGCTCCTTGTCCTTTAAATAAATCGTCTACTGGGGATTCGGAAATTGCTGAACTATTCGCACCTTTCTTTTAATGTACTTATTCGACACAAAAATATGATAAAACAAGAAATGAAGGCTAGCTTTAGCTAGCCGAAGTTTATAAACCATTCACACTGTAAGTATATAACCGATATAGATTAAAACTAGCCGGTGGGGCTACAGTGGATATAAGAGATACAAGACGAAAAACAGAAAAGTTATGCAAATAAGTATTTATTCCGAAACAATCAGCTATATGGTAGCTATATGATTTAGTTCTCCGATCTTGATCAGATCAGACCAGCAGACGTGGGGTATCCTGAAATGGATAAAAACCGAATTTGGTATGATTTGGATGAAAAACAGAAAGTTAAACTAAGTGTTTATTCCGGAACAATCGGTTATATGGAAGATATATAATAAAGTTTTCCGATCTGGATAAAACTCGAACTTAATCTGCGTGCAGAGAAAAGAGGCATCTGATAAATTTCAGTTCTGTAGCTTTTAAGACTTCTGAGATCTTTGTTTTGAAAAAGACGGACGGACATGGTTATATCGATTCCCCTTGGCAAGCCGATCAAGAATACATATACTTTATACAGTCGGAAACGCTTCCTTCTACGCGTTGCAAACTGCTTGATAAAGTTAATATACCATTTTGTGAGTGGTATAACAAAAGAGCTTCTGAATCGTTCTATTATATGGGCGCAATATGATATAGTGATTCCAGTTTTACATATGAGCAGTCGACGATCTGAATCGTTCGTTTATATGGGAGTATCATATTGCAGTCTACAGGAGAAAGAAGCCTATTAAAAAAATGTCCAATAAGAACTGATATCATATATATATATATATATATACATATATATATAATTTTGAGAAAGTCGGCGATCAGGATTGCGACTCCGCAAGTATGGCTATAGTGAAGATTCTCGCACCAAAAATGTGAGAAACTAGGCGAGAAGATAACTAACTTGGTCGAGTTCCTTAAAAGAAGTCCTAACGTGTTCAAGGATATAGTGGCGATTTAGAAAGAATGCCAATTCCGATAGAGCAATAAATAGAAGAAAGCAGTTCGACCAGATGCTCTGATCGTTAAAAAAGTGTGCGGATGTTTCTTATCCTCACATCCTTAAGCAAATCTAAAGTGATCGCAAGCTAAATAATCTAAGCCAAAATGGCCTCAAAAGGTCAGAGAATGGTGAATTATTACTGCAGCTGAATAAACCCGCTTCCCAATATACTAGTGAAGTTACGCTCACAGTTGAAGAAGTTCTAGTTCTAGTGACACGGTCGCTGAAGGGCGTGCGTTCATCAATGAATCAGCAGATATTAGATCTTTGCTGAAAGACAGTACACAAGAATCCGAGGTAAATCGGATCAAACCGACAGGAAATCCCTTAAGAAGCGGAACTGCGTTCTTGATATGTGATGAAGTGGACAATAACCCTTCGATTTTTACTTATGAGCAGTTTTCAGGAGAAAGAAGCCTATTAAAAAAATTTCCACTAATAACCGATGCACAGACAGACATATAAGATGGTATAGAAGATGGTAACCGAGAAAATTCAACATTTAGGTTCAGCAACACTTAAAAGTAAAACCGATTCTTAAGGGAAACATGGGGACACAGTGAACTCACTGAAGCTTTGAACCTTTCGACGGTTCCTATCGAGGAGCTATATCGAAGATCAAAGAAAAGAAGGCACCGGTACTTAAAGAAGCCTTTAAACTTTGCCCTTTGCCCTCTCGAAAGTGGTAAGCGATTTCTTAAAGATTCTTCTTAATTCTTGATCATGATATATCCTGTATACAGACTGGCGGCTTTGCGTGAACGCTGCGAAACAGCATTTGCGCTCGCTGGTATGGTTTCTATCGATCATATATACCCTTACAGAATTATAAAAAGAAAAGAAAACTTAGCAGTCTTAAAAAGTATATCCTTCAGCTGAAGCAATAAGCAGCAATCTTCTTTCTAATTACCTTAAAATATTTTGTGCGTGCATTGCGATACACAAACACACAAACATTAATATAGATGTACATACATACACCATATTCTCATTCCTAGAAATCTGTTTGTGAGTGAGAGTGACAGAGCACAGGGCTAGCACCAAAAACGCAGATTGGCTTGCAAATAAAATTGTGCTTGCCATCTATTGTACAAAATGTTCATTTATATGTCTATATATGGGACATCTATACTAAGTGGTCCGATCTATATGATTTTTATATATGAGCAACTTACAGAAAAAAGAAGAATACGGCGAATACAAGTCGATAACCTTAACTTGGTCAGCGTCAGACAAGGGTAGGTTAACTCATTCGTTAATTCCCAATATTAAAGAATGGCCAGAATGAGGACACTGTGGCTTGAATTATTACCTGACACAAATGCTTAGCGCATGGTTGCTAAAGATCTTACTTTTACCAATTTAACCATGATAGTGATTTGTTTTGTGGTGTCGCCATGATGAAAAAGATGTTTTACATGTTTTCTTCATATGTGCAAGGTTTATTGATGAGAGGGTAGATTTGGAAAGTAATGTCAGTCCGGAGAACATAGTCGAGATTATGTTAGCCTTTATATGTAAATGGGTGTTTGCATTGGAGCCCTGCAAGTACTAAATTCACTGTCGGCCAATCACGATTGCACCAATTGGTATATTCGTACAAATGATTGCTTGGGTAACTCAAATAATCCAATCAGAACGATTGGTATTGTTGAATAGTCAGTTCGAAATTCTAGCCGACTCGTATTCATTTATTTAACGAATGCTTTGACTACCTAAATTAATGGAATTCAGTGGGCTGAGAGAGAAAGGGAGAGAGAGAACGGCCACCTTATTTGTCTGCCTGCTCTCCTATCTTATTGGTTTGATTCCAGCATGAAAGACCATTTGATTTCTCATGAAAGATTCTTTAAGCCTTTTGGTTGCAATCATGCAGGGCTCTATTATGTATGACACCTTATGAAATTAGTTATATTCGAATTCCGTGTGTAAAAAGAGATTCGAAAAGCAATCAGCATCAGTTAGATCGGGTTAAAATACATCAAACTTTATGTACTAAGAGTATATAAAGAATCGGTTGGTTATATGGGAGCTATATTACATAGTGGTCTGACCTGGATATGACATATGAGTAGCTTTTAGCAGAAAGGAGCTCATGGTAAAATATTCAGCTCGAGAAACTAGTTCGCATAGTAGCAGACGGTCAGCCAGACGACTCGACGTCTCGACTCAAATTGTCATGCTTATTCTTGATATATGCACATTATGGGGCAAGACATGCTTCCGTATATGCGTTACAAATATCGTGATAAAATTATTATACCATCTGCAAGTGTGTAATAAATACTTTATACGATAGAAGGTGCTTATTAAAGTTTTTTTTGCAACCGAAGATAAACAGTATGAGCCATGAAAGAAAAATACCAGATAGCACAAAGTGTGGTAAGAGTTTTTGCTCGTTCTGCGCATTTACGCCATAAACGTATCGAGACAGCAAACGTTCATGTGCGTGTAATGGAGTCAGTATGTCTTGCATCTGTCTCGAGCGCATTGATTTAAATGAGTGTAAACACCCAATCATGTTCCACGTAGACTGTTTTTATTATTAATAAAGTGTTGTAAATAAAAATACTGTAATTTTTTAATTCATAAAATTATTTAATATTTTTTAATGTATATTTGTTTAGGTTTTTATAGTAAACCACTTTCTGGATCAATAAAATAGACTTCTAATATCCGTGAGGCAGTTCACAGTTCTTGCCTCATTGTAATGTGCTTGTAAATAGTTCTTTCCAATGAAAAAGGAGTTATCATTGAATTTTTTAAATATATTTTCAAGCCTAGTAAGGCTTTCCATCATTTCGGCACATGGTTTAGAGAGCCCACATTTGCTTAAGTGGTCAACCTACTTAAACGATTTATTCAATAAATCGGCCTCAATATATAACTGCCACGGTTCTCCAGTACATCGAAAATGAAAAAAAGATATATTGTTTTCGTGCAAACAGTCAGAAGGAAGCGTCTAAGACCCCACAAAGTATATATATTCTTGATCAGCACCCACAGCCGAGTCGATCTAGCCATGTCCGTCTGTCTGTACGTCCGTCTGTCTAGATCTCGGAGACTGTAAGAGCTAGAGAGACCCAATTTAGTACGTAGACTCCCCTTGTAGGGCGTCAGATCAAGTTTGTTTTTAAATTTTGCCACGCCCCCTCGCGCCCCGCAAGCCACAAAACTTTATATCTTTCACAAATCTTGACGCATTTAGTTGAAACTTGGGTTTGTATATATATATAAGCATATAATCTACCGATTTGCCGAGTTTTGTTAAGACCCAAAAAAAGAAAAACATTGTTCATACTTCTAAGTGTGTCGAATATTGAATAAAAGCTGATAAAGAGTATCTTATAGTCGGAATATTGACTATAGCGTTCTTACTTGTTTTAAATAAATATAATCTGTTGAAGGCTAGCCAGTCATGGATTTGGTACTCCTATCAAAGTCTGGAGTTGCGTCCGCTAATGTATTTCCTCCCTCTCAGGTTGTGGCCCAATAAATATGAGCAAAGCCTGTATTTAAATTATTGGTTATCTGGATGATCATGCAGACCACCCTTTACCCTAATGTTGTCGAAAAAATTGTCAAGTTTTTGATTATTATTATAAAATTTATTTGGTATCTGTCACGCAAATCAGCAAACATGAGTTCGAAAGATTCGTTTTCAAGAACTTGCATAAAATAAATGTATGATACAAAAGGTGATGAAATCACCCAAATTCCGCTTCGTTTGACCACAAAGATCCTCTGGTTTAAAGTGCTCATGGCACATCTTCCATTCGTTTTTACTAAATTTTGCTATCTTTGTGATCACAAACTGAGCCACATTTTTTAAATATTTTTTCTTTTGGAAAACAAAAAGTTAAAATTTTTGTTCACAACATTGCGCATTGTGCTATCTAATTTCCTTTTTATTTTAATAAGTCCCATTGGTTGGGGTGTGAGATAAAACGAGGGGGGACGAGAATTAATTCATATTCAAAGTAAGGATGGCCACTGAGAACAATAACTCGATGTTGACGATATCGCCGATACACGGATTTTCGAAGTTTTCAGAAACAGTATTTTTTGAGGAAAAATTAAAAAAAAAAGAAAAACAAGACCCCTAGCTTCGGCTTGCCGAAGCTTATATACAATTAACATTGTAAATATATAACCCGTCTAGATCTGAATGGAGTGGTTACAAGGGATACAAGACGAATTTGTTTTAATTTGGATGACAGACAGAAAAGTTATGCTTCCTCAACTGGATGCAAGCGAATTTGGTTTGATTTGGAAGAAAACCAGAAAAGTCATGCTCCTTAGTGTTCATTCCGTAATAATCGGTTATATGGTAGCTATATTATATAGTTTTCCGATCTTAATCAGATCAGGCCAGTGGGCGTAGGGCTTCCTCAAATTTATACAAAACGAGATTGGTTTGATTTGGATGTTCATTCCGGAACAATTTGTTCTATGGGAGGTATACGATATAGTCCTCCGATCCTGATCAGATCAGCCCAGTGAGGCTTATTCAAATTTATACCAGTTGATTTGGTTTGAGTTGGATGGAAAATAGGAAAGTTATGCCACTAAGTGTTCATTCCGGAATAATTGGCTCTATGGGAGGTATACGATATAGTTCTCCGATCTCGTTCAGATCAGGCCAGTATGCGTGGGGTTATTTCAAATTGATGCAAAATGAGTTTGGTTTGATTTGGTTTTCATTCCAGAACAATCGGTTATATGGAAGCTATATGATTTGAATAAAAACAGAAAAGTTATGATCCCAAATGTTCATTACGTTATATGGGAGCTATATTATACAATTTTCCGACCTTGATCAGATCAGGCCAGTGGCGTGGGGTTTATTCAAATTGATAAAAACCGAGTTTTATTTGGAAGAAAAAAGAAAAGTGATGCTCATAAGTGTTCATTCCGGAACAATCGGTTATATGGGAGCTATATGATATAATGTTCAAACCTTGATCAGATCATTCCACTGTCGTGGGGCCTATTCAAATTGATACAAACCGAGTTTGGTTTTCCGTGGATGAAAGACAGGATAGTTATGCTACTAAGTGTTCATTCCGGAACAATCGGTTATATGGGAGCTTTATGATATGGTTGCCCGATCTAGATAAAACTCGAACTTGACTAGCCTGCAGACAAAGGAAGCATCTGGTAAAAGTTTCAGCCTTGCAGCTTTTTAGAATTCTGAGATCTTTGTGTTGAAATAGACGGACGGACAGACGGACAGACGGACATGGTTATATCGATTGCCCTTGTCATGCTGATCAAGAATACATATTCTTTATACAGTCGAAAACACTTCCATGTATGCGTTGCAAACTTTACGACAAAATGATTATACCATTTTGTAAATTGTATAAAAAAAATATAACAAGAAAGGATGGCTAGGTTCGGCTTGCCGAAGCTTATTTACCACTCAAATTGTAAATATTTAACCGGTGTAGATTAAGTCTCGTAGGCGGGAGTTGGGCTACAGGGGATACAATCCGATACAATATGCTACTAACTGTTCATTCCGGTACAATCAGGATCAGATCAAACCAGCGGACGTGGGGCCTTTTCAAATAAATACAAACCGAATTGGTTTGATTTGGATGAAAACAGAAAAGTTGTGCTCCTTAGTGTTCAGAAATAATTGACTCTTTTGATATGTGAAATCACATTTTAGCCAACGGATTTTTGAAACACATCTTAAGTCGGACAGTTGACGTTTGTAATTTTTGGATATTTGGCTGAATATCGACACATCGACGAAACATTGCGAACAGAAAAACATCGGACAACATCGATGTTTAATGTCGAAAACATTCCTCTCGTTTACTTACACAATTTATATTTATATCATTCACAAAATATTACATTAATTTGTCAGGAAGAAAGCGTTTCCGACTATATAAAGTATGTATTTTCTTGATCAGCATGACAAGGGGAATCAATATAACCATGTTCGCCTGTCCGTCCGTCTGCCTGTTTCAACCTTTTGATGATTGTGTGCACTCGGGTTAAGTTCGAGCTTTATCCAGATCGGACAACTTTATCATATAGCTCGCCTGTAACCAATTGTTAAGGAATGAACACTTAAGAGAGTGACTGTTCTTTTTTTCTTACACATCAAAACAAACTCAGTTTGTATCCATTGGAAAAAGCCCCACGTCCACCGCCGACTTTTGTATATTTTTATACCATTCACAACAAATTTTTACGATAGATTAATTTTGTCATTAAGTTTGCAACGCACAGAAGGGAGCGTTTCCGAGTCGTTCTAGCCATGCCCGTCTAGCCGTTCGGATATCTGAAAATCTAGGTCTTATAAACTGTAGGAAATATAGACTTCAAAATTGGATTTTATTTTAGTTTTTCCTACGCCAATTTTTTGACTAGCCCCCAAACAAACCCACCTCCACTTTAGTGTTTTTATTTCGCAACCTTTTTGCTCTTCATTGGAGTTGAACTAAGATTGGACTAAGTATGTGTCTTAAAAGCATCTACATCAACTAATAAAATTTGATCTAAGTCCATTTAAGAAGGCCCCACTTCACTGACAATATTTTATTTAAATCGGACCATCATATCATATAGCTCCCATAAAATCGATTTTCTCAGAATGAACACAGCTGGAAACCTTTTTTTTTATTTGAAATCAGTCTAAACTAGGTTTGTATCCAAGAATGTATTTAACTGTCTGGCAAGCGACTGTTACGTTCTTGATTGTTATTTTTAACAAGGTAAAAAATATACATTTTATTGATAAAGATTTCGGGAACCGAAAAAAAGTTTACTTTTTTAAAGTTCCCTCCGATCTCGCTTAAGTTCGCCGACAGAGATTCCCAAATATCCGGATCCCATCTCTATTTAAAACTATATAAATACGTGGTTTCACTGCCAATATATGATGATAGTTATTTTTCTCTTACGATTATTGAATCAAGAGCAAAAGGTGTCTGATATCCTTATACCATTCACAAAGAAATGTGAATGTATAATAATTTGGTCAAGAAGTTTGCAACCCACAGAAGGAAGTGTTTCCGACTATGTAAAGTATATATATTCTTTATCAACATGGAGAGAAGATTGGATATAGCTATGTCCGTCCGTCTGACTATCGGTCCGTCCGGTCTCGATATCTCTCACATATCTCAAGAGCTAAAGAGCTCAAATTTTTAACAGATGCTTCTTATATCTGCACGCTGATTAAGTTTGAAATTCATTCGGATCAGACAAAATTGCATATGGCTGCCAAAGAGCCGACTGCTTCATAACGCACATTTAGTGGACAAAGATAGAAAATCATCATGCCATGACTATTTTATTGTCATATTGATATTTTACTCAATTTTATTCATTCTAAATTTGCAAGTGATATGAGTATTTTCAAGCTATTTAAAAAGAGCAATGTGTATCTGCAATGTCTAGAATAACGCAGGAACACGATATTCATGCAAGAAACTCATTCCAGCGTCAAATTGCAGACTACAGCGCAAGCACTCTACCCTCTGACTGAGCACTACACATCGCTTCCAAGCTGCACCTTTCCTTTGTTATATTTTTTCAATAGAAATGGCCCACTGTTCTTAATTGTTTTGAGGTACGACGCGGACCCTTGCTGACAAAATTAATATACCAACCCAATTTTTTATGAATGGTATAAAAGAATAGAAAAGCTTCCTATTCTAAGAATATATATATATAATTTATGGTGTTGCAGAGGCTTCCTTCTATGACTTACAAATATCGCAACGAAATAAAATACGGTCTGCGTACAATGTACGAATTTAGTAATTTTCGAGGTGTGTTGACTTATAAGTTAATTACGTCAACACATCTCGAAAATTAATTAATAATTAATGATTAATTTTTCCGTAATCTGATTTGCTCAATATTCAGTTATACATATGTACACGTGTATGTAAATACCTCAAATATAAACTGATACATATATCTAAACATAATTCATCGTTATATTTAATAATACCATAAGTAAACAGGCAAAAATGTAATACAAATTATTTAAAAAAAATAGATTCAATAGATATGCAGGTAAGAGAACTACTACAACATCGATTTTGTAAATATAATTTATAAAAATAAAATGAAAACAGAAGACAATGACTTCAGTTGTTCGATTTCTCAAGTGTTCTTTTGTTATTTTTTGAAAACAAAAATATTATTTTTTATTTTATAGTTTAATTTGTATTCGTATTTAGAGCTGGCTTTTTCATTACTTCTTTTCAACTAACCTCAGACACAGGGAGAAGTTTCTATGTACTACAACTGACCTGTAGCACAATGCCATCAAAGTGAATGTTATAAAAACGAACCCTACAACTGACATTAGAACACCGACTAGGAACACTGTATTTGAGCCGTGGTAGTTCTCTATACGAGATATATTTAGCCGTTTGTATCGATATGGGTACATACATATATGGTATTATAAGGGAGTAAGTGTGTGTTGAAGAGATTCGTTAATCAATTAAATACATTAATTGGGTCAAGTATGGAACACCCAGATATGTGTACATATGTTGTATTTCCAATACAGTTGGATGTTTTTATATTGGCAATAGTTATTTAAATACATACATACGTTGATACGCAGAATATACATATATATGTATAAATATATTATATATATATATATATATATATATATAAATATATATGGTTATTTTATATTGTATTACATTGAATATTACATACGTTATTATATTGGATTATATTATATATAATTGCAGATGTTGATTTGTTGTTGTCATTGTTGCAGTTGAATGGTAGATTAGCCGAAAAAAAAAATAAAGAGTGTTGTACGTTTGATGGATAAGGTTGTAAAAGACAACACACAGGAAAAATGTGTCCAATATTAAATATTTGTATTTGTATATGCAATCTCTACTGTACATATATATTTATGTTTAATACGTAAATATGTACATACAGGTGCAGTCATTGATATTTGCTTTTCTCACGCATACATGTAAAGCCAATCAATTCTCACAATTGTACATTCTTTTTTGTCTAAAATAATTTTAATTTTTCATTTTGTAGATTTTGAAGTTTTTTCTATTTTATTCTTGTTTGCTTTTTCACCCGAGTTACTGTATATTTCAGCAACTAGGCTATGACAATGGTAATCTAGCTTGTGATGCTTATGTGCATTCTCACCTATATAATTATAATCAAAAGTATTATTAAAAGAACATATACATATATTTCTACACACACATAATTTCTATAACATTCCATTCTAATTGTGTTATTTTAGGAACTGAAAGATTTTCAATGAAAATTTGAATGCGAATAAAAAATATATCGTCACGTTAAAGTATATAAAAAAGAATTTTAGGCCTGCTCGCTTCGATCCCACCCAAATCATATCGTTGTGTGGAACGGGAACAGTATGCAGTAGCCCGTTCACAGGCTAAAGAGGACCCGCTGTGCGAGAAAGAGAACAATGCAAACACCTTTGTTATATACAGCCCTGTTTGCGTCCCCACTTCGACTGAAATTATGCGGATTTCTTTTTAATAGGTATTCGCAATTCCGATTCCGTTTGACCATCCCATTGAACTATGTGGTTTCAAAGTTTTGCCTTGCAGCTGGCGGAATCAAAGTAAATTCACTATTTTCTGGTTATTGCGTGTTATTGAAGACATATACTTTTACGAAAACAACATATTTGTTGAGTGCATAAAAGAAACCGAAGCGAGCGGAATAAATCCGCTTGGTTTTTTTGTTTTTCATCGTTCATCCTCTTTCTGCTCTTTTACATATATTTCAAAAACCAATTTCATGCAGAAACGCGAATACGAATCCAAAGTGGAATAGATTTCGTGTAACGCTTTTTTCGAAGCGAATCGAAGACGGGAGAGGCTTGCTTATTTCCTTTATCAGCGTTAAAAGCTAAGTCGATCAAGCCAAGACCGTCTCTGTGTACATCAGTATGAATTAATAGATCTGGAAGTTGACACACAAAAAAAAAAAACAGACACACAGTCAAAAAGACATATCGATTATCCTTCTGATGCTAAACCAAAATATATATACTTTATATGCTTCCTGCTGCGTATAGTAGACTGATGCCAATAAAATTTGGTCAGCGGTCATTATTCTTCCTACGTAAAATGGTTACAAGCCGAATTTGGTTCAACTTTATTCTTAAGGGTATTATTTTATTACAGTTGCAGAAGCTATATTTTGTCAAATTTACAACGCAAAGAATGAAGCCTTTCTGATCCCATAAAAAATATATTATTGATAAGCATATCAAGCAGATTCGATATAACCATGTCCGCATGTCTGCCTGTCTATTTCAAAGCGAACTAGTATGTCAACTTTAAAGCTTTTAAGTTATCGCCATAGTTTCTTTTCTGTCGTAAGCTGATCAGTAGTTTATCAGAATCGTCAAGACTGGACAACTATATGATATATACGACCTATTCAGAATGAACTATTAGTACACAACACTTGTTTGTTTTTTATCCAAATTGAACCAGATTTAGTACATGCACATGGCCATGGCGTCTGCTGACCAAACTTGTACAACTTGTTAGTATCTAATATCTAGATATAATCTGGTCGGCGGGCGTGGGGCTACAGGGGGTACAACAAAAATTTTGTTTGATTTGGATGAAAAACAGAAAAGTTCTGCTATGAAGTGATCATTCCGGTACAATCGGTTATATGGTAGCTATATGATATAGCTCTGCGATCTTGATCATATCAGGCCAGCGCAAGTGGGGTTTTCTCAAATTGATACAAACCGAATTTGGTTTGATTTGGATTTGGAAAAACAGTGCAATTGTTTTACATTGTTGTTGTACAGTTGTCCGATCATGACCGTCTCAAATGCATACAAGCCATATTTAGTCTGATTTTTATGAAAAACAGAAAAGCAATGCTACTATGTGTTCATTCAGGAGTCGAAACTTAAATGGTTAAATTTGGATGAAAAACAGAATAGTAATGCTACTAAGTGTTCATTAAGGAACAATCAGTTATATGGGAGCTATATGATATAGTTGTCCGATTTGAAACTTGAATTTAACTATCGTACACACAAAAGAAGCATCTTACAAGAAAATCAGCTCTGTAGCTTTTAAGACTTTTGAGATCTTTGTGTTGAAACAGACAGACGAACAGATGGTCCGGAGAACATGGTTAAATCGATTTCCCTTGTCTGCCTGATCAAGAATATTTAAACTCTTACTCTAATAGAGTAAAAAAGTATATTGTATTCGTGAAAATATATATAATGGGCAAAAGGGAGCGTCTAAGACCCCATAAAGTATATATATTCTTGATCAGCACTAACAGCCGAATCGATCTAGCCATGTTCGTCTGTCCGTCCGTATGAACACCTAGATCTCGGAGACTATAAGAGCTAGAGCTACCAATTTGGTTTGTAGACTCCCCTTGCGGTATAAACATATATATTTGTAATAATCTAAATCAAGTGAAGGTAATAAGTATCTGAAAGCCTATGACTATCTGCATATCGCGCATGTAATTCTAAAAGCAGTCGCGAACATTCTAGAACCATCGGTTATATGGGAGCTACATAATAAAGTTGTCCGATCTGCATAAATCTTGAACTGAACCATTGTGCCGACAAAAAAGCATGTGGTAAAAATTGTAGTTTCTTTAGTTGACAAGTACAAGCAGTTGTCATATGTGCTAAAAATGTCACTGATGAGGGGAAGTGTGGCTAGTACTTTTCTTTAATTTTTTTTCCAGGTTCGCTTGCAGTTTACTTGAGAATGTGATGACCGATTGTTAAAAACTTAACACTGTTAGAAGGCTAAGTAATGAAGCTATTTTCCATTTATACCTTTTTGAAACATATCATCAGCTGCATACACTTTTTATCTAGAAAATTGTGTTTTTTTATATTTTTTTCGATTTTTCGACTTTTAAATTTAGGAAAAACTTAAAAAAAAGGGAATGTACATGTACGTGCATTTGAAAAGCTGCATTAATTTTTCGCCGCTTAAGGTATTAATTCTTAAAATCGATGGAGGTTATTCAAAGTAGCTACATTTTCAAGCTAGATACGTTTCAGTCGCTATTGATAACGCACGGCAATGGCCACATAGCATCTGTCATCAATCTAGGTTTTATGATACTTAGGACGCCCCATAAAACGAAAAACTACTTTAACATTTTTTTCTATGTTAAGACTTTTTCTTAAAAATATGTAATTTTTTTTGAATGATTTTCTCAGAAGTAAGGTAAATACTGTTGATCATTACTCGAAAAATTGTTTAATAAGCTTAAGTTTCATGAAAGCTTATAAATATATCTATCTATATTTAACACATTTTATAAGTTCATTTCATTAGTTTTGTAACTTTTATCTTTGAATTAAGAAAATACTGATTTTTGTGCTGAATCGATGGTTAGGCGCTGTATGTTTTTTTTAATTTTAATCTCTAGATTTTCAGCTTTACCAGTTCAGTATCAACACATGCGTTTATTTTAAATTCTAAATATCAATTTATTTTGGAAGCAGAACAATGTGAATTCGGAGCTTCTCGAACTATTCGTCGCTTAACAGTACATGAAAGTGCATTTTCGGTGCCCTCTTTCATTATATTTCCATATATTTTTGTATTCTTCCATAAATTTCATGATACAGTTTTGCATATTCTAATTTCTTCAGCAATTTTTGTGAACGTGAGCTTAAGGACGGACAGACCAACATTTTCACGAATACAATATACTCGATTACTCTTTAGAATACGCGAGTAAAAATATTAAATAAATATATTTTTTATGGAATATTTTCATTTCAAAAATGAATTCAGCAGGTTCGCCTTGGTTGACTTACTAGAAATACTTATAAATTTCGAATTTGGTTTGATTTTGATGAAAACCAGAAAAGTTATGATACAAAGTGTTCATTCCAGAAAAATAGGTTATATGGGAGCTATATTATATAGCTGAACGATCTAGATGAATCTCGAACTTAAACAAAAGGACCATCTGGTAAATGTTTCACATTGAAACAGACGGAAGAACGGACGTACAGACGGACGGACGGACATGGCTATATCGACCGCTTGTCGTGCTGATCAAGAATATATATACTTTATACAGTATACTTTATACATAATTTCAGCTTTTTCGCGCCACATGAACTTCTTTTACCTTTTTATATTATATACAATGGTGCCAATTAAAATAAATCACAACAAACTTTTATGGTTTAATAATTTTGTCAGATAGTTTGCAATGGATCCGTTTTCGCATTTTGTATGTATATTATTGATCAGCATTACAAGGGGAGTCGATATAACCATATCCGTCCATTTGTCCATGCGTCTGTTTCAACACAAAGATCTCAGAAGTCTTGAAGCTACACTTTTGAAAATTCACCAAATGCTTCTTTGTCACGTTTCATTCATATCAGAAAACTATATCATATAGCTCCCATATAACCGATTGCTCAAGAATGAACACTTATTAACATAACTTTTCTGTTTTTCATCCAAATTAAAAACTGCATGTCTTGTATTCGTTGTATCCACTGTAGCCCCACGCCCACCGACCAGATTTGATCTAGATCGGTTATATATTTACAATGTGTATGGTATATAAGCTTTCTTGTTTTTGATCCACATTGCAATTTCATGCTTTTTACGTTAATAGGAGGAGTTGGTTCTTCTATTACTCCGGCTATGCCACATGGACTCTAATAAGTAATTATGTTTTAGCTACCTATCCTTATTACTAAAATACATCTGTTGTGTTTTCATCATCCCCAGTTATTTTGTGATATGGTAGGATCATTATACCCTTGTAGAGGGTATTATAATTTTGTCACGATATTTGTAACGCATAGAAAAAAGCATATCCCACCTCATAAAGTATATATATTCTTGATCTGCATGACAAGCCGAGTTGATATAGCCATTTCCGTCGGTCTGTCTGTTCGCGTGTTTCTATGTGAACTACTCTCTCAGTTTTAAGATTATCGACTTGTAATGTTCGAAGTATTCTTCTTTCTGCTGTAAGCTGCTCATATGTAAAAATCATGAAGATCGGACCACTTAACATATATCTCTCATATAAAGACATATAAATGAAAACTTTGTACAATGAAAGGAGCAAACAAAATTTTATTTGCAAGTAACTTTGTTTGTGCTAGCCTTGCTCTGTCTCCCTCACAGATTTCTTGGTATGCGCTTCTGAACGCTTAAATGTTTGTAAATTACAATGCACGTACGAAATATGTATTTAAAGGTAATTAAAAAGAAGATAGCTTCGCTGCCTATTTTCACAGCTAAATTAAGTACGTTTTAGACTAAGTTTTCTTTCATCCTAGGTGTTCATACGGACGGACGGCTGTTGATGCTGATTAAAAATATATACATTTTATTTACAGAGTCAAATGCTTTGGTGAAATCAGTATAAAAGACGTCAGTTTGCATTCTATTCTTAGATCCTTATATGACAAAAAAAGAAAACGTGCATTTTTCAGTAATTATAGGAGGACAATTGCTATTAGCCCTGTGTATGACATAAGGATATAGCTGATCGGATCGATACTTAAGACAAAAACAAGTTGTCTGAAAAAAACTGCACAAATCTGCAATGTAAGATAACGAAGAAGGCAAGAAAAAATATTTTCTTTTAGAATCAACACAACTATAAAATTGTTTTGGGAATTGAGCACAGTGAACCTTGATCGATCAGGAATATAGCGCGAATAATCCGAGGACCTTCCAGAGTTCTTGAAATTCCTAAAGAGTCTAGATATAATATATTTCAGATTAGATAGCTGTAGCGTAAATCATGGTGGCCTATTAAGCCTAACTGGACTACTGAGCGAAACAAAATCTTAAAAAGGATATTCTTACTAGCGCACAAATATATCCAATCGGCTTAAAGGACGACTTCGTTAATGCTAACGAAATCAGCCTCTTTAAATGAATTTGGTCAAGTTAGAAAACGCAAGTACTGTAGGAATAACATTGTCTATAGTAAATGTAATGAAAAATTGAACGGGTCTTCATTAAGCAAAAGCGGACTAACTCTTGAGACAACTGTAATGGAAGGGACAGATCCAAATATCAAATGAAGCGGGCGATTCAAGGACTTTACTACAAAATTATTAGCTGGTGATGAGGAGAATTAAAGTTAACTGTCAATAAACTCAGAGGACCACGGGATATCACTGATGTTGAAATCACCAAAAACTAACAATTGATCATGGTCAAGAAGTATCGACGCTATCTATTGATTAACATTAGGATAATCCAAGTGAACGAAGTATCAAAACGTGAAGGAATGCAAAAGATAAATGATAAATGATAAGGACAGAAAAGCCTTAAGTAGATACTTTAGTAGGAAATTAAGCGGAATTGGTTCAATCAGTACGCCACCACTCTGGCGGGAGAAACGATTAAGTCTATAGGCGATATAGTTATTAGAAAAAATTGTAGAGTCCAAAATATCAGTTTTTTTCAGTTTTTTCTGTTTCAGTAAATATTAATATGTGAAGCTTATATTTAAGGCCTCTTATATATTCGCAGGCAAGAAAAGAAGGGTAACCCTACATATTGGCCACTGATCCTAGAAAACTCATAGATCTAATTGATGAGATATCGCCCAACATGGTATCCATAGAGTCCCTACCAGATTACTCGCCAGTTCTGATTAACCTAATGCATCAACCATATACAGCTGAACGACCCTGTAAGATCACGACTAATAAAACAAACTGACTAAAGTAGACAAATATTTATGCTTACACATTCAACTTTCCCCGACACTAGTTAGTGAATTCGATATCGATAGCTCGACAGAGACACTTGCATCTGTACTGATCGGGGCTGAAAAGTCTTTGACGCCGCAAGACTCACATTTGAACTTCAAAAACAGCAGGACAAACCGTGAAATCGCGCAGCTGATTTTGAAAATGCGACGAGAATGGCAGTACAGCAGGTCATCGACTGTTGTAGGACTTATTTGTTATTATTATCTGTTTTACTTTGTAGGCCAAAGAAAACCCAATGGTTACGCTTACTCAAGAAGAAGCATTTACAATGGTCTTGGGAAAGTATAACTTGGATTCACAGGGAATGGAACACCATTCGATCTACCGATAAAGCTATATATTAGAAGAAAGTTTGCTTCCATTAATACCAAAACTGGCAGACTTGGAGAGTTTACATTTGGCAACGATATAGCAGCATTTGACACTGCCAAAAAAAAAAAACACGAAATATTAGCTGCAGTATAAGAAAATTTAGGTCTTAGATTGGCCGTCAAATAGTCTAGATTTCAGCCCAAAAGAAAATATATGGAAAATAATGAAAAAAAAAAATCTAAAAACGAGCCTCGAAGAACTTTTTCCGATTTAACAAGTAAGACAAGTAGTCGATATTTCGACTATAAAATACTCGTACTCAGCATTTATTTAATATTCGAGACACTCAAAAGAATGATCGCATTTTTGTTATCAGCTAAGCGAGGCATTATAATACATTTTTCCTTCTATCGTAAAGAGCATAAAATTCTCTTTCAGAACAAAATAGATTTAAATATGAATTCTGCATTGTCACTGTAAATATCGTTTGTTAAACATTGCATACGAGTAAAAAACCATACCGTACGAATTAATAGTAGTTGGGGCTCGTATATACTTTATGTGGTCGGAAGCGTGTCTTGTAGCCTGTTACATACATTTGCACGATTACAATGTACTCGTTTACTCTGCATAGAGTACAAGTATAAAAGTGTGTCAAATCTATGTATGTATATAAAAATGTCTGCCTTTTTTTCTTTTTTATACTCGTACTCCAATAGAGTAAACGAGTGTATTGTATTCTTTCAAATGTATGTAACAGACAACAGGAAGCGTTTCTGACCCTATAAAGTATATATATTCTCGATCAACATCAACAGCTTAGGCGATCTAGCCCTGTCGGTCCGTATGAACACCTAGATCTCAGAGACTATAAAGCTTAGAGAGACCAAAATTCGTATGTAGACTCTCCTCGTGAGGCGTCATATCAAGTTTGTTTTTAAAATTTTGCCACACCCCTATCCTAGGAACGGATTAGGCATACTTTTGTGTGTCGAATATTAAATAAATGCTTAGTATGAGTCTTATCTTATAGTCGGAATATAGCGTTCTTAGTGGTTTTTTTCTGATTGTCTGTAGATTATGGGCGCCTATATGTTATCGATATATGTGTATTGATATATAGGGTTAACGCTTATAGTGTTAGATATACTCAGTTGTCGATATATCTGTATCCGACATATTAGGTTATCAATATATATCTATCGATGTATTGAATTGTTTATATATGTACATCGTTGCGTTTTCAGTATGAGATATCGATATATGAATATCAATAAATTGAGTTTGCGATATATGTACATCGATATCTTGAGTTATCCACACGTGCATATCGATATCTATCAATCTACATAAAGATAACGATTGACGATAACGATATTGATATCAGTATATAACGATACATTCTATCGACGTTCCACCGCCAATCAAAAAATCTTTCTAGAGTACCACAGAAACTTTTGGTAGATTGCAAAGGAAAATAGCAACATAAACACATTGAAAATCACTAGCACAGCAACAAATATAGATCAACAAGAGGAGACATAGCGACGCACGCTGGGTTAGTAAGTATTAAATAAATGCTAAGTACAAGTATCTTATATTTGGAATTTCGACAATAGTGTTCTTACTTGTAATACTCGTACTCCAGCAGAGTAAAGAAGTATATTGTATTTGTGCAAATGTATGTAACCGGCAAAAATAAACATTTGCGACCCCATAAAATATATACATTCTTGATCAGCATCAACAGCGGAATCGATCTCTCCGTGTCTGTCTATGCGCCCGTATGAATACCTAGATCTCGGTGACTATAAGAGCTTGAGTTACCAAATTTAGTAAGTAGACTCCCTGAATAAATAAATAAATAAATAATGTTTCGTCAGATCAAGGTTGTTTTCAAATTTGGCCTCCTCCAACACCCACAAATCAATAAAATCTAATCTAGTTTTGAATATACATCTTGCGTATAGAATCTGTGGCTATTCTAGAAATAAAGATCTTGAAAAGCTAACAAGAGGTCTAAGCAGAGCATCCACAGCAGTAGAAGTGCTGCTGTCCGAATAAGTCACCGAGCCAGAATGGGCTGCACTAGAAAAGTTGACAGGGGGATCATTTACAGACTCCTACTCGGACGAAAAATCATTCATTTCTGCGCAATCAACATCCTATTGATTAGCCGGAGGGACCATCCATATTACAGTAACCACACTATTCAATATTAGCTGTTCTGGCTGGGGACTATAACTTTCAAATGGGCTAGGAAATCGAAAGATAAGAAATCGAGTAGTAGGCTAAAGAGTTTTAGGCCATACAGACCAGATCTACACAGACGATTTTCTTTCTTACGCCTTAGGCACTCCATATCAAAAAATTTGAAATTGGATGCGAGTGACGAAAATGTTGTATTCAATTGCTTAAGGCCAGCGTGGAGAGTATTAAAGAATTCCTTTGCGTTAAGTAAAAACGAACTCATCTCAGCTTCAGCAGATTGACACGACTCACATATACATTTCAAGCCCCGATTATTTATTAAATAATCACTGACAATTACACTGATGTTGGCACATTTGTAATGAATGGTACTATAACAAAGCCAACAAAAAAGCATAGGCTCAGAAGAATTTTACTTGAAAGGGCAGGGTTTCTTAAAACAGACTGACATTGGCATTAAGAAGCGCAAAATTATCAACAAAGGAAAGCTAGCTTCAGCTTGCCGAAGTTTATATACCATTCACATTGTAAATATATATAGCCGATCTAGAACAAATTTGTTTTAATTTGGACGAAAAACAGAAAAGTTATGCTCATAAGAATTTATTTCATAAAAATCTGTTATATAAGAGCTATATGATATAGTTGTCCGAATCTGATCAGATCAGGCCAGCGGAAGTGGGCCTTCTCAAATGGATACAACCGTAATTTGGTTTGATTTGGATGAAAAACGGATTCAAAGACTCGCAGTGCTACAGTGGAGTCCACCTTGACAAGAAGCTCACTTATAGGCAGTATGTGACAACGATTAGCTTCAAGATAAAGGGCAAAACAAAGAGCTTGGCTGGCTTCTAAACGAGCGGAGCAAATTGGCTCTAAAAACAAGGTGATGATATAAAAACAGGTGGTTGCACCTGTGTTTAGATACGCCCTACCAATATGGGGATCTTGTTACCCAGCTTCGAAGAATACAGGGTGACACTCCGTTAAATTTGTGGCGCCCCGTGGTCAGACAAATGAGAGATGGACTAAACTCAACATTTACATAATATTTTGACAGGCTTGAAGAGCACCCTAACCCTTTTGCTAGGATTCTTATCTACCCCATGAGGAGAAGAAGGCTAAATGCGGCACCCGAGGGACAATATTGATGTAAAGTTTAATTAACCTTCGTCGATCTTATGTTGAGTACTAATTTTTAAACAAACAAGGGAATCTAAACACATATTCACAGTTTGCTACACAAACAGATAATATTATACAAATAAAATAGCCAGTACTAAAAAAAACGCTACTTAATGGTATGGACTCCGTATGAATGCCAGGATGTATGTAGAGCCTCTGGACAGTGAGTAAATATAATTTACTGACAATTTTGTTGGCGACGTCTTACTAACAGGCAAATGCTTCAATCCATATGGCACAGGTCACCAAGGACAGAAAAATTCCTGTATTGAAATGGCCCGCATTGAGTTCGGACCTAAATCCCATCCAAAATCGTTGGGGAATTTGTCTGCTTGTGCTTTCAAAACCTGAACACTGTTTGAGACGTTAAGATACTTTAAATCGGCAATAGATCGAGAATGGGCTGATATTGACTTATTTATTTTGTTTGTCATTAGTCAGTTCTATGGCGAATCGCCTATTTTTATTTTTAAATCATAAAGAAAAAAGGATTTATTGTTAACATAAAGACAACTTCAAAATATACCAACATTAATTAGCTTGAGAGACCAAAGTCAAAGAATGCACACATAATTGCTCATATAGTTGACGTATACTAATCCGATCTGGTCCATTTTGACATATGAGCAGCTAACAGCAGAAAGATGTCTACTGTAAACTCGATAGCTCTAAAACTCAGAGACTAGTTCTCATAGAAACAGACGTGCAGACAGACAGACGGACAGACAGGCGGACGGACAGACAGACGGACATGGTTATATCGACTCGACTTGTCATGCTGATCAAGAATATACATACTTTATGGGGTCGGACATGAGTCCTTTTCTACGCTACAAATATCGTGACAAAATTATAATACCCTCTGCAGGGGTATACAAAGTTTCACCTTAGCAACAATTTTTTTTTATGGATTTTCGTCATATAGGGCCTTACATACCATTCACATTGTAAACATATAACCGATCTAGATTAAGTCTGATACAAGGCAAACTTGTTTTAATTTGTTTAATTGTTTAATTATGCTACTAACTGCTTATTCTGGAACAATACATTATATGGTGGCTATACGATATAGTTGTCCGATTTTTATCAGATCAGGCCAGCTGAAGTGGGACCAGCTCAAAAGGATACAAACCGAAATAAGTTTGATCTGGATAAAAAAATATAGTTCTCGGATTAGATCAGGCCAGCGGACGTGGGGCTTATTCAAATGGATACAAATGGATACCGGATTTCGAACCGCTGCCCTCTGTCTATTATATACATTGCTTCAATTTTAATATACCATTACCCCCAAGGTATAAAAACTGCATAAACTATTTGAGATATGTAGGGACAAAACGATTGGTGTAATTGGTAAAAGATATTGATTTATGAAAGTTAAGGATTAATGCAAAAGGCATATTGAGAACTGTTTAAAATGTGTAGCCGTTTTCCCCACAACAGCAAAAGTGGAAGGATCTGTACATAGTATTCCCAATGTAGACAAGCCGTTTGAGTTGATGCACAACGATCACTGTAGATCGATAGCAGCAAGAAGAGCAAACAAGCAAACATATATTTGTAATAATTGGCGGGCTTATGAAGTATGTTAGATTATATACAACCACGACAACGAGTACGAGATAAGTGTTAAAAGCATTGATGGAGTACTTCTGAATCTAAAGTAGTCCAAAATGAATAGCTACGAATTTGAACAGTTTATGGCGGAGTCTAATCAAGCACATACATATATCAACAGGTTTGCCGCAAGCAATCGGACAAGTCGAGAGAATAGACAGCAGATCGATGATTTTGAAATTAATGGAACCAGAAAAAGGACTACACTGGGATATAGTAGTAGAGCTGGTTGACAACTACCGAGCAAAATGGTTTTTGGCTTAGAAGAGAAAGGCGAGTTATTGAAAGATATTATGGCAAACCAGAGGAATAAAAAAGGATATTTCGTTATGGTTAAAAATTTTGATAGTTCGGCTTTTGTGTCTAGGACATCAATCCCAAAAGACAAGGGATACCATTCGTACCATTCTCTTCGTATTCCCTTCAATAACTGCCTGTAATATTCGGTACAATGCCTTGGCAATTTTCCAAAATTGATATTTGTGCATTGCTTTTACCGCGATTTTCTTTAAACGCTTGTTTTCAGTGGAGAGGTATTTTTGAAAGTTAATATTTAATTCAAATATTTTAAATAATAATAATAAAAAATTAATATAAAATTAATTCATGGAAAATTTATGTTTCAATTAACATCAAATAAATCTATTTGAAGCTTAGTTTTTACTAAAACATTGTGTTGTTCTGTTATTTTTGAGTAGGTGCAACCGCCGGAGCAATGAAATTGTTACAAGCTTTTTGTTAAAGAGTCCTTTATATGTACTTTATTTGTGTGTATAAAGTTTTTTAGAAATTTTTTAATTTCTATGTTTTTACATCTGTTTGATTTTTGTGTAATCATAAGAACGCGCTTTTAACCAGATCGAACGACTATATCTTATAACCGACATATCAAGAAAGAAGTTTTAGTAAGGAAATCTTTTTTATTTGCTAACGAAATTCTATCAAATTTTACATATATGCATTATAGATGCTTCCACATCACTCAGGCAAATCTGGATCGGACTACAATATCATATAGCTTGTATAGAACCGATTTTTTCCGAAAGAACCCATCGAAATGTTTGATTCACCGAATTTTATATATTCTTGATCAGCATGACAAGGGGAATCGATATAACCATGTCCGTCTGCCAGTCTGTTTCAACACAAAGATCTCAGAAGACTTAAAAGCTACAGAGCTTAATTTTTTATCAGATGCTCCTTTTGTGTGCAGGCTAGTCAAGTTCGAGTTTTATCTGGATCGGGCAACTATATCATACAGCTCCCATACAACCGAAATTTCCGGAATGAACACTTATCGGCTTTTCTGTTTTTCATCCAAATCAAACCAAATTCGGTTTGTATCCATTTGAGGAGACCCCGCGTCCGCTGGCCAGTTCTAAAGAATGAACACTTACAAACATAACTTCTCTGTTTTCAACCAAATTCAAAACAAATTTGTCTTGAATCTCTTGTATCCACTGGACGCCCACGTCCAGATTTGATCTAGATCGGTTATATATTAACAATGTGAATGGTATATAAACTTCGGCAAGTCAAAGCCAGCCTTTCTTTCTTGTTACTTATTGAAATTTGACCAAATTTGGTATATAGTATGTGTGTTACAAGTCTCCTTGAGATGACGCTAAATTTGATCTACATCGGGCTACTATATCATATAGCAACCTGCTGAGCTAGCTTGCTGTCACCTCTAGTAGTAACGGTCAAGATTTAATATCCATATTCTTGATTAGCTTTTTTAATTAAAGTTTCTTATTAATAATATATATTTACTTTAAAGTTATTCTCAAAAAACCCGATTTTTAAACAACAGAATTTGTTTCCCATATAGAAAAAAAATAGAAAACGTAGGGTCTACGTATTTTCTAGCGTGATCATATTATCATGGGCCATTACCCGGTGTTCTGCGATAAGATAAGAAAAAAAACTTTGCTTTAATAATAAGGGAGGCAAGCAACACAAGTCAACCACTTTTTATCCGAAATCTAAAAAAAAAAATTATTCGGGCACACTCAGGTTAAAAGCACAGGAGCTGAAATTTTCTAGATTGTCTTTTTAAATGCATGCAATTAGCGTATTTGATTCATTCAGATTGGACAACTATATCATACAGCTTCTATAAAACCGATTTTATCAGATTGAATACATTGCATTCATTTCAGGATTCGATCATTTACAAAATTTTAACTCTAATGCCATTTTCTGTTTCCAAACGATTTCAATTCATAAAAACTTGGTCTGACGCCACACTAAGAGAGTCTGATCTACATACAAAATTTGGTGAACCTACCTCCTATAGTCAATGAGGTCTAGGTGTTCATACAGAAGGACAGACGGACACGGCTAGATCGACTAGGTTGTTGATGCTGACCAAGAATATATTTACTTTATTGGGTCGGAAATGTTCCCCTTTTGCCTTTTACTTATAGTTTGTAAGTATATACGCGCCAGCTACATTATATAGTTGTCCGATACGTTTCAAATTACATGAGCAGACGTGGGGCCATCTTAAAGGGTTACAAACCGAAATTGCTTTGATTAGGATAAAGAACAAAATATTCAATCTGAAAAGTCGATTATGTTGGAGCTTTACGATAAAGTTGTACTATCTGCACGAATCAAAATATTTGTACAGTCGGTAACGCTTCCTTCTCTGCAGACTTCTTTATAAAATTAATATACCTTTACAAATATTTGTGAGTGGTAAACAAAAAGCACGAAATAAATAATGCAAATTTACAGCGAATATGGTAAGCTTTGTTATTTATATTTCAGAGAATATTTTCAAGACAAATTTAATTCCATAAACACATAAGTTTCTACAACATTTAAATACACGCCACAAAACAGTTGTTTTTTCTTAATCAAAAACATATCCAATTTTTATTTTAAGTGATAAGAAACTAAAAATTTTGTAACAGAAGAAGACCTTGCACCCGCTAGCCCACAACAATTTAGAAAGTATAGCTCTTAAACAGATAAATTGGAAAATAACTGCCCGCCTACAAAAGTATGCAATTATGAAAAAAAATTCCAAAAACCTGCACCCATATCACAACACAGCAACAGCAACCTTAAAAACGCAGTTGTGCAGTCATTTCAACAGCTAAGAACTTAAAAAAGAATACTGCTAATGAAAACACATTTGCAACCTTGAGCCTGCTATCCCAAAAAGCAAAACAAATATATAATCGTTTCCATTTCAAATTCTTATTCTCTATATGTAATCTTCAATCGGTTATCGGCATTCACTGTGAACGGTCGTGTCGTGCTTGCACTAAGTTCCAGCTAATCAAGTTTCGTTTGTTACCTCTGCTCTGTGCTAAAAATTAGCACATATTGACCAGTTTGGGCGCCGCGTTATAACGGTGCCGGCAAAGACTTGCGAATAAAGATAAGAAAGTAGCGCGCAAGAACTACGAACACTGCCCTCTGGGCATTACATTACCCCTCAGCCTGCACGCAGCCGCACAAGAGGGGTAATAAATTCTTGCTTATCAGCAAGTTTTTGTTTTTGTTCTGTTTTGTCTTGTTTGTGCGCGAAAGCAAGATCAAAGCACGCATAAAGTGTAACTATCCAATTTTATTATTTGAGTGATTAAATATTAACAATTGGCTATGAATGACAAACAAGTACCTGACTCTCGGCCTACTGTGGTTCTGAACAATCTGCTAGACTATCAGAAAATGAAGGAATCGGCTGGTCTAACACCTTCTGAATTTAGATCACAACTGATGGACGATTTTGCCTCACATGGCATCTCACGTACTGCATCTGGTTATGTACACGAAGCCACTATTGTTCCCACTACATCTGCAGCTACATTCTCGGTAGCTTCAACTTCAGCCGCATGTTACGTGACTACTTGTTCATCTGGAGGAGTTTATTCATATGGCAACCAGCCAATAGTGGTCAGCGGCACAAGCCAACTAACTGGATCAACGAAACAGCAGCTACCAGGAGCCTGTCGCTCACTACCACAACCTGATAAAATCGTTAACATGCCTGTGTTCCAGCCGGCAGATGTCCCCTGGCAGAAAGTTCCGCCAAAAAAAGAAGATCACTTGATGCACCTAAAACTGCGAATAAAAGACCTACGTTACATGCAAAAAACCGTTTTGAAGCTCTTGCAAATCTAGATCTTAGTCAAGCAGACGTTGATCTCGACATGGACGTTCCCCTGGACGAAGTCGACATAGATGGAGAGACACAGACTCAAGTACCAACGGAAAAAAACCGCCGAAGCCTAGCCAAATCACAGTACTGGCCATCAGTGATGTACCAGCCCTGGAGAGGCTTCTCAATTCAGCGGTTACTGCTGACTCATACGAATTTAAGGCTGCTCGTAATGGCAATTTACGCATATACGCTCGTGACTCTGATGCCCACAGAGCCATCACAAAAAAGCTTTCGGAAGTAAACCTCCAATATACGCACTTCTGCCTACCTGAGGACAGAGCTTTTAGAGTGGTGGTATGCAACTTGGCTGCATCCACCCCCATCGATCAAATTAAAACTGCATTCACCTCTCAAGGGCACTCTGTAGTGAATATGTACAATCCGAAGTCAAAATCACTGGTTGAGGACCCCTCCGAAACTGCTCCATCCAAAGCCCCAGGCCAGAATGTTTGGTTTATAGATCTCAAAAAGGCCCACAATAATCGGGAGGCTCTAAAGGTCAATAAAGTCGGTCGGCAAAGAGTTAGAGTGGAGATGCCGAGAAAGAAGATTGACATGCGCCAATGTTACCGCTGCTTTGGATTTGACCATACCAGGAACTATTGCACCAAGGAGCCCAGATGCGGTAGATGCAGCAAGCCTCACTGGACTGCTTCTAGCCTATGCCAGGCAAAGACTTATGATGACCTGGTGTGCGTCAATTGTAATGGAAACCACGAAGCAACTAATAAGAGCTGCAGAGTATACGTCCAACGGCTCAAAAACCGTAAGTCCGGAGTCAATACTGGTCCCGTGATGCGTGAAGGCCACGCTCAGCCCACGCGTATTATCAAGCAGCAGGTAATCCCAACCTCAATTGTGCGTCAGGGCCTTACGTACGCAGAGGCGTCAATTCTGGGGCAGCCGGGCATAAGACATGATAGGAATAGATCACAACAGCAAGCTCAGGGTACTGACCTACTCCATCAACGTGTGGCAAATCCAAAACAAACACAGCATTATGATCATACAGCTCTTGATGGCGCACTAGTACAAATGATAAATACCTTGCAGCAGACCATTGCGGGTCTCGAGAAAACCATCGCTAGGCTGTTGGATGAGATCAAGGAACTCAGAGGTTCCAAGCCGGAGAAGCAGCACAAATAATGGCTACTGTGCTGCGCCTCGGTACGTGGAACGCTCGTAGTATTATCCCAAATACTAATGAGCTTAAGGTGTTTATGATCAAGCACGACATCGACATCATGCTTATCTCTGAGACCTTCTTACACGATGGTTCCCACTTCAACATGGCAGGTTACACATGTTATCGAGCAGATCACCCTGGAGGGCGCCCTAGAGGCGGAGCATGTGTGCTAATCAGGCAGGGATTAGTGCACTATCACCAACAACCAATCATGACTAATCACGTACAGTTGGCAACCGTAATCATTTCAACTAATTTAGGTGAAATCGCTGTGGCTGCTGCGTACCTTCCACCAGGTTTGCCTTGGAGTACCCCTGAGTTTGGCAGTCTACTTGATCAGCTCGGTCACAAATTTATCGTCGGTGGCGACTTCAACGCAAAACATCGACTCTGGGGCAGTTTGACGACAAACGCTAGAGGCACTGCGCTTCATGGCTGTCTTACCAGCAGTGCAACACAAGTGCTAGCCACTGGCAGACCCACTTACTACCCGTATAACAGGAGGGATACGCCCACGTGCATTGATTTCTACATGTACAAGGGTATAGCCAACAGTCTGCTCTCGGTACGAGAAGAGTATGAACTTTCATCGGATCATTTGCCCTTGGTTGCTTCTTTATCAATGTCGCCTCAGCGAACTACCCCAATAACGAGGCTTGTTTCTCCTGGTGCCAACATAAGACTCTTCCAAGACGTGATGAACAATGCTTTTAATCTCAACACGGAAATAAACACGCCAGAAGATATCGACAAAGCTGTCGAAACTTTCATAAGCAGGGCTAAGAGCGCTGCTCTTATTGCTGCCCCAGCTGGTGCAACTCACTGTAGAGACGGACACAGCAACCTCACTCTCTCTCCGGAAGCAATAGGCCTTCTAACGCTCAAGAAGCGCCTCAGACGCGAGTTCATCAGAACCAATGACCCGGCGATCGATAGACTGTATAGAAGGATTTCTAACAGGGTAAAAAAGGTATTAGCCACACTAAAAAGAGAAGCCACAGACGCCTTCCTGGAGAAAGCTACTCCCGATGAAAGTTCTACGTTTGCGCTCTGGAAACTTACGAGGAGGTTCAAAAGGCAAGTTTCACCGAAATTCCCAGTCCGAAATCCAGATGGCTCTTGGGCAAGATCCCCCCGGGAAAGAGCCGAAGCGTTCGCGAATAATCTGGAAGAAAGATTCCAGCCGTTTGAGACATCGTCGCCAAGAAGAGTACAGCTAGTAACCGAATCTCTGGAAGCTCCGTTGCAGATGGCCCTCCCTGTAGCTCCTATCACCCTTACTGAAGTGGAAAAGGAAATCAAAAAGCTTCGCAACAACAAGGCTCCAGGCGAGGACCAGTTTGATAATCGCTCTATCAAGCTGCTCCCTCGCAGAGCTTTGCTATTCCTCGTATTGATTCTCAACTCCGCTCTTCGACTCGGACACTTCCCAGGCGCCTGGAAGAAGGCCAACATTATCATGCTACACAAAAGTGGGAAGCCAGCAGATGAGCTGGATTCGTACCGTCCAATAAGCCTACTGCCAGCATTTGGCAAAATATTGGAGAGGTGCATTTTAAGAAGGATTCTTGAAACCAGCGCGGTCAAAAAGGCAATGCCAAAATTTCAGTTCGGCTTTAGGCTCAGGCACGGCACGCCCGAGCAACTACACCGAGTTGTAAACTTTATTCTGGAGGGATTCCACGGAAAGGAGTATGTTGTCGGAGCGTATCTGGATATCCAGCAGGCATTTGATAGAGTGTGGCATGCAGGACTCTTGCATAAACTTAAAGATCTACTTAATCCACAGCTCTATCTTATTGTTAAAAGCTTTCTTCACGAACGATCTTTTAAAGTTGTTCAGGACGGGGTGTCCTCTCATGCAAAGACGGTCAGAGCTGGTGTACCTCAGGGTAGCGTGTTAGGGCCAACCCTTTACAGCCTGTATACGCACGATATGCCTTCAGCTGACAACATGCCGATCTCGGACCAGAGCAATCTGCTTGTCGCCACCTTTGCTGATGACACTGCGGTACTGGCCAGAGACAGTTGCGTCTTCACCGCTACAGATCTCATCCAGATCTATTTAAAAAAATTCGAGAACTGGGCCTGCAGATGGAATATTGCCATAAACACTGATAAGTGTGTACAAGTCACATACACTCTCAGAGCGCAAACCTCTCCTGGGGTATTTTTACATGGTCAACTGTTAGAGCAGAAGGAAGCTCACAAATATCTTGGAGTCACTCTGGACAAGCGACTAAACTTCCAGCGCCATATAAATGATGTAGTTAAGCGTCTGAAGACAAAGGCGAGCAGTTTGGCTTGGCTTCTTAATGCCAGGAATAAACTGTCATTAACCAACAAGACGCTCATTTACAAAGTCATTCTGGCACCCATTTGGAGATATGGTATTCAGGTATACGGCATAGCGGCTAAGTCGAACCTTAATAAAATACGTGTTGTGCAGTCCCAATTCTTGCGCAGAATTTCTGGTGCGGCATGGTACATACGCAACAGCGATATCCACAAAGAACTCCATGTACCGAGGATCGGAGATGTAATCAATCGCCAAGCTTCTGCATATCTAGACAAACTAGCACATCACCCTAACCAGCTGGCGCAAAGGCTCCTAAGAAGCAGACGTATACACGGAGCAAGAATGAGAAGGAGGCTCAAGAGAGTCCACCCAACCGACCTGTCCCACAGAACCCTTTAATCTTCCCCTTTTGCCATCCAGTTACCCTATCATCTAGGTTTAAGTATATACATATATACATGTTGTTGAAAATTAAATATCCTATAGTATAAGTTGTTAAAATTAGTAACAGTAAGCTATATATTTTTGTAAAGTAATAAACAAAACATGATAAAAAAAAAAAAAAAAAAAAAAAAAATATATGTAATCTTCGCTATATCTTTGTTATTTATCGGTGAAATTTGGGGTAATCACTTGTGGAGCTCTCCAAAGTGAAACTGTAGTCATTAGAGACTAATCTTATTAACTGTTACGGTTATACTGTTTTTGTACCATGTGTTTTCATATAGTTGAGAAAAAAAGAAATAAATAATATATAGAATATTTTATGTTTGAATATTACCGAAATTTAAAAGTTTGCTTGCTTAAGATTTCACTGGAACATGGAAAAATAAGTTTGCGATTAAAGAAAATTCTGAGCTTATAGAATAATGAAGGATTATCACGTCTTGTTTCTGTAATTATGTAAATAATAAAAAAAATTATTAGGTTTAAACAAATTATCAATGCCAAGATTTTTATCAACCAACTCATGCATCGCATTTTGTATGAATGTGTGTTTGAATGAATATATGTATACATACGTAGAGTTATGATTGTATAAATGTATGTAAGAAAAAATTTGTACGATAGACTCGAATCGATTTTACATTTCCATTTGGTACTCTACCTGTAGCAAACGGCCAATGTTGCAAAACTAATGAAGACGCATTTGACGATAACTGTTAAAATGATGACCATGGTTAATGTGCTGATCCTATTTTGGTCAGAGGTGCCTGTAAATGGTGTTTGCATTTAATTTTAAACCAAAAAAAGGGATTCCGATTCAGATTACCCAATCCCATTCAATTTTATGTGCAACTTTATTCTGAAATCGGATAACATCATATTATGTGTCGATTACAATTGAAACGTAATAATCTTTTAGGAGCAATCGCAGGTTTTTAATATCATAATTTTAATTTAAATAGTCAGTATGTATATGTTTATATAGTATGGATAAAATGAATACTCACAGAATATACATATTCATAGAATATACATTTTAATGAATACATTTGAATGCCAATAAGAGTGCTCATAATCAATAAAATTCATAATAATGAAAATAATAGAGTTTTACAAGTTTTACAAAATTATCGGCTATGAACCTATTTTTGAATTTATTACTCACTGCCCCTTTGGTAAGACAAATTGACAGTAACTGCTTAGCGCATTTTTGCATCGATTTTGACTATAGGCCGCTGCCATCACTTATCTGTCTTGTCGAAGAGAAATAGCGAACTTTGACAATATAAATATGTACAATTGCGACGGGTCATGAGCATGCACTTATGCTTAGAAATAGATAGAGCGCTCTTATTATATCACTCTAGTCCTTGTTGTCAATTTTGTAATACCGAGAGCAGGATTGAGTACTCTTATACAAATTGTCTTACAATTTGCTGAGCATTAAATAAATTAACATTACTTGAATCCAATTCAAAGAAGGATAAAATAGAGGATTATGCATAGATGGAAAGGGAAAATTATAACGGTACAAACAGTTAATACTTATGAACGAAGACTGCTGCAACGCAAGTGTAACCAGCAAGTAGAACATATTTCTGCAAGGCTTCGACTTCGGCTATCTATCGAACCATTCTAGATATCGGCAGGAAAGAAAGTTCACTTAAAAGGCCATATCGCCAACACCGAACGTGATGATTAATGAACCCCCAAACTTTTGTTATTATTGTCGTTACTGGTCACACAGTTGCTTTTATATGGCAGAATTTTGCATATTAAGCTGCACATTTAAAAATAAATCAAATACGATTGTTTGGGAAATATTCATTTATAAAATATCTGTACTCAACATTAATTCACAAGACTATAGAATATCCCAAAAGTATGCAATAATTTGTTTCTCATTTTTTACTATATATAGTTTTGTTCACAATCTTGTCTATAATTATTGACAGTAAGTCGCAATTCTGCTTTCATAGAGATAGGTTGTGTCGCGCTTATGCCAAATTCTAATTTCTATTCGGCTCTAAGAGCTTATTCGCTTGTGTGATAAAAATAACACTTATCGCAATATTCGGGCCCTGCTTCGCGCTGTGTCGGCAATTGGACAAAAACAAAAAGCATTAAACCAAGTGTTTTCTAGCTGCATTATTTGCCCTTTGGGCAAGACATTCCCCTCACCCTGCGTATTGTTGCAAAAGAGAGGCAACATATACTTCGCGTTGATTTCGCTCTGTCTTTGCTCTGTCTTTGCCATTGCTTAATGCAATGGCAATGGCAAATTTGAAATAAACAAATTTTGTGAATTGCCCAAAAATGGACAGAGACTCATCTGATCATCCCAAGCTTAGTGGTAAGCTGTCTGCGATTGAAAAGATGAGGAAAATCGCTGGTATACCTGCAAAGTTGCGTGCCAGTCTAGCCAAAGATCTGCTAAGTCAATTGGAATCTTCAACTACAATAGTAACTTGATCGCATCGTTTACAAGCACTATTACTATGAGCACATTAACTTATTGAAATGGAAGGTGTGAACAAAATAACTCAATAGTAAAGACCACAACTGGTATATGATTGCACGTTTCAGAGGCCGATGGTCTCTCTTCGTAAAAAGCAAAAAAGAGCTGACAAAGTCTCAAAAGCAATCCAGAGAAATACACACACACTTACTTACAAAAATCACCCAAACAAGGGCCGTCAAAACAATACACTTGCTACCACCTCTTCGGTAGCACTTCAAAATAATCGCTATGCAGCGCTATCTGAAGAAGCTGATTCTGTAATGGAATTGGACGAAGAAGATCAACATGAGCAAGTAGAAGATAGCAAAGAAAGTGCAGCTGGCAATGAGCAACAGAAAAGCATAATGCTGAAGCCTCCAGCTATCTGCGTGCCGCAAGTTAACAACATGGGCAAACTCGAAGAGGCACTCAATTCTGTAATTACAGCAGACGAGTATGACATTCGTACATCGAGGTTTGGAGTTTCACGTATATATAGAAAAGGTTCCAAAGTTTTTCGAGCAATTGTTGATATGCTGACCAAAAAAAAATTGTGAATTTTAGCACCATCTGTTAAGAGAGGATACTCCGTTCAGATTACATATACGAGATATTCATCCAAATGTACCAAAACAAATAATTGAGCGCACTTTTACTGATAAGGGCTATACAGTCATGAACATATATTGCATCAGAAAACCACAATGGTGTAATATTGAAATCAATGTAAATGAAGATGAAAAAAAAATTATACAAGAACAAGACGGTATATGTGTTACGTAAACCTAAAGAAGACACCAAAACTCATAGAGGCACTCAAAATTACTCAAATTGGTAGGCACAGAGTAACCTTGATGAAGGCAAAGCCAAGCAAAGAATTGGTACAATGCTTTAGATGTCAAGATTTCGGGCAAACGCCTAATTTCGTAATTTGTGGCAAATGCTGAGGCGACCACTATCGAAATCGTTTGAACTTAGACATAGTGATTAATCTATTTGTGCCAACTGACCTGACCTGAGAAACAAGCTTAAGACAGCTGCAAGACTACCGGAAAATTGACTGCCAACCTGTAACAAAATTAAAAATTATCCAGTCAAAGCACAAGTCATCTCAAATGCTACTGTTAGAAGTGGCTTCTCCTACGTGGAGAGAGAAACAACATTAACGTGAACCCAATGCAGGATAGCTTCCGGTTGTTCGATGGTGCTGAAGATGAACATTTCAGTAACCAATTTAAAACATTGGTATAAGCTATAAATGACTTAAATAGCAGAATGGACCAAATGTTTTAACTTATTCAGAATACGGTGGAGGCAAACAAAGCCTTTCGTGACCTGGTGCAGAAGCTTTTTTCAAAATGATTAGCCTACAATTAAAAGTCGGATTATGGTATGCACGAGGGCTAGTCAAAAACATTGAAGAGCTTGGACTTTTCCTTAGTGCAAATGATATTGATGTAATGTTGATAACTGAGACACATATGCGTCCTTGCCTGAGAGCATACTAACCAGGATAAGACCAATACTATGCTAATCATCCCAGTGAAACCTCAAAAGGTGGATCTGCTGTTTTTATGTGGTAATATAAGATCATGCCCACGTGGCTCTTGTGTTGAAATTTTTAAAGCTGAACTGGATAGAAGAATCAACCTTTACGCGGAAATAAACTACCCAGATGACATAGAAGATGCCATCTCAATCTTGATGAGAAACATATTACTGGCAGCATCTTATGCTAATCCGGTAAATCAATGCTCACCAAGTCAACGTCGACAAGCTGTTCTTCCTCAAAGTGCTAATGCACCTGAAAAAAAAAGAGTGAGAAAAGAATATGCAAGAACGGGTGATATTCGTATTCATCAAATCTACTTAAGATTATCAAACCGTTTGCAAAGGTTCTTGCAAAAGTCATGCAAAGAAAAATGGATGACATTCTAGATAGTGCTTTACCGAATGCAACCTTCAACTATACTCTCTGGATAAAAGGACCTTGAAACTTCCACCCAAAAATGCCTTGCTTTTTATAGTTCTGCTAGGAAAAATGACGGAAAGAGTGATCCTCAACCATATTCTGCAGCTCGAACCGGTCAGTCTAAGAGTTCCAAAGTGGCAGTTTCGATTTTGGCAAGGTGAGGGCACGCCGGAACAGCTTCATTGAATGGTTAACTTTGGATTAGATGCAGTGGAGCACAAAATGTATGCAGTAGTTGTGTTCATGGATATTCAGCAAGCTTTTGACAGGGTGTGGCATGGTGGCCTCCTCTTGAAACTGAGAACATCCTAACGCTGCAGCTATTCCAGCTTGTTAGTACCTTTCTTAAAGAGAGAAAGAGTTGTTATAAATGACGCAAAATCCTCGAAGCGCCCAATCTGCGCAGGCGTTCCTCAAGGCAGGGTTCTTGGTCCTAGGCCATAGACCCTATTTACAGCTGATATGCCTACCTCAAGCGTTACGTTTGCTACAAGAATATTGTCGTGCAGTGGCATTACAATGCTGGGCTCCACCCTTACGCACAAGAGCTCCCACAAATATTTAGGTGTCGTACTGGACACGGAACTACTTTTCCGAGCCCATACAACAATGGTTCGGCAATCAGTAAAGTCAAAGGATGGGAAGATGGCGTGGTTACTGGCTCCGAGAAATAAGCTGTCATTGTACAGCAAAGTCACCATCTAAAAATCCATTCTCAGTCCCATATGGAACTATGCACTAAAAATTTACGGCATTGAGGCAAAATCAAATTTAAATAAAATTAGAGGTGCTCAATCAAAACTCCTAAAGCACCATGGTACATTCGAAATAGAAATATTGAAAGAGATCTAAAGGTACCTTAAGTGGGCGATATAATGAAACCACATGTATCGAATTACCTGCAACACCTTGGTGGTAACCCTAACGCGCTAGCCAGACGACTAACTACCAAACTCAAAAGGTGCCATATATGTAACTTAAATTCTATATAAGTATCACCTGCGATCAATTGTTCTTTCCCTTAATTGTAAAACTAGTTTAAGTTGCCACTAAAGGTCTAAGTCTAAGTCATACTGCGTTCTCTTAATACCTACTAGGTCACCTATTTTATAAACATTTTCGAGTTGTCTTTTCTCGTTAAAAGTATTTTTATTCTCCTTCTGGACCTTTTCTATGTTTTACTGTGCTTTCTTTTGTATTGCATTATTTCCTGTTGACGGACAAACCTTACCGGTATGGTATGTGCCAAGTGGTTTCTGGGCCTTGTCGATTGGTGAAGGCAGCACTATCTACCATATTGTCAGATATATTGCCAGTGTGTTCCGCTTTCTTCATGGTCTTGTTTTCATTTGCTGGCATATCGTCATCTTGTTCATTGTCGATTGAGTTTTTCTGATTAGCTTTGTGTTTCTGCCTATTCTCTGCTCCATTGCGTTTCTCTAACTTCATATTCTCTAACTTGATATTCCCTAATAATCTGCTCTAGAACAGCCTTTTGACTTTTTTTCTGTATCCACGAAAGATCGTTCATCAACTATTTTTCGGATACACATACTATTCAGAAAGACTTTCTGAAATAACTTTCGTACAAACCATAATATAGTTTTGTTTTAGTATATCGTTTTCTATAATGGCCGTATACTCCAACTCATCTCGTTTGACTACGCGCGAAAAGTTCCAAACAAAACCCTCCAACTGTGCACTTTCCCAATTCCTTTAAGATGCTTAACATTATTTCGCAGTTTAAGTCCGACAAATTTTTTATAAATGTCTTCCCACATCAAGCATAAATCGCAACCAGAGTCGATCATGGCAACGAATACAATGTTCTTGGCAGCAAAATTTGTACAAATCAACCCTTTTCTGGGAGATTTATTTGCAAGTACATTTGCTGGTTCTTTCTTGACACTACTTAACGCCTTCTTTTTTCACATTGTTTCGAAGTATGATTTTTCTTGTTGCAATTATAGCAAATTACTTCTTCGTTGTAGTTTTTGGCCATCTTTATCACACTTGAAACATTTTTTGCAAAATGTCTGAGCTGCGCTTCCTATTACTTGCCCCTTCCTTGCTTTGGCCCTTACTGGGTTTCTTTTTTATTCTGTTCTTTTGCTCTAACTCTCTCATAATTCTCAATCTTAACTTTAAGCTATTTGACCTGCGTTGTTTGTCCGGCTATTCTTTCCTCTTCTGGTTTTATTGGCTTAGCTATTTTCATCAGATTATACAAATAATCCATATAACTCTCATTTGTGTTCTTTTGTCTAAACCTTAACATTTTATGATTATCGGCCGAATACATCTGTTTCCCAAACTCATCCACTAATTTAGCTTTTAACTTAGACCATCCGTCTACACCTGTTCTTCTAACGAAAAGCTTGGCTGCTCCATTCAAAAGTTGTTTAGCATAAATGTATTTTTGGAGGTCGTCCCATCCCACTTTGATAGTAACATCCTCGAACTCATTTAACCAGTGCTTAACGGCTTGCTGGTGTGACCCAGAGTGACCCAGTGTGAGCCTCGAACCTATATTATTAGAAGCCTTATGATAGCTGCTTGAGATGATCGATCCACCCTCGTTGTTCCCTTCGGCATCCTCATCAATATCTACAGCATCTGCTATCCTATCCTTCTATCCTTCAGTACACTTTTCTACTGATTCTTTGTACTGATGTTTAACTCGGTCAGCTTCGCCTTCAATGCGGAAAATGTCATCGCCATAATTTCAATCAAATCCATTGTTTTGCTGAAAGATGTCGTTTACAAAGTTATGGAAGAATATATTCAACTTAAGTACGCAAATAATTTTTTTGGAATTATTTTAACAATATTTAGCTACCAAAAATATCTTGAACTCCCCTGTTGCTCACCCAACCATCAGGATATATAGTTTTCGTGGCAGCACTGTGTCTAACTGTGAATTACATATGTATACATATGATATTCAGATGCATGTGAGTACCATTTAGTCAAATAGATAGATGTGCAAATGTCGGTAATACACTCAAAAAACAAGAAAGGAAGGTTAGCTTCGGCTGGCCGAAGCTTATATACCATTCACATTGTAAATATATAAAAACAATGTAATTTGACTTAATAATTCTTGCACTTATTTCGTTGATAGCTTCATATAGCAACTGAGAGACACGGTAGCTTGGGCTCATTCAGCGAGAAAAATGGGCAGCAATATTTTGCAATTTATTTCTTTACTTCTCGCACACGTAGGTGCTATCGAGAACATTCAAAATTTTTGTAAATAAAAAATAGCCCTAAAATTGAAAAAAAAACGTCTGTTTGTAAAATAATGAAAATGTTCTATTATTAAAAAATTGTTTTCTTAAATTTAGAAAAATTGCACTGAATTATAAAACTTGAAAAAAAAATCTTTTCTGATATATATAAAGAAAATGTTAGGGAATGTCGTCTAAACCTTCCACAAGACCGCCTCTAGGTGTTCATACAGATGGAGAGACGGTCACGGCTAGATCGACTCGGCTGTTCATGCTGACCACGAATATATATACTTTATGTGGTCGGATACGCTTCTATTTGGCTGTTACATACATTTGCATGAATACAATATACTCACTGGAGTACGAGTAGAATAAATAAATAAATAAAGACCACTAAGCGCAGATATAAGAAGCACCTTTTAAAATTTCAGCTCTGTAGCTCTTAAGACTTGTGAATTCGGGGTTGAAGCAAACGGACTCAGATGATGACATCGATGTTTCCAAATATAAAAACTGAAATTGTTGGATGCATCGGGATGAAAATTTCGATATATCGATATTTTTAGAAACAGTCCTTTTGGCTAAAAAATTACAACAAAAAAGAAGCAAAATTCAAAGCATTTTGATGGGCTGACACATTACGAATATCACAAAATATTATATATATGCTCTCCTAGCTAAATCACAAAGTATCAAGTCAAATTGCTTCTTCGATATTTAGAAATCATTTGTTCAAACTAGAAAATTATATACGTATTTGTAAAATACTTTTTAACAATGCTATGTAGGAACAATTTACGGCTCGGTCTTCCGGTTGCGTTGTGTTCTGACGAAAATTATGCTCTCAGTATTGATTCAAGCTGCTAGGCAATGCCATAAATATATGATGTCAAATGAATCTCATAAATAAATGAGGTTAGACTCAAAGTCCACATTAGGTATTCTTAAATAAGCGCTCACCTCCTCTCCAATATCGTCAGTGGGCTGACAGTATGACTGCGGAAGTTTCTGGTGGTGGTCCCAGAAAAACGACTCTCTTGATTCAGACTTCATCGAATTATTTGGTGAAAAGCTTCATCGAAGAATTGATTTGTAAAATCACAGTTTAGCAAGCCAACGGAATTTTGAAATGGATTTTCTTTAATCGTGTATCGAAAGCAATTGAGGTGTGTAATTTTTCAATGTTTGGCTGAACATCGATAAATCGACGAAAATTCGCGTACAAAAGAACATCGGACAACATCGATGTTTGTTCTTACCAGTATACTAATGTCAACTTTGGGAAAGTCAAGAGCTATATATTGGCTTATAATATATATGAATAAGAATCTATATACAGCGATGTATTGAGATATATGTGTATCGATTTATTATTTATTTATTCTATTTATGTTATGTTGTAACACAGGTCATGCAGAGGGTAATTTAAATTACAGTGCCAAAGATAGATTGAAACATAATTTCTTGTAGTTCCACGAGGGACAGAAATACTAATTTGACTCATTACGTCGGAGAGTCAATTTCACCATTAATCAGCTTATGTAAAAGAATAACGTTGAGCATAATACCACGGTTTTTTAGAAATGGCACTTTTATTAACCGATTCCTACTTGAATATGACAATTTAAACCACGGAGAGCAATCAGTAAAAATTTCTTTAAAAGAGACATAATGCGGTCCTGGTGGTTGCTATATTATGGACGCCAAACACAGGAAGTTTACTCCAAAATAGGTCGGACCAGAGAGTGTACAATAATTCATTTATGTCAGGCCATCTAATTATTTTGACAATCGCTTAATAAACCCCAGAACACGCTTAGCCTTGTTGACGGTAATTGAAATGTGTAAACCAAATTTCCATTTAGGGACCCAAGTCATATACAGTGTCGATCAAATAAATCGGCCTATCGTTAAGAAGGAAAGATGTCGGAAGCGGTATGCTGCGCCAAACGACTTTGCATTTAGCACAGTTGATATTTAGTAAGTTGACCTGACACCACGAATGGAATGCATGGGAAGCCAAGGAGATCCAGGTTAAGTATAAGGAAGTAGTGACTTACCGAGTCAAATGCTTTGCTGAAGTCAGTGTAATTGACATCAGTTTGCATTTTATTCTTAAATTCTTGTATTACAAATGAAGAGAATTTTAGTAAATAAGTGGTGGTAGACCTAAAATATTAAATTTTAAATAATAGAACTACAATAATGTGGTGGCTGTAAAGTTAGGAATTTTTAAAAAAATCTTAGGAATTGCATTCAGTTTCGATATGCCTCTGTAGTCTTGGGCATCAATTTTGCTCCCCTTTTGATGGAGAGGAATAATCAAAAAACTTCCAAGTCGGCTTGGATAGCGCATCAGCACAGAATCTGAGATTACACGAAGAAACGCCATCAGGGTCAGGGGAAAAATAGACTTAACGGACTTAAGTTTATTTTCAGTAATTATGGGAGAAGGGATACTATTAGACCTGTGTATGATAAAATAATATACTTGATCATATCGATACTTAAGTGAAGAAGACAAAAGATTTTCTTTTAGAATTAACAAAGTTATAAAATTGGTTTGGGTACTGAAATCCTTCCAGCGATGCAAATAGGAATTATAGCACTCAGAATTGAGCACAGTGAACCTTGGTCAAGCAGGGGTATAGCGCGAGTAGTCCGAAGACCTTACAGAGTTCTTGAACTTCCTAACGAGTCTAGATTTAATATTTTTATGTATGCAACAGGCAGAAAGAAGCGTTTGCGACCCCACAAAGTTTATATATATTTGATCAGCTGATCCGTCCGGATGTATGAAAATCTAGATCTTGTAAGCTACAAGAGATACAAACTCTAAATTTAAATTTTTATTTGCCATACATATGTACTCAGATCAATTTTATTTTAGTGTTTTTATTTCATACATTTCTTTGTTTTTCATTGGAATTGAAAAATTTGAGAATTATGTAAATCAAAATTTGATTCGGACCGGGTTACTATATCATATAGCCCCTATAGAATGGATTTTTCAGAATGAATAAAACATTTTTGTTTTTCAGCCAAAGCAAACCAAATTCAGTTTGTATTCATTTTAGGATGCCTTACGTCTGTTGACCAAGTTTTATTCCGATCGGGCAACTACATCATATAGCCCCCATAGACCCGATTATTTTCGAAATGAACCTGAAGTGTTGTGTTTTCTCCAAATAGAGCCAAATCCATTTTCATTTTCCATCCACATTCACAGACAAAACTTTATTCAGATCAAACAATTATTTTATATATTCCCCATATTACCAATTCTTCTGAATCAAACCTCTAAATCTAACCGATTTTTATTTTATCTATTCACAGACAAAATTTTATGCAGCTCGGACAATTATTATATAGCCTCATAGACAAATTTTTTTCATCCAAATCTAACCAAATATTTTATTTATTTAAGATCCTCAAGGCATCGTCCTTGACCCGCTTCTCTACTCAGCATATGCTGCAGATTTACCCTGCCACAGCGAGTATCAGATTGAAGTTCCCTGAAAGAGCAGTCTGTGTGCACTATATAGCCCCGATCTGGCTATACAGATATGGGGAATAGCTGCAAAATCGAACTACAGGTGCATAAAGGTACTATTAGACCTGTGTATGATAAAATAATATACTTGATCGTATCGATACTTAAGTGAAGAAGACAAAAGATTTTCTTTTAGAATTAACAAAGATATAAAATTGGTTTGGGTACTGAAATCCTTCCAGCGATGCAAATAGGAATTATAGCACTCAGAATTGAGCACAGTGAACCTTGGTCAAGCAGGGATATAGCGCGAGTAGTCCGAAGACCTTACAGAGTTCTTGAACTTCCTAACGAGTCTAGATTTAATATTTTTATGTATGCAACAGGCAGAAAGAAGCGTTTGCGACCCCACAAAGTTTATATATATTTGATCAGCTGATCCGTCCGGATGTATGAAAATCTAGATCTTGTAAGCTACAAGAGATACAAACTCTAAATTTAAATTTTTATTTGCCATACATATGTACTCAGATCAATTTTATTTTAGTGTTTTTATTTCATACATTTCTTTGTTTTTCATTGAAATTGGAAAATTTGAGTATTATGTAAATCAAAATTTGATTCGGACCGGGTTACTATATCATATAGCCCCTATAGAATTGATTTTTCAGAATGAATAAAACATTTTTGTTTTTCAGCCAAAGCAAACCAAATTCAGTTTGTATTCATTTTAGGATGCCTTACGTCTGTTGACCAAGTTTTATTCCGATCGAGCAACTACATCATATAGCCCCCATAGACCCGATTATTTTCGAAATGAACCTGAAGTGTTGTGTTTTCTCCAAATAGAGCCAAATCCATTTTCATTTTCCATCCACATTCACAGACAAAACTTTATTCAGATCAAACAATTATTTTATATATTCCCCATATTACCAATTCTTCTGAATCAAACCTCTAAATCTAACCGATTTTTATTTTATCTATTCACAGACAAAATTTTATGCAGCTCGGACAATTATTATATAGCCTCATAGACAAATTTTTTTCATCCAAATCTAACCAAATATTTTATTTATTTAAGATCCTCAGCGCTTCGTCCTTGACCCGCTTCTCTACTCAGCATATGCTGCAGATTTACCCTGCCACAGCGAGTATCAGATTGAAGTTCCCTGAAAGAGCAGTCTGTGTGCACTATATAGCCCCGATCTGGCTATACAGATATGGGGAATAGCTGCAAAATCGAACTACAGGTGCATAAAGGTATTACAAAAACGTGCCATACGTGCTATTACGAGCTACTGCTATTATGTACGCGGCACCACTCTTCATCGCGACCTGAATATGCAGTAGAACAGTAGAGGATAAGATTGGAAGGCACACAAGTAGATAATACAGTGTGCTTGCGAGATTCTTACTCCCTGCCAAAACAATTCGACAACTTTAATTTCCCCCTCGCAATACCAGAATATTAGGAAGTCCTCATGCGTAAAGTTTTTGGTTTGGTATTAATTATTATACTTGTGTTGCTATGATACTGTTTTAACATTGTACGGATTCAACGCTTAATCTTAAAAAAAAAAATTATTTAAGGAGGTGTGTTGACCAAATTTAATTCTGATATGGGCGCAAACACCCATCATGCGGAATCAAAGCAAACACCCAAACGCTCTCTATTTATACCCTTGTATATTCTTACTCTGTTACTTTCTCTCTCATTAACATGACTGATATTGGTTGGTGCTTTTGGTGGACACAAGTAAGGTCAAATCGAAAATTGTGAGATATTCATTATGCATGTGTATGTATGTATTACATACTATATTAATATATAATATTACATAATATATAATGCATACCAGAAAACAACGTATGTACTGAAAAATTTCAGGGCATAAAATGTGCGAGTGCGTGGCAAGATCTTTCTTTATTTTTCAAATATTTTGGAGAAATTCCAATAACTTTTAAATTTTCGGTTCATTGCCGCGCATACACGACTACGAATTGTAATATTCCATCTTGTCATCTAGTTATACTGTGAATAGTGTTAAATAATATTAATACGAGTTCGCGAGGGCTTTTTTCGGAGTTCCCGGTTTCGGTGTTCGTGCTGCGTGTGTGTCGTCGCGTTCCTACTTGTTTAAGTTAGGTAACTATAGAGTAAGCCATGGCGGCTTCTTCAGCCTAACTGGAATACTGAGCGGAGGATGACTTTGTTAACTTGAAAGCTCCTAGCGTGATCATATGATCATCAAAAGTTTAAAAAATTGCAAATTTATAAAACTACTTAAATTACTTGAACAAAAAGAAAGCGATATTTATCAGTAATGAGCCAGTTTTGAAACTTCTAGCTCTTGTGATTAATTGGTAATGATTGTGGTTGGCAGAATATAATGAAATTGACAATATGAAAAAGTAAATATATAAACAAATTTTGAATATTCCATTGGGCTAAGATAATATATATGTTAAAGTAAGGTAAAATATTTGTGCGCAAAAGTTTTTTGAAAAATTTGTTTTTTTTTTACGTTTTTAGACCAACACCTCTTTGATTTTCGTGTGATCATATGAGCACGCTAAGCGCTACCCCGGCTTTCGTGTTTCTAGTAAAAAAAGCATAACTAAGAATGGAAAACTTTTTTGTTTTTCATCCAAATCAATTTTAATTAGTATATGTTTTAGATCGGACGACTATATCTTATAGCCGACATGTCCAGAAAGAAGTTTTGGTGAGGAAATCTTTTTTATTTTTTAAAGAAATTGCATCAATTTTGGTATTTATGCATTATAGATGCCTCGACATTACTCAGCCAAATTTTATCTGGAACGGACTACTATATCATTTTGCTTTATGGAACCGATTTTTGCTGACTAAACCCTAAGGGCTTTCTATACTTCTCTTTGTTTATTATTTATCGAAATTTACCAAATCTGCTATGTGTATTACGAGTCTCCTTGCGATTATCTAAATTTGATCTACACCGGGCTACTATATCATATAGGAATTTGTTACAATTGGTACATGGTATTTACCTGTGGAGCTAGCTTGCTGTCACCTCTAGTAGTAAAGGTCGACCATCTCAGTGTGAAAGTTTTGGAGATTTAATATCTATATTCTTAAATAGCTATTTAAATTGAAGTTCTTTACCAATAATAGTTAATTACATTTAAGTTATTCACAAAAAACAAAAAAAAAATGATTTAAATAACAAGTAAGAACGCTATAGTCGATATTCCGACTCGTACTCAGCATTTATTCAATATTCTACACACTCAAAAAAATGAAAGAAAATATATATATTTTTTTTTGTGGGGGTGGGGTGCTCTCATACAATTATTATCCGATCTTAACAAAATTCGGCAAATCTTTAGATTGTGTGCTTATACATATACAAGCCGAGTTTCAACTAAATGCGCTAAAATTTGGGGAAGATATAAGGCGGGGCAAAATTTAAAAACAAACTTGATCTACACATCAAATTTGGTGACTCTAGCTCTTTTAGTCTCCGAGATCTCGGTGTTCATACGGACGGACAGACGGGCATTTCTAGATCGACTCGGCTGTTGATGCTGATCAAGAATATATATACTTTATGTGGTCGAAACGCTTCCCTTTGCCTATTATTTACACATGCACAAATGCAATATACTCGTTTCTCTACTAAAGTACGCGTATAAAAACACAATAGACTAGAAAATATACTCAGCCCGGCAGAGTTGCAACCTCAGAAAGCTAAATTAAAGTTAATAAGAAAACTAATTAACGACAACGTAAATATATCCATAAAGCAACGCGCTACGAGCAGAAATAAGTAGATATAACGCCTCAAGACTCTCAAGACATGTTTCATAAAATAAAAAGGAGAGCAACTCAGACAACTCTACTCATAGTCTGGTGGCAACAGATTTCTGTCGCTTTTCACAAATGAAAAACGAATTCGAAACGCAACAAACCAGGAAAACTACCTTCAATCCTGGAAGGAAAGCAAACTCACTAAGCATCGAGCAATGCAAAATTATTTCAGTCATGTATGAAATATGTATTGTCTAGCTTGAGGAACAAACTCTCCAGGACTAGATAAAGTACCAAACATAGTTTTTAAAGACATCCCAAATACCGTTTTACTAGTATTCTGTTCATTATTGAACAATATGTTAAAGAATGCATACTTTAATAAACATTGGAAAACAACTAAAATGGTTCTATTACCAAAAAGAATACCGCATATAAGTAAAGTTTTCGAGATATGCGTTAACATCAATATAAGTCATCACTGCACAGAAGCTAATATAATTGACAATAAGCAATTCGGATTCAAACATAAAAACTCGACAATATATGGCATCAATTGCTTGGTATCTGACATTAATTGGAGTTGGAAGAAGAAAAAGTGTGTGGGAGCCTGCCTTATAGTTTTAGAAAAAGCCTTCGATGGAGTATGGATCGAAGGGCTTATATATATACTTATGCGATAAAATTTTCCAATGCGTTTAATTATATTAATATATAATATGACAAGGGATAAAATATTTATAGTTTATAATGGCAACCAAGCAAGTACACGAATATTTAAGATGGCTAACGGACTTAAGCAAGGAACATTAAATACACCAATTCTATTTAATTTATAAATAAATGATATTTTAAGCACACACTAAAAAATCACTGCTTTGCAGACGACCTTATAATATACCACAGTGGGAGCACGATCAAGGAAATTAGCCACAACCTGCAAAAAAATTTCGACAGAGTGGTCAAAAATAAGATTAACTGGCATTCGAATATATTTTAGACCACCAATAAACAATATGTAATAGAAACTTTCAAAAATAAGAAAAAATGTTAAAGTAGCTGCCCAATGTAAATACAGTGAAATACCTGGAGGTATACCTATATAAATTTCTGTATTTTAAAAATCATGTGAACAACCCATGCTACTCACATACCAAACTCGTTCGCACTAAACATTTCATCACGTATGCAAGACTGATGTGGTTCAATATATCGCCATCTTATAGAGAGAGAATTAGAGTTTTTGAAAGAAAATGTTTGAGAATATGCACCTCATGCACAGAACACCAGAAAGTGATTTCCAAAAGTACTACGACGGCCAAAAAATAGTTTTTATTTTGGAAACTGGCAACACTAATGCCAATAGCCAAAATCTGGCAATACCATAATTAAGCTTGACATTCTTTGGCATGCACGTACTCACAACGTTTTGATGTACAAGTGCAATTTGTTTTGTCTACAGTGAGTTAGGAAAATCAAGAAACATACACAATAGACGTTTATTATCTCAACAAGAATAAGTCGATGAACTCAGTTGTTTGTATGGAAATCAAGTGTGGTCATGGTTCGGTCGCCGACGAATTCCATGAAGGTCGTCCAAAATTGGTTGTTGTGCCAAAAACATCGATGCAATGCATGAACTGATAATGCAAGATCGTCATGTGACATATCTCGAGTTAGAGGCATCTTTGCACATTAGTTCCACTTCAATAGATTCGATTTTGGTAATTCAAAAGACGTGTACAAATCGTGACAGGTGAGAAATCATGAATATATGCGTATGACCCGGAAAGAAAGCAGCAATCGACCATGTGGGCATTACAAGACGAGCCTAAGCCAACAAAAGTTGCTTGTGCAAGAAGCACAGCGAAGCAAATGGTCGCCTTCGGCCGAATGGGTTATGCGGCCACTAATCCACTGGAGCAACGTAGGACGGTCAATTATGAGTGGTATATAACCATTTGTTTGCCGAAAGTCTTCGGAGAAATTCGTAAAGCCAACCGCCAAAGAGGAATCATTCTACATCGTGACATTGCGTGCTCCCCGTGAATTTCTGATCAGTCAAAACATCTAATTGATGACTCATTCTCCGTACAGTCCTGATTTGGCACTCTAGTAGAATAAACGAGTATATTGTATTCGTTCAAATGTATATAACATTCACAAGGAAGCGTTTCCAACTCCATAAGGTATATATATTCTTAATTAGGAGCAACAGCCGAGCCGATCGAGCCATGTCCGTGTGTAAGAGCACCTAGATCTCGGAGACTATAAGGGCTAGAGCCATAAAATTGGTTATGTAGACTTAGCTCGTGAGCGTGTGAAATTTTGCCACATTTAGTTGACACTCGGTATATATATATATATAAAGCACTTAATCTATCGAGTCGCCAAATTTCATTAAGATCGAATGATCGTAAAAATCGTAAAATATCATTTTGTATAAGAGCAACCCACCCGCCAAAAACACGAATATTATTTTGTTTTTTTTTGTTGGGACTGGGCGCTCTCATACCAAATGCTTTTTTTTACGATTTTATCTACAATTATTATCCGATCGGTATATTAAGTGCCTATACATTTATAAATCGATTTTCAAATAAAATAAAATAAAGTGAATAGATATAAGAATTTATCGATTTGTGGCAAAATTTTAAAACAAACTTGATCTGAACAACACAAATATCTCAGAAGTCTCAAAAGCTACAGAGATAAAATTGTTGCCAGATGCTTCTTTTGTCTGTTTGTTAAAATAACTTGCTTTGTATTCATGGAGAGCCTTTTGTTTTGCTTTTCTGAAACAATTCCCTATATTTCAGCTAAATGATACGGTTGTTCAAACTGAATCAAATCCACTGATAATGACTTTTAAACTCAATCAGCATGCAGATATAAATAGCACCAGGTAAAAATTTCAGCTCCGTAACTTTTGAGATCTCGGGATTGAAACACACCGACAGACGGACACGCGGACGGACATATCTATAAATCCCCTCGTCATGCTGATAAACAATATTTGTGTTCGGAAATGTTTCCTTCTGTAAGTAGCAAACTGAAAAAATGAATAAGCACATATTCACATATTTTGTGAATTTTATAAAAATCGGTGTGTAATACACACTGTGAAAAATAATAATTTTACACTCGATAGCAAGTGAACGACCGTTTTGTGATTCATTGTTATAATTGTGAAGAACACACAGCTTGCGCCGTTTACTTTCTTTTTATCAAGTTGACTTTACAAAATAAAAACGCCCATGCAGAGCCGAAAACAACCCAAGCTTAGTATGAATGCATATTGATTTTATCATGAAGCTTGAAACGTACAGAAGGAAGCAGTTCCGACCATATAAAGTATAACATTGTATGATATGAAACTGAACGGCAAATGTACGATGTGGAGAAGTTAAAATTCGAAATCGAAACTTCCAAATGATCGCGCAATTATACATATGTATATATTGTGTATACACGTGCACAAAAATGCAAATAAAAAAGGTAAGAATGCTAGACTCCAACTTCCGACTGCAAGATATTCGTACTCCATTTACTTCATATTTGACATACTTTCAAAAAAATGTTTTTTATTTTTGGTGGAGTTTTTATACAAATTAATATATATAATAACCGATAGTCATGAAACATGGCAAATCTGTAGATTATGTCCTTCTACATACATAAATCGAGCATCAACTAAATTTTACAAAAAGTGTGAGGTCATCGATTTGCGGTGGCGGGTGGGGGCTTGCAAGATTTTAAAGCAAACTTGTTATGACGCCTTACTAGGGTAGTCTACATACCAAATTTGGTGACCCTAGCTCTTATAGTCTCAGAGATCTTGGTGTTCATACGGATTGACAGATGGATATTACCACTAATACAATATACTCGTCTACTTTATAGAGTATGAGTATAATTAATAGTTAAAGCATTTGTTTACTATATACTTACATAAAACGTTTATTAAAAATGTGTCACAAATGTGCATTAAAAAAACATATTCGTCGATGTAATTATTTTACCTAAGAACAAGAAAAAAAGGTTAGCTTCGGCTTGCCGAATCTTATATAACATTCACATTTTAAATATATAACCAAGGTGTAATTTAAATTAACATTCCTTCCCCTTGTTTCTTTTATAGCTTTAGTAGCAACTGAGGCACATGATATTTAGGGCTCATTCGTTGAGAAGAATGGGAACCTGTATTTTGCAATTTTCTTCTTCACTTCTAGTACAAACGTGTTTTCGCGAGCCTGTGAGCGCGTTATTGCATGCCGTTCCCGTTCTATTTCCGTACTTTTCGCACAAACGAGTTATTTCTTGCATTAAGATCGCGTTGTTCGCGTGTTGGCTATAGTAATCGTGGTTGTAAAAGAATGTTGAATGGTTCAATATTTATACAATGTGGTTGCTTGAAATAAAATCACAAAATGGTATATTAATTTTTTAAGGACGTTTACAACGCAAAGAAGAGCTACAGAGCTGAAATTTACTAGATGGTTTTTTTTTGCTGAATCCTGTAAGTTTGAGATTCATCTAGATCAGTCAACTATATCATATAATTCCAATATAACCGATTTCTGGAATGAACACTTAGTAAGATAACTTTTCTGTTTTTTTGATCAAAATCAAACTAAATTCGGATTGTATCGATTTGAGGCGGCCACATGTTTTCTGACTAGATCAGGTCAAGGCTGGACAACTATATCATATAGCAACCATATAACCGATTTTTATGGAATGTACACTTATTAGCGAAACTTTTCTATTTTTCACCTAAATCAAATCAAATTCGGTTCGTATTCCACTGAGGATACCCCACGTCCTCTGGCCTGATCTAATCAAGATCGGACAACTATATCATATAGCTACATAGAACTCTTAGTAGCATAACTTTGCTGTTTTCCATTCAAAGCAAACCATTTGAGCAGGTTTCGTGTACAATAATGCAATCTGACCAAGAGCGGACAACTACAGCTACAACAAATAGCTATCATGTAACCGATTGTTGAGGAATGAACACTTAGGAGCATTACTTTTTCATTTTTCATCCAAATCAATCCAAATTCGGTTTGTATTACTTTGAGGAGGCCCCATGTCCGCCGACTAGATTATATCTAGATCGGTAGAATATTTATAAAGTGAATGGTATATAAGCTTCGGCAATCCGAAATTAGCCTCTTCTTTCTTGTTTTTCTTCTGAAAAATTCATTGTTGTCTCAATTGAACCCAATCTAATCCGGATGATTTTTAAACTCAATCAGTGTGCATATATAAGGATCGTCTGTGCAGCTTTTAAGATTGAGACCTCGGGGATGAAACACACAGGCAGACGGAAAGACGAACGGATACCCTCGTCATGCCGATCAAGATTATATATATCTTATGTTTTTGGTCATGACAGAATTAAACAATTGAAATACTCTAAATTTTTAACACCACAAAAAAAATTGTTGAATCTTTGAACCCAGCTGAAAATGTTTGATCGGCTCGGGCTAAGCTTGGTGCGGAACACGGTTCGGTTCACATTGGAAAATGGTGGGATACCCGTTTCGGAGCATATTCGGTTCGTTGTGTATTACTAGATAAGAACAATTTGAGAGTATGGTTATTGGATATATTGATTCTGATTGGGCTGAAAGTGACAGTGAAACTTGTTAAGTAACTTGGAATACCAGAAAAAATAACTCAGTAGCAGCTTCATATACGGAAGCGGAAGATATTGCATTATTTGAAATAGCGTTAGCGAAGCTTTATGGTTGAAAACTTTGATTACAAATATTAAGTTTGTAGTGTGAAACAAATAAAAACACTAGAACACAATCAAGGTTGCAATGGTTTAGCTAATACTCCCACATGTCGTAAAACATCGAGAGACATAGATATCAAATATAATTTTTAAAGAGAACTAATTGAAAATAATCAAATTATTGTTGAGTATGCCTCGAAAGATTACCAGTTGCCTGACATTGACATTGACAAGCTTTAGTCTTGGTCTTGGATGATCTTCAATGAATTGATTGATTGTTAAATCTTTAAGATTGAACAGTGAATTTAATTAATAAACTTTATTTCGTATGGAATATAAATTATTTGAAAATGTGTTTCGTGGGTTTTCCTAAAACTTATATCCTTAAAAACTAGTTATTTCTAGACAAATGTGGATCATATAAATATTGTATTTGTTGCCAGAAGACATAACCAATCCAATAACAAAATTGTATATCTTAGTATACCTTACATTGTAATTTGTTTAATCACTGCAACGGTGTTGATATGAACTCCAATAACATAATGGAGCTTACTCTAATTTATTCTCAGAACACATGTTGCAATGGTGTACGGTAACAGTTGATAAGCAATTTCCGTTTTCCGGTTTCTTCTAGTGTTAACCCTATATAATATTAATTAACATATTGAGTATTATCTGATTTATCTACGCTTATTGAATTTTGATTTTATTCTTTGGGATCTTAAGAATAAGCCAATAAGCCTTAGTCAAAAATTGCGTAGTGGTTAAGATCCTGTATTCGTACTACGGATCTCAACAACAAAATTGGTTTACACTCATTTTTGTCACCTTGTATAATAAAAAGGTTCATATAGGAGTCAAAGCGACGCCCGCAAGGTTAGATAGGCTATATATAGCAAGTAAGAACGCTACAGTACAGTTTAATACCCTGTACCTCGTAAGCTGCTTTATCATATAGCAAACAGATCCTGATCATTCTTGGTCAACGAGTTTAGGGCTTTCCCAAATGGATACAATGTGAGATTGGATTGATTTCAATATAAATCAAAGAAGTTTTCTTACTAAGTGCTCATTCTGAGAAAATGGGGTGAATGGGAGATGATATAGTGATCCGATTTGATCAAACTTTCTGGAATGGTTACAAAACAAATTTGGTTCGATTTTGAAGAAAAACAAACAATTTGTGTTCATTACTAAAAAATCGGTTCTATTTGGGATATATGATATAGTTGCCCGATCCAGATAAAATTTAGTCAGTTGACTTAGATGCCTTTAGGACACATTACAAAAAACTTGGTTTACTGCCAATGGAAAATTTAAAATCTAAAATAATATAAATACAGTTAAGTGGGCGGTGGGCTCGTATGGAGGCTACCAAAAGTGTGGGCGTGACAAAATAGTTAAATAAGCTTGATCTTTTATTTATAGTAAATACAAATCCAAATTTGAAGTCTATCTCTTATAGTTTCCAAGATCTAGATTTTCATACATCCGGACAGACAGACGGACGGACCGACTCAAATAGCTTGTCATGCTGTTATATATACTTCATTGGGTCGGAACCTTTCTCTTCTTCTGCCTGTTACAAATATTGCAACACTTTTTACCATAGGTACAGGCTATAAAATCAATATCTGTTTGTCTGTCTGTCTTCACAGACGCCTGAACTATTGAACCGATCGGTATTAAATTTTTGCTGTATGCTAATACGGACTTAGGAAAGGTGAATGGCTATATATCACTTTTAAAAAATAGGCGTGGCACCGCTCCCTCATATAGGTGTGACGAATGTCACACCTTTGCACCTCTAGTCGCAATGCAATTTTTACAGTATAGCAATATCGACCAAGTAAAAGTTTGAGCAATATATCGGTGTGGAATATCGATACATTGAGCTATCTATATATTGAGATACTATATGTTCTTCTATATATTGAGTTATCGGTACATATGCAATATATATTGATATATCGACACATATTATCGACGATCCACAGCCACTACAAAAAAAACTTTGATACCACATATGATTCTGATACATTTTAAATAAAAATTTAAATAAAACAAGTAAGAACGCTATAGTCAAAATTCCGACTATAAGATACTCGACCAGTTTTGCTATGTAAAACCCATATTTTGAGCCTTTAAATTAATTAACTACTAATACATTATTATATAGCAGAAATGTTAAGTAGGCGCCGGCCTCTTAGTTAACAGTTGTTAATAATTTGAATCTCTCTCTAATTCACTCACATAACATGTATGTGTGATATGGGTGCATATATTTTTGTGTAAGCCTGTGCTTATGCATGTATGCTAAAGTGTATATATTTAAAAATACATTTTATGGAAAACGTTTAGCTATTTCATATGCAGTTCTTATCCGATCTTAATGAAATCCAAAAGATCGGTAGGGAACATGCGTATACATATACAAACCGAGTTTCAACCACATATGTCGAAAACTGGGAGCAAAGTACTGCATAATTTCATGTTTCCTGGAATTCATTTTAATAATTGAAATTACGTTTTCAAAACTATCAATTATCAATGTAGTATAAGCTGCCAATTAAGGTAACAATTGGCTGCAAACTGTTCACACAAAATAAAACTGTTTTTTTTTAATAATAAAAAACAAAAAAAACAGAAAGGAAGGCTAGTTTCGGCTTGCCGAAGCTTATATATCATTCACATTATAAATGTATAACTGATCTAGATCAAATCTGATCGGCGGACGTGGCGCCTCCTCAATTGGATACAAACCGAATTTGTTTTGATTTGGATGAAAAATCGAAAAGTTATCCCACTAAGTGTTCAATTCCAGAAAAATCTGTTATATGGAGCTATATGATATAGCTGACCGATCTGGATGACTCTTAAACCTAACCAGCGTGCAGACAAAAGAACCATGGTAACATGGACATGGCTATATCTACTCCCCTCTTCGTGCTGATCAAGAAAATATGGTCAGAAACACTTGATTCTATGCGTTGCAAGCTTCCTGACAAAATGAATATACCATTTTGTGATTGGTATAACAACTATCAATTGATGTATTGATTTCTGAATCGTTCATGATAGGTTTAATTATTAGAGAAGTTTTCTGTTTTCCTAACACCTAAAAAACTCTCAGTGATTACCATTGTCATAATCAAACCAAAAGATATGTAGTAAGTATCAGATCGAATCGCAATCAAATATATGTATGATATAGATCAATTGTGAGTTAACTATGCGATTTCGTTTTTGTCAATGCAAAACCAATGCCGCTCTATTCACTCTGAAGTGGTTCAGTTAGCTTAGCTTAGTATTTGGTTTTGATTAAGTTGTAGTTGATTTCGATTAGAATTAAAATAATCTCACATCTCCCAACTGATACTGATGGTATCATCATGATGCTAGTGCGGATGCAAGGTATCGAGCACCATTAACCTCAGACTTCCTTACCATAGGGGGTTTCTTTTTTCTCCATTTTGATTGTATTTTCCGGCGTTGGCAATGCTTCGGTTGGCAGTGGTGTAGTAAGTAGGACAATAGAGCTGCAGTCGTTGCCACCCCAACCCATGTCGCAAAAGCAGCGGTTTGTATTTGTGCAGACCTGTAAGAACAATATGCAAGAAAATTAAGGATAGCGGTGAGGACGCTCCTGAAAGGTAAATTTATGTTCTCTGCGCAATTGTATGATGTGATGTGGGTTCTGATGTGAATGTACCACTTTTGAAACTTACGCCGCGTTCTGAACACTCTTGGCCCTGTTTATTTGTTGGGCATTTGGTTTGATCCACATGAGGAAACAGACTGACGCATGTTTGGTTAAGGCATATTAAGTTTTCACCACATGGCGTGCCGTCCTTGACCAGACCATGCTGTGGATAGCTGTTGGAGCCTACTTGACCGCTGGTGGCTCTGCGAAAAAAATATGTTGGTTTTATTCATTATCTTATCATTTCTGCAAATTCCGACTAGCCAAATAGGCGCAACGCACTTGCATTCGTATTCCTGGCCCTTAATAGAGATGATGGTGCGGGAGTAGAGCTGGTCTATGCCATCATTGACAGGCTGACGCTCGCCTTCTTTACACTGTAAAGTACCGCATTGAACGTTTCTGTGGCGAAATATAAATAGGAAATTATAATATACAATAAGAAACATCTATATAGTCGATAGTTTGACTAGGCTATAATAATACCCTCTTCTAGTACACAGGATGCAAAGTTTAGTCCAAATCATCGAGAATTTGAATTTTCATATGTTTCTATGCAAATCAAGTACACTCTTCATAAATCAACATACTAAGAGCTTATAGGCAAAAGTATAACTGCAAGATTATCATACTCAGCATATTTCAATATTATGTGTATATTTTTTTTTTTGTTTGAGTGTATTTACATAAAAAAATGCTATATCACGATTTTGCCTACAATTAATATTGGATCGTTATGAAATTTTTAGATCGGTATGCTCATACATATTTGAACTGTGCAAGAAAGTTTGGGAAATATAGGTCTTTATTGATTACTGGGGCGGAAGAGGTCGTAGCGAAATTTGAAAAAAAAACCTAATTTGCCGCCATACTATAGAAGTCTACATACTAATTTGTTGACTATAGCTCTAATAGTCTCAGAGATCTAAGTGTTCACGCCTGGCTAAATCGACTCGACTGCTGAAGACTTAGGAGATTAAAAAAGAAGATTGTTATAGGGTCAGAAAAGCTATTTTTTGGGTGTTATATACATTTACATATACTCTACGAGTACGGGTATAACAAGTAAAACGAAAATGCGTAAACTTAATATCTCCTTCAAAATATCAGTGTGTAATTAAAATTACTTATAAATTTAAATATTTTCTATGGGCATTCCAAATTCTAGTTAAAATCAGTTAAGAATCAACGTCAGAATTAGAATTAGCATAAACATCTTCTGTTTCGGTCTCTCTCCCACCTACACGCATACTTGAATGACTGAAATTTGATTGTGCTTGTTTAAATCCAATTGGAATTTTATTGGGTTATTAAAAAGGGGATTCTTTTTTATAAGCAGCTGTTGATTGAGTGTGTTTATTTTGCTCTCTTCCGATATGAAATAACTACGAACCAGGTATCTTATAGTCGAAAGATCGAATATATCATTCTAACTTGTTTGAATTGTACAATTTAATAAATTCACGTATTGATTTAGCTAAAAGCTTATTTTCTTTTTTTTGTTAGCTTAAGAATGTATTCCGCATCTTTGGATTGTTAAATTTGGAATGTCTTTACTTTGTTAACCATATTTTTGTAATTTCAACGAGCATTTTTATATCGGGACGTTGATGTCCAATGAGCTGCACGTTCAAGTGAACCCACGATACAAAGCGGGGGTCTTATTACTCGCGAAGCCCCCGCATAGCGAGCGACACGAATCGCGAAGACGGAAAAGAACCTACAAGCATAAACAACTTATATTATCTACTAGCTGGGTGCGTTAGTATAGATGTTTTGTTTGAGTTAAGGGAGTTATTTATAGAGATGAAGTTAAAGAGATTATTGTAGTTACAACAAAGGACATTAAAAGGTTCATGCAGGAGATTACAGTGCTAAAGATAGATAGGAACATAATGTCTACTAGTTCTACGAGGAACACAAAAACTGATTTGGCTAATTAAAAACGGCGAGTCAATTTCACCATTAATCAGCCTCTGTGCTAGGATTTTCAAGAGGTGAAAGGCTTATTAGCAAAAACCTACTTGTATATGAAGGGAAGGGCTTATTGGGTTCCTAATTCAGCCCACGGAAAGCAAGCACTAAAAATTTCTTTTGAACAGACTCAATGGGGTCCTGGTGATTTCTGTATTGTGGACATCAAAAACACGATGCGTACTCAAAAATAGGAGGGACCAGAAGTATACAGTAATTTAGTTGTATAAGGATCATCAAAGTCCTTCGACCATCACTTAATAAATAGCCAGAGCCCCACAGCCTTATTGACGGTAATGGGAATGTGTAAGTCAAATTTCAATTTTGGGTCTAAAAGAAAACTCAAGTTATCAACTGTGTCGATCCGATCGAGGGGCCTATCGTTATGGAGGTACGATGTCTGAAACGGTGTGCTACGACAAAACGACATAATTTTGCATTTAGAACAGTTGAGGCTTAGTAAGTTGACTTGACACCACGACTGGAAATAATGAAGATCATCTTGCAGCCTAAAGTGGAAGGAGGAGTCGTTGAAGCACAAACAAAGTTTAACGTCGTCGGCGTACATAAGTTCACGAGAATATAATAGACCCTGAGGCAGGTCGTTGATGAAAAGGTGAAAATAAGGAAGGGTACCGGTGTGGCTACCCTGCGGTACCCCTTATATAACCCTAAGGGGCTTAAAGTAAGAGTCTTTAAAAGAACCTTCTGAGTTTTGAGATTAAGGTAGTCGGAAATCCACCTAAGAAGATTGGAAAGGAAGCCAACGAGATGCAACTTATGAATAAGTAAACAGCGATTTACCGAGTCAAATGCTTTTCTTAAATCCTTGTTTTACAAATGAAGAAAATTCTAGGATATTAGTGGTAGTAGACCTACGCCTTAAGTTCAAAAAGCTATAAGTATTCAGTTACTAGGGGAAATGGGATGTTAGTAGACCTATGTAAGCCGTAAGCGTATATCTGATGAGACCGATACTTAAGAGAGGAATAAGTTGATTGAAAGAACTCTGCAAACTAATTGGCAACGCTTTGATCTGTATTTTAGTCGCTTATTTTGTTGCTTTAGTGTTTATATAAAATATTGAAAAAGGTAGGACAGATATTTTACGTTTGGTATCAACAAAATTATAACAATTTCCTGAGAAAATTTTACCCTACAGCGATGCAAATATGCCTTATAGCATTCTGAATTAATGACAGTGAATCTTGAACGAGCAGCAATATAACACGAATAGTCCGATGATCTTACCGATATCTCGAACTCCTTAAAGGGTCTCGATTTGATATTTTTTAAATTAGACAACTGTGTAGTAAACCAAGGAGGCCTTTTAAGCCTAACATGACTACTGAGACTACTTAAAAATGGAATAAAGAATTTTTTAGAACTCTATTGCACTATCCAACTGTGTAGTAAACCAAGGAGGCCTTTTAAGCCTAACATGACTACTGAGACTACTTAAAAATGGAATAAAGAATTTTTTAGAACTCTATTGCACTATCCATATCTGTTCAAGTGTACAAGTATGACCAGTCTGATTGAAGGATGACATTGTGAAAGCTAGCGAAATCAGCCTTTCTAAATTTATATATTCTAGCTGACAAGTTGAATGATGCGTGATGGGTGAAACGGGTCTTCAGGAAGCAAAAGCGGACGAGACTAATAAAATGTAAGGGTCAGAAGCAAAAATCAAATCAAGTTGGCGATCCAATGAGTTTCTTACGAAATTAACTTGAAGTAAAGGCAATTCAAGTAGGACGTCAACAAGTAGGCACTGACAAAGTCAGAAAAACATTTAAGACAGACTTTAGTACTTATAAATTCAATAGCGTTAGGAAAATTAAGCAGAATTGGTTCAGACAGAAGGCCGGAATCAACAGCAATCAATACGCCACCACCCTGGCGGTGAGGACGATCAAATCTAGCAATAACATAAGTTTACAAGCAGACCGCAATTACAAAAAAAAAACAATACACAGCGAAAAGAAAATATTGCATTGGTTGCACTTGTATGCTAATAACTCAGCTTTTGCTTTTATGTGCACCATAAAAACATAATTTAAAGCAGTTGTATTGTATAGTGCACTAGACGGCTTTCGTTAAAACCGAAATTAAATTCGAGCACGAATAACAATTGCTACACGAATGAAAGAATTTGCAAAAAACTGGAGATTAAAAAAATAGCAACCGTATGGAGCGAAAGTCAGAGAGCGAGTGACGCCAATATCATAGAGGTGATTAAAAAGAGCGTCTCCGAAAAACTTAAAAACCAAAAAAATCTAAAAAGCCTGGAACACCTAAGAAACTTAAAAGACCTAAATAAACCAGAAATGTCAAAAACAAAAACTAAAAAACCTTAAAAACTTAAAACCTAAATAGCCTGAAAGCCCTAAGAAACTTGAAAAACTTAATAGACCTAAAAAAAAGATTTTTAAAAACAATAAAAACCTAAGATACCCAAAAAATAAAAACCTAAGAAACCTGAAAAACCTGGAAACAATAAAAATTTAAAAGAAATACTAAGAATTTTATAAACTTAAAAGACGTGGAAGCCTGAAGGACCAAAAACACCAAACAAAAAAAACCTGATAAAATAAGAAACTAAAACCTAGGAAACTTTTAAAACCCAAATCCCTAGAAATCTGAAAAAAAAACCTCAAAAGAAACCTCAAAATAAAATAAAAAATTACAAAACCTGAAAAACTTGAAAGTCCTAAAAAAAAGCTTAACAAAACCTAAAAAAACCTAAAAACTTCAAAACACGAAACCCCTGAAACGCCTGAAAACCCTAGAAAGCCTACTAACCTAAAAAACCCTAAGAAACTTGAAAAACCTGGAAAACCAAAAAGACATAAAAAACCTAAAAATCCTATAAAAAAAATAAAAAAAAAAACAAAAAAAAATAAAAGGATAAAAACTAAAAATCATAAAATCCCTAAAAAAAACTGAAGAGCCTGAGAGGCCTGAAAAATAGAAAGCTTCAAAAACTTGAAAACCTGAAAAGCCTGGAAGCCTGAAAAAATGAAAACCATGGAAAACCTGAAAGGCGTGATAAACCTAGAAAACTTACTAGCGTAAAAGACCTAACAGACTTAAAAACCTAAGAAACTTAAAAGCATCAAAACTTAAAAAAAAAACGAAAAATCCAAAAAACCTAAGAAACTTAAAAGACTTAAGAGACCTAAAAACCCCGAAATCCCTAAAAAAAAACTAAAACTGAAAAAAATAAACATAAAAGGCCTTAAAATCCTAATAAACTTAAGAAACCTAAAGAACTTGAAACCCTAGAAAACCTAACAGCCCAATTAAACCTAAGAATCATTAAAGATTTAAAAAACATAAATCTAAAAACTTGAAAGACCTGAAAAACCTGGAAAACCTACTAACCTAAGAAACTTAAGATCGTAAGAAACTTGAAACAAATTAAAACATAGAAGACTAAAAAGCCTAAAAATCTGAAAAGCCTGAAAACCCTGAGAACCCTAACTAAAAAAAAAACGTAAAAGCCTAAAAAACCTGAAAGGCTTACAAAACCTAATAACCTAACAGACGCAACATTCTTCCCCTTAGCAACAAAGTCGTCATCTACAAGGGATACGCCCATGGTCGTCGACGACATCACCACCCACACAGCAAGATACCTGGAAAGACTTGCCAGGCACTCAACATCGTTGTTCGAAGCGTTTTAAGAAGACGCGGACGGCAGACTACAGACGGCTGCGCAGAACCCACCCTGAAGACCTGCAACATCGTGTCATCTAAATGACAGAAATTTATCATTCTCTTCAGTATAAGTTGCTTAATAGGGTATCAGCAGGCAAAATCAAATAAACATGTTTTTTTTTTTTAATACAAAAAAAAAAATCGTTACAACTGTCGCCCAACGTGACAATACGGTTTATAATAACTTAAAAGGCTGATTAAGCGAGCAAATATCGTACAAAAACAGAAATAATGGCACCAGGATAGATGTACAAGTTCAGAAAAAAATATTTTCGTAGGTACTGGATACAGCATAAAATATAACCATAGGGTACAATAGACAAACTTAAAAGCGAGGAAATGGCAAAACTGCACGCTAGAGTAGTAATAGGGGCGGCTTGTTGGAGCCAGTCCATCGTCCTCGCCCAGCTCCTTATGTTTTTGCGACTACCAGGACAGGAGTAACGTCAGGCGATGGTCTAGAGTGTTGGGATGTCTTGACCCGTGGGCATGTCATGCGTGAGGCTGTACAATCTGAACCCCAGCACACTACCTTGTGGCACAGCGGCTTGAATGCGCTTGTTGCCGGAGCAGGCTGCATCCTGAACCACTATGGAGGGCATGTCCTAGAGGAAACTGTGCACTAGTTTATACAGCTGTGCGTTCAGCTGGCAGTTTGAAGAGTAGCTTATCATGCCACACCCTATCAAACGCTTGCAATGGAAGCCTTCTAAGATGTAGTTGACGAGTTGCTCTGGGGTGCCGTGAACCCAAATGGGAACCTTGGATTGGATGGGAACCTTGACGGCTTTAGAGGTCAACATTCTGCGCAGCCTGTCCTTGGCATTCAAACCGCCTCCTACCAGGAAGCCTTGACAAATTTTTGCGAGCAACATGTCGAAATCCAAGCTGCTACAGGTATGATTTTAGGGCATGTAGCAGCAGTTCGAGTTACGTTTCATTTTTTATCGCTACTAGCTGGATGCTAGCTGTTTAGACCGGGTGCAGGTGATAATGCATCAGCTCTCTCCTGATGAGCACCGCAGATCCTCCTCGAGGATACACCCTAGATTGATCCGCTCGGTAGCACTTGCATCCGTCAACGAAGAGGCTAGAGGTGGCATGAAGGTGACCAGCCTGATATCTATGTTATGTCTGCCGAGAAACACCTTCAGTTCATCAAGCTTAGTGGCTCAGCTTTCCAGAATCCGAGGCGCAGTATTGACGTCATTTGATATGTTTGGTAGTTGATTCAGAAAGACTGGCAGCTGTGCATCCTTCAGCTCTTGTATGCTCACCAGCATGATAACCATGGTTGCGTTGAGTGTTGCGATCGCCTGTTGAAGGCCCATCAGGGCGGCAGCCAGGTTAGTGTCCTGAATCCGAGCTAGAGTTGTCGACTTGTGTCCTCTTGAGTCACGACGGCGTTATTGTGGTTAGTATCTGGAGTGGCTTCAGCTTAGGAATTTTCAATGGGTGGCTGATGAACTCGCGATTCGGTCTTTTGCCGCTTGGGCTGTTGGACACTAGGGCCGGCCTGCTGAGGAGCTTTGATATTGCAATCGCGGCATCCTGGACTCCCATCACTTCCAGGCTGTTTTAAGCGGGCAACACAGGAATATGAGAGTCTTTGCTGCACGATCGCATCTGGGATGAAATTCCGCCTTTCGGGGCTTGCTGGTGACCAAGACTTTTTGGAGTAAGGGGTCACATCGGGAGTGGTCTTCCTTTTCAGCATCAGTTTCTGGAAGACCAGGTAGCCCTTGTAGTTTGCGTCGTGGCTGCCATTACAGCTTGTGCACTCCAGGTCAGTCACAGTTTTGGATTGTGAGTTCATGTCATTGGTTCAGTGTTCCTTGGCGCACCGGCCACAGATAGGCTGTTTCAGGCAGTAGTTTTTCATGTCATCGAACCCCTTGCAAGTGAAGCACCGTCTGATGCCAGTATTTTTCCAATAACGTTCCACTCTTCCTCTTTGGCAACCAATTTTAAGTCTTTGAAGAATGTCCTTGGTGCTTTAGTGCTGTTTCAAATCCACAAGCCTTTTGTTCTGACCACGTTCTGCGCAGTCTCCATTGCAATAGCAGCATCATTGCACCTGTCTACACGGTGGTACCACGGCGCTTCTTTCTAGTAATCGTTTGCCATGAAACATCAGGCGCCGTAAAAATGGGAAGGTTTGGTTGTCTGGCAAAATGTGGAGCTGGGTTCGCTGACTTGAATGTTATTGGGCTGTAATCCTTGGGAGTCGTTTCTGGCCCAGACTCTGTGAATTCAATGGGAACAGTTGCAGGAATAGTTTTAGAGACAGCAGAAGCTATGCGGTATGGCTTGACCATGGGCGATGACATTGTAGTATTCGTTGCGGTTGTTGTGAACTGCGTGCACCACAGATATGGGCTTCCCAGTTTAAGGGTTGTTGTTGATCCAATTCTTCCACACTACAGACGCTATCGCTGTCATCCATAGACTCTTCATACTTATAGTCCTAAGAGTTTGTTGCACTCATAAATTCAGTTGCTCAAAAATTCCACTGCTAGCCAAAGTTTTGTTTACCGATATTTAGTGTGGTTTTCAAAAAATAATTTGTATATCATAGAATATAGAAATAAGTAATTTAGTGTTTTTACGCACTGCTTTACTTCTCAATTTTTTTCGTATGAGGTTAGCATTTTTCACTTGTTGTACGCGTAGTCTAGCAGAGTAAACGAGTATACTGTATTTGTGCAAATGTATAAAACAGGCAAAGAAAGCGTTTCCGACAACATAAAGTATATATATTCTTGATCAGCATCAATAGCCGAGACGATCTAGAATGTGCAACCGTCCGTATGAACACCAGATCTCGAAAACTAAGAGCTAGAGTCACCAAATTTGGTCCACAGACGGACGAACAGACGGACATGGTTATATCGATTCCTTCTATCATGCTGATCAAGAATATATACACTTTATATGGTTGGAAACGCTTCTTTATATGCGCTGCAAACTTCCTGACATAATTAATATTTATATTGTATAAATAATTTTTTAATTGTATAAAAATCAAAAAGTGCGGCATACTTTTAATATTAAATGCTGAGTACTTTAAAGTTGGAATGCATGTAAGTTTACACACACAGATATACGCACTGTCCCAGACGCCACAGATGCGTAGCACTAACCGCGAAACTGCTCCTTATATTTGTTTTGCCCGCTATCACGCACTTAAATAAAGTGCGCGAAAGAAGTAAATGGGACACTACGTTCTAAGGAATAGCAACTTAACCCTTTAATATATTTTCAAAAAACAAATTATTATATAAACTTAATAATATTATGAATAGACTTTAACATATTTAAAGTCGATATTCCGACTACAAGATACTCGTACTCAGGATTTATTCAATATTCGACACACTCAAAAGTATGCAACACCTTGTGACGTTTTTTTTCTAGTGGTGGGGTGCTCTCGAACAAAATGTTTTTTGAGCGATTTTTTCTACAATTATTATCCGATCTTAATTAAATTTGGAAATCAGTAGATTATGTGCTAATACATTAATAAACTGTGTTTTAACTAAATCTGTCAAAAATTGTGGGAGATATAAAACTTTATCTATTTTCGGGGCGGGAGAGGGCGTGGCAACATTGAACACTTAGTAACATAGCTTTTCTGTTTTTCATCCAAACTAAAACAACTTTATCTTGTATCCCATGTATCCACTGTCGAAACACGCCCGCCGATCAGAGTTTATTTAGATCGCTTATATATGTACAATGTAAATGGTATATAAGCTTCGGCAAGTAGAAGCTAGCCTTCCTTTCTTGTTTTGATTTGTAGCGACCTTTCTTTTTGTAAATGTTTTTTTACTCGTACTATAGTAGAGTAAACGAGTATATTGTATTCGTGCAAATATATGTAACAGGCGGGCTTTCTCGAGCCTGCGAGCGCGATATTGCATGCCATTCCCATTCCCCACCATGATATAAAGGACTCATTCGGCAGGACATGGATGATTTTTAAACTCAATTACCGTGGAGTTATAAGGAGCATCTGGTAAAAATTTCAGATTTCTGAGATTTTGGGGATGAAACAAATGGATGGATGGGCGGAGGATCCCCTCGTCATACTGAGCAAGAATATAAATGCTTTATAGATTTATTGATTTTTTTATTTTATTTCATTTATCGACAAAGGTCTGTCAATTATAAAGAGATAAGGAGTTTAATTTAAAGATTATTACATGTGGAATATTTGAAACTCCGGTCAGATGGGGCTAATTTTATAGATATGGCCCAACTCACAGCAGTTAAGTGGCCAGAGATTCAGAGATAAGCTTCAGCTTAAATATAGTAGAGTAGGATGGAATTCGTAGGTTTGGATTCCATTTTAGACTACGAAAAGCAACCAACAGAAATTGTTTTTGAATATATTCTATCTGATCCTGGTAAATAAGGTACTGAGAACTTCAAACGCAAGTATTGAACGAACAAGAGCTACATAAAGGATTTTCGTCGTGTATAGATCATTTAATTCTTTGGACCATCTCCTTATGAATCATAAGACACTTTTGGATTTGTTAGCGATATTGGAAATATGCATGCTGAAACATAAACTGCGAGCAAATAAAACACCTAAATCGTCGATGGAAGAGATACGATCTGATTGTTTCCAATAAAATAAGATGTCATAGTGTAATTAGCTCGATAGAACGACGTCTCTCTGCGCTTGCTGTGATTAAGGTATAACATGTTAGTGAAGCACCACTTACTCATCAGATTAATGTCTTGATGAATTTATGAAAAGCTTAAGCAAAAAAGGACCTAGATGACTCTCCTGCGATACACTGGATGTATCACCAATCTTTTTGAGAGTATTCGTTGAAAAATCACCATCTGCGATCTATTTTGTAAACATAAATAAAGTAGTGGATGAAATTCAAGAAGGTTCAAGCAAATTTTTAGAAGTTCAGCGGCGTTTCATGAAGACATGATGATGAGGACAAATCAATAAGCTACATATATGTTGAAGGTGCTCAGTTAACATTTTTGCATTAATCTAAAAGTGGCAAATAACTTGGAAATGCCACGATAGTTCTCAATCTCCGGTTTACAGCCTATTTTGTGAAGTGGGATTAAAAATTGACTTTTCCAGACGTTTGGAAAGGATCCCGATTCTAAAAACATATTAAAAAGTATATGAAGGGGGACAGAAAGAGACTTATAACAGTATTTCCAGTCTGAGAGTATGAGATAAAATGACAAAAGACTCATTTATGGTATATGGATAGGGTTTACTATTGTCATAATGTTCTGTAGAGTAAGTGGTTTGAAAGAAGGACGCAAAAAATCAGCAATTTCTGAATCTTAAGGGGACGATTCGGTTTCCTGGTTCTAATAAAGTAGATCTCCGCTTCGAGTTTACAAAGGAAAGAAACTGTTTTGGATTCTTCCGAAACTTTCGCTGACATCTTGCTAAATAAAAGTTACAACATTTACTAAGAAATAAGACAAGGCATATGGTCGGAAATGCTTCCTTCCGTGCATTGCAAACTTCATGAAAAAATTAATATACATTCAAAACTTTTATGAATGGTATACAAAGTAAATGACACAGATCACAATACTTAACAACATAACAGAAATTAAATAAAATACATATTATGCTTAGCAAAAGTTAAATATTACAAAAGTGTGTATAGTAAATAAATAAACGAAAATTTCAAAAACAATATTCCAAGAAAAACAAGTAAGAACGCTATAGTCGATATTCCGACTATACACTCGAAAGTATGCAACGCTTTTTGATTTTGTTTTGTTTTGGGTGCGGTGGTCTCATACAAAATGTTTTATTTTACGTTTATTATCTGATCGCAATCAAATTTGACAAATCGGTAGATTATGGGCTAATACAAACCGAGTTTCAACTAAATGCGTAAGATTTGCTGAAGATATAAAGTTTTTATCGATTTGCGGCGGCGGGAGGGGGCGTGGCAAATCTTTGAAAAAACACATTCTGACGCTTTATAAGGGGACCCTAGCTCTGTGGATAACGTTTTTATCGATTTGCAGGGGTGGGAGGGAGCTTATCAAAATTTCCAAACAAGCTTGATCTGACGCCTCAAAAGGAGAGTCTACATACCAAATTTTTTTTCTCTAGCCTTATAGTCTCCGTCCATATAGACGGACAGACGGTTAGACAGACATGGCTAGATCGACTCGGCTGTTGATGCTGATCAAGAATATATATATTTATGTGGTCGGAGACGCTTCCTTCTGCCTGTTACATACATTTACACGAATGCAATATACTCGTTTACTCTACTATAGGACGAGTATAAAAAATGTATACAAGGAAGCTCTTTAATAAAAAATTGCAGGCGTAGCGACTCGAAGGGTTAGCTAGTATAGAATATTAGCATCCAAACTTGATTCTTCTATCTGTTATAGTTTTTAAGATCTAAATCGACTCAACTTGTCATGGTGATCAAAAATAAGCATAGAAGGGGTGTCATGAAAACTCTAGAGAAATTCGATACGATTTGTTTGACAATCGCTTGAATAATTCCTCGATTGTTATACAGCATAGTGAATGGAAAACACCTTTAATTATTACCTTGTTGTTAAATTTGAAAAATACTTGCTGCGCGTTTATTTGCAATAGATTTTTTGCAGAAATACAAATGCAGGAACTAGCCATTCAAAAAAGCGCCTTCGGTGTATATCCGAACTACGTTATTAATACATATTTTACTTCAGTTTAAAACAAAGAAAAGAAAGAACGCTACAGTCGACAGTAAAATATCCTGTTCCTAGTAAGCTGCTATATCATATAGCTGACGGATCCTGATCAAATTCGATGAACGAACGAAAAGGGTATAAAAAGCTTGTCTACTAATTGAAGTAAATAAAAGCATATTATACATAGTCGGAATTTCGACTATAACATTATAACTGATTTGGCTAACGTTCTTTTGGTATTACTATGGGGTTTGAGTGACATTGTTGCTTATGCTCCTAATAAAAATATGTACATAGCTATATTTTATTTAAAATTATTGTCATTTAAGTATATAAATAAGTATAAGAAATTAAGTTTCTACAATTATACATTCCTGGCAGAAGTTGCAACGACACACACGCAGCACGAACACCGAAACTGGAAACACCGAAAAAGCACAGTCTTACTAATATTATTTAACACTATTTACAATCTAACTAGGTGACAAGAGGGAAACTCACAATCGGTAGTCGTGTATCTTGCGCGAGAATGAACCGAAAATTTAAAAATTATTGGACATTTTCCAAAATATTTGACAAATAAGGAAAGATCTTGCTACGCAATCGCACATGTTATACCCGAAATTTTGCAGTACATACAACGTTGTTTTCTGATAAGCATTATATATTATGTAATATTTGTACATACATACATACGCATGCATAATATCTCACATCTCACATATCTCACAATTTTCCATTTGAACTTGACCTTGCTTGGTCCACGAAAAGCTCCAAGCAATCGGTCAATTAAATGAGAGAGAAAGAAACAGAGTAATATTGTACAAGTGTATAACCGCAGAGCATCTCGGTGGTTGTTTGGATTCCGCATGATGGGACTTTGCGCTGCTCTAAAACCGGCACGTACCAAATTTGGTCTCCGACTACGAATATATATAGTTTAGGGGGTCACAATCAGAATAAAATTTGGTCAACATACGTGGGGCCCCGATCTGGATGCATCTAACTTAGCCAGCGTGCAGACAAAGCATCTGGTAAAAATTGTAGATATGTAGCTTTTCAGACTTCTGAGATCTTTGTATTGAAACAGACGGACGGACAGGCGGTCTTGGCTACATAGATTTCCACTTGTCATACTGATCATGAATATATATAATTTATACAGTCGGGAACGCTTCCTTGTGTGCGTTGCAAAAATAAGATACCATTTTGTGAATGAATTAAAAAAAATTTGGTTCTATGAAGCCTATATCCGAGCTGCATTAGATTTTGTATTTGAATGTGAAGCCTCATTAAATAGATTAAAACCAAATTTTGTTTGATTTATATGAAAAACAAACATCGGTGTTCATTTAAAAAAATATTCATTTAAAAAAAAATATATGGGGCCTTTATAATATAATTGTTGATCTGAATTAAGTTCGTATGTGAATGTGCTGCCCAATAAAATGAATACAAACCAAATTTGGCTCGATTTGAAGGAAATATTTTAAGTTCATTTTGAAAAAAATCAGTTCTATGAGGGCTATGTGATGTAGTTGCTCGATCTGAATAAAAATTGGTTAACAAAATAAGGCATATTAAAATAAGTACAAACTGATTTTCGTATGATTTGGATAAAAAACAAAAATGTTTTATTCATTCCGAAAAAATCAATTGTATTTTGGCTATATGCCTCTAGGACACATTATCCCCAAATTTGGTTTTATTCCAATGAAAAACAAAAATTTATGAAAAAAAAAATGGAGACCATCATAAAAAGTGGTCGTGGCAAGAAAAATCAACTACTCCTGATCTGGATACATATTTATGGCAAACAAATATGTAAATTTAAGGTTTCTATTTCTTGTAATTTCCAAGATCTAGATTTTCATACATCCGGATGGACAGACAGACTCGGTTTGTCGTGCTAATCAAGAATACATATACTTTGTGGGGTCGGAAACGCTTCTTTCTGCATGTTACATACATTTCACAAACTTAACATACCTTTGCACTATAGGTAAAGGGTATAATAATAGTCTTTTGAATAAACCAAAATTTTCGAAATTTTTCGAACTGTCTGGTTGAATTCATGTGCCAGTCACCACTGCATGCTACAGAATTCATAAAATGCAAAGTTAATCAATTTTTTTTATATAAAATGTTATGAACAAATGCTGCCAATTAATGAGAAAATCAATATTGTTTTCAATAGTAAGAGGGCTTTTAGTTAAAAATATTTCTTAATATATTTTACCAAATATGTAAAACGAATATTAGAGTTTTCAATCCAACAGAAAAAGTTTTCCGTGATACCGACATAGAATCAACCAACGCACAGGTCAAACGTAAATATACATTTCATCAATTGAAATTTTTACATAAAGAATAGTTCATAGCCTAGACGCCTACTAAGAAACCATTTTGCAATAGTCCAACAGCATGTGGGTCAAAATGGAGATCAAAGGTAACCGGCAAACTGTTCTTATCTTTTCGTCTTAACCATTGTACCCCTTTTTTCCTGTTATTTTTTGTGTATTCAAATTACTTAAAAATAACTACATGCTTTAAGTTGTAATTTCTCATACAGGCCTAGCGGCCTCCTATCGTGCCAATATTAGCCTAATAATCGATCGCAGTGTATACACTAATTATTTTATACGAGCCCTCTATATTTGTGACTCGCTGAAAAATGTCAGATCATTCACTGATTCCAGCTCGCCACGTCGGTATGTGGTTGGCAATGGCTTTGAGAAGGCATTTATATGGTTCGCAATGGCTTTGAGAAGGCATTGCACCCTTACATTTGTGCTCACTCTTTCTCGCTCCCCGCCCAAGCATTGTAGTCTTCTGCGACCAGGACTAAGGTAAGAATTCGGATTTTGGTGGCCGGCTCCTCCATATCCGTGCTGAGCCCGTTTATGCTGAGACTCGGTGTTAGAAAGCAGCTGTATATCCATAAATCTCCCAGTTTTGCTCGGCTGAAGTGACTGAAAGCTTCTGTGAATAACTGCAGGGTTCGGTCAACAGCTCCAGATCGCAGCTTCCTATTCCGGGCTTCTGTCAAGATACTCTGAAAGGGCCATCTATAGGGCTCACTGAGAATGCCCACATCGACATCCATCACGCGCACTGTTTGCTTTAGAAGATCATGAGTCGCCTATCAGTGATTAAGATTTAATTGGATAAATCTAATTTTGTCGGCTATTATTAGAGGCACCAATTTACATAATCGGGCGTCTTTGAATACCCACGACATGGGCTCGTCATGGTTTATCTTCTGCTGCACAGAGGACGCAGGATGCTTCCTTTTTACACTCTCGAGCCTTGTGCCCCGTACCTCCACACCAAAGATTTGCAACGGGTACCAAATTTTCATACACACTTAATCATATACTCGGATTTTGTATGAGTGGACGGTTTTGTCCACTTATTTAACTTATTGAATCATAATATGCAAATGTTCGGGCCTGTTAGAATCATGCATTTTCGAACATTGAATCATTTCCACCCGTGAAAAGCCGTCGCAAAAAGCCTCTGAGTAGATCGTATCAAAGTTGCTGAAAACTTGAATTTTCATGTTTTCAGGCTCTCAGATTATGAAATTTCTACTCAGCTCTTTACTGACAGAGAATAGTTACAAAACGTACTCCCAATCTTTGCCACTAAGTATATGATGTGAAAGTAAAAGGAAAACGGGCACCATGTGTATAGTATGTGTGAAAGTAAGAAGAGGAACATTTACTTTTGTAAAATTTAGGGTGCGCCCATCACATTTGAGAAAATTTGCATTAAATAATATTAATTAAGTGTAAAAATGGCAGAAAATGTAACTTTAATTGCTGAGCAAATTATTATACTATTCACAAAATGGTATATTCATTTTATCAGGAAGTTTGTAACGCACAGAAAGAAGCGTTTCCGACAATTAAAGTACACATATTTTTAATCAGCATGACAAGGGGAATCGCTACAACCATGTACGTCTGTCCATCAGTCTGTTAGAACACAAAGATTTCAGAAGTCTTTAAAGCTACAGAGCTGCAATTTTAACCAGATGCTTCTTTTGTCAGCATGCTGGTTAGATCAGATCGGACAAATATATCATATAGTTCCCATATAACCGATTGTTCCGGAATGAACAATTAGGAGCATAACTTTTCTGTTTTCCTATACTTCCTATACTTTCCAAATAAACCCGAACTCGGTTCATATTTATTTGAATAAACCTACCGCCCACTATCCTGATCTGATCAAGATTGGAGAACTCTATCATATATCTATCATATAACCGATTGTTACGGAGTCATCATTTAGAAGCACAACTTTTCTGTTTTTCATCCAAATCAAACCAAATTTGGTTTGTGTCCAATCGAGGAGGTCCCACGTCCACTGGCTTGAACTGATCAAGATCGGAAGGCTATATTATAAAGCTACTATATAACCGATTGTTCTGGAGTGAAGACTTTGGAGAATACCTTTCTGTTTGTCATCCAAATTAAAACAAAATCGTCTTGTATCCCCTGTATCCCACCGACCAGATTTGATCAAGATCGGTTATATATTTACAATGTGAGTGGCATATAAGCTTCGACAAGCCGGCTAGCTTCCTTTCTTGCTTTTTTATATATGGACGTTGCCGTACAATGCGCTGCACGGTCAAGTGACTCCACACGACACCAAGCCGCGGGGCTTGTTACGCGCGAAACCCAGGCTAGAAGCTCCCACCTCCCGCCCAACAAGCCCAGGGGCGCAGCCGCATAACGAGCACACGAATCGCGAAGACGGAAAAAAATCTGCCAGCATAAACAATTTATATTATTTATTAGATGGATGCGTAAGATTAAATATTTTATTTGAGTTGACGGAGTTGTTATTAGAGAAAAAATTGAAAAGGTCATTGTAGTTGCAACAAAAGACACGAAAATATTCATACAGAAGATAGTTTAAATTACAGTGGTGAAGATATATATAAACATAATTTCAAGTAGTTCTACGAGGAACACAAAAACTGATTTGGCTAATTAAAAACCGCGAGTCAATTTCATCATTAATCAGCTTAACTATAAAGATAACATTAAGCAAAATTCTGCGATTTTCAAGAGATGGAAGGTTTAATAGCAGGAGCCTACTTGAATATGAAGGGAGGAGGTTATTGGTGTCCCAATTCAACCCACGGAGAGCGGACAGTACAAATTTCTTTGAATAGACTCAATGCGGTCCTGGTGATTCCTGTATTGTGGACACCAAACGTACGATGAGTACTCCAAAATACGCCGGACCAGAATTACACAGTAATTTAGTTGTAAAAGGATCCTTCGACCAACGCTTAATAAAAACACAGAAAACACACAGCCTTATTGACGGTAATGAAAATTTGTAAATCAAATTTCAATTTAGGGTCTAAAAGAACAACCAAGTCATCAACTGTGTCGATCCGATCGAGGGGCCTATCGTTAAGGAGGTACGATGTCTGAAGCGGTATGCTACGACAAAATGACTTAATTTTACATTTAGAACAGTTGGGGATTAGTAAGTTGACCTGACCTGGAAATAATGAAGATCATCTTGCAGCCTAAAGTGGAAGGAGGAGTCGTTGGAGAACAAACAAAATTTAACGTTGTCGACGTACATAAGTACACGAGAATATAATAGACCCTGACGCAGATCGTTGATGAATAAGGTGAAGAGAAGGGGCCCGGGGAGGCCAGCCTGCGGTACCCCTTATGTAACCCTAAGGGGCTTAGAGTAAGAGTCTTTAAAATAACTTTCTGACTTCTGAGATTAAGGTAGTCGGAAATCCACCTAAGAAGATATGATGGGATGCCAACGAGATCCAACTTATGAATAATGATAGTGAATAAGGAATGGGATTATCCATAGTAACGTGTAATGATGATTATTACAAAATTAACTGGAGATAAGGACAAGTCAAGTAGGCCGTCAAAAAATGCAAGTTGCCTTGAAGGTATCAAAACGGCTGAATCGATCACAGAGGACCACGACACATCAATGATGTTGAAATCACCAAAACCAACAATTGATCGGTATCAGAAAGCATTGACGCGATCGATTGAGTAGCATTAAAATGATCCCATTAAACAGCAATATAAGAGGCAGTGATAAAGACAGAAAAACATTCAAGGGACTCTTTGGTACTTATAAATTCAATTACGTTAGGAAAATAAAGCAGAATGGATTCCGACAGAAGGTAACCAATACTCCATCAACTTGCGGGAGGGATGATCAAATCTATCTATTAGGAAAAATTGCAGAGTCTAAGGTATCAGGTTTTAACCAAGTTACAGTAAATATTAAAATCAAAAGATAGGCTATCAGTGTATAGGTTAGGGAGCTTCGCTTTAAGGCCTCTAATATTTTGGTAGGCAAGAGAGAAGGATGAAATTAGTTGTTTAGAGCTTTTTTAGAGGATACGGATTGTGCGGCAGCATGGAGTCTAATCGGTGTCCTATTTCTATTTCTAGCTTTAAACTCTTTCAGAAACTTTTTTCACAGATTGTGTCAAAATAGTCATCCGGAACACCTATCTGGAAGGAAGCTATATTGAGCGTAACATTAAACTTCAACTTTTTTACCTTAATCCTCGGACTAAGTAAGCTAGTTTTGGCCAGGACATAGGCGGAAACGTCTTCTGATGTAGAATCTACGGCTAAGCTAGAAACGAAGACCGTCTTCGGCCTTGGAACGCCGATAAGACGTCTAGGCATTGCAGCCACAGAGTAAGTAGACTGCTGTTGGAAAAAGTCAACAATACTGACAGCGCGATACTGGAAAGTTTGACACTGGGAGCAATTTTTTGTAATTTGCCCAGACGAGGAACCTTCAATTGCTATGCTATCCACATTGACCGGAGGGCCTATCCCCATTAGAGCGTCCGCATTAGGAAGCCGCTGTACGGGCTGGGGACTGTAAGTATCGAGCGGACTAGGATGTCGCTACATGACATGCTTTCTGGGCAGGCAATTATTATGGCATCTGACCTTTGATGCTGTCGTGGGGCACTTTGCTTCGTCTTGACTGAGTGCCACTCTTGGCCCTTTAAGGCAGTGTCCACGCCTTCTTTGAGCGACTGGCTTTCCTTGAGCTAGTTTGAGCTTCCATGTTGCTCCTTCCGTTGAGGTGGTTTGCGTTTCATCCTAAACGCTCGACCAATTTTACCACTTATGCCATTTGGAGTTCCTTCATTTTCTCCAACTTGCCCCTTATCGTATTGTTGACATGCCGCTGTTTGTTCTCATTTTTGCCAACTTATCCTGCCTAAGCTCTGTTGCCTTAAAGCATTTTCGGCTGTTTAGTTGGGCCAGCTGCTGATGCTGTTGCAGGGCTCATCGTATATCTTTCATTAATGGGAGTATCCTCTTCACTCGCAAGGGCAAAAAATGTTTTTTAATAAAAAGCAAACCAAATCTCGTTTTTCCTCATTTTGAAGACCTCACGTTAACTGAACTAACTGGGTACGGATCGGGCAACTATAGCGTATAGCATCCACAGATCCAATTTTGTGTAGCTCTCTTCTCAGAATGAACACTTAGTAAGAAATTTTCAGTATTTTTCAAATAAAATCAATCCAAACCTGGTTTGTATCTATTTTGGGAGTTCCCAAGTAAATTTACCGAATTTGATCAGGATCGATCTGCTATATTATGTTTGCAGTTTATTACTTACCGTATATTTGATTTCAAGTACTGTAGCGTCCTTACTGGATAGTATACTTATATAAGGCACTGGAAGATCAAGAGCTGTTGTGTTTTTATCGATAATTATCGATAACTTTCGATGTATATCGGTGTGGAATAATTTGTACAATGAACTAATCCAGCACTATATATCTATGTTTATACCCGATATGAGACACTCTTGCAAGTAAAACAACAACAACAACACATTGACTTAACCGCTGGCAGCTTCTCATAGTAAACCGCACAACAAGAACATTGACAGGAACAGAATGCACATAAACACATACCCACACATATATACAACATTGTTTTCTAGAAATTTTAATTTTTTTGTGTCGAAAAACAATGCTTCTGTTTTGAAATTTTCTAAGGAACGCAGATAAATGCAAAGGGAATGAAAGAGAGTTATCGCACTTTCTGAAATACATGAAAATATGAAAAATATGAAATATATGAAAAATAAACAAATACATATGTAAACAGCGCTCAGTGCTATTCAGTTTTAACTTAAAGTTCTTTTCTAAATTAATCCATGTTGCTCGGTCTGCATCTTCGCCAATATCTCTATCCATTCTTCTCTCATCGATATCTTACAATACAATTAATACAATCGATATGTCATATAGCCGTTATAGTCAAACAGTATACGCATACTAGCAATACTAGCGTGTTATTGTTGTTGTTTTCGGCATAGCAAGAGCTTGCTGTAAGTATTGTTCAGATTTTTTGTGTGTCTGTTTTGTTGTATATTCACTTATTTTCGCTATTTTAATATATACAGTAGACTATGCTATTTATTTAGATGAAGCGGGGCGCTCCTCGCAAAAGATTCGGCGCCACCTAATCCACAGAGCGCCCATCGCGCTCAGTGTTCCGAAGCTCAACCATCACGTCCATGGCAAAGTTGCTGACAGCCTGCCAAGTCTCGGCGCTCTTCAGCATAAACGGGATGATGCTCGCCACCGAGATCTCCAATCCCAATACCTGCTCCAGTTTTCGTCGCTGGAAGTTTGCGCACCTGAACATAACATGTTCAGCATCTTCCACTCTTCGGCCGATGGCTCGTGACCAAAACGGTGCAGGTAACTGCGAAAGCAGCCATGACCTCTCAGCTGTGTTGAGTAGTAGTTGGCCGTGCTTTCTGCCAATCCAGCCTTCAAAGTTGGGGATGAAACGGTGTGTCCACCGGCCTTTGCTAGAAATATCACACCGCTCCTGCCATCTCTGAAGTTTCTGCCTTTTCGCTGCCTCGCGCGTCTTCTTTTTAACGGAAGGCGTACCATCTCGCCCATGTAGCTCACTATATGTGATGGTGCGTTCGGTCGCTATCTCCTCTATGGGCGCGAAGTCGTGGGCGTCCGATACGGCTCTGAAGGCGCTGTAGATCTGGATGGACTCCAGACGGTGCGTTACCAATATGCCACGACTACAGCTGGTCGATTGAAGCGCCAGACAGAAAGATCCCTCTTCACTGTTTTAAGCCTCTCGTATTGGACATTACGGGCATACATACTGCCTATATCCAGTCAAGACATCGCCACCAGCGGTTTCGCGGCACCTCTACATTTGAAGAATCGCAATCTATCTAGCGGAGGCACAGGAAAGCCCTTAAGGCAGCTATTCGCGAATCAAGCGCAACTGCTTCCTGTAACTTTGCGACTCTGCCGAGTAGGACCTCAGGATAAAAGCGTATAAGCTCGTGGTTACAAAGCTCCATGCCAACAAAGAGCCAGCCCCGGCAGATCAACTATGCTGCCCATCGTCGAGCACCTCTTCCCCCACGGGAGGGAAGAACTCCGGGAGCATTGCGGATCCTCGCCAGCTTATCCTCTTAATGGGCCCATTGCCGAGGTATCTCTTGAGGACATCGCTACGGCCGCCCGAAACCTGAAGCACAGCAAGGCCTTTAAATTAGCTCTAGTACTCCATCCAGAGTCCTTTGTGACTCTATATATGGATAGCTCTTCCAGTGGGATGTAGTCGGTTGCTGTTTAGCCTTGCGGTCTCCAACTGTACATAGAATAGCCACGTGACCACTCGCTGCGTATGTTTTGCTTACCTTCCAATTTGCTGCTTGTGCCATCGGCCCACTGACAAAGGTCAGGTCGACTACCGATCCAGCTCCAGCTCGGCTAAACGTGTGCTGGTTGTCTTAATTTAGGAGAGCCACGTCCAGCAATGATTATATTTCGAATAGGCTTCGGCCTCTCGCATTCGTGGTCACGCTGCCCCACTCCTGTGTAATGGAGTGCTATCTCCAAGGACCTCCTCAATATCCATTTTGAGCTTCTGGGTGCAGTCAATACCGGATCCAAGAAGCTCGAGCAGTAAATCCCCATTGGCAGTTTGGCGGACTTTGGCGACGTTTCGCCGACGCTCATTAGTTTGTTGTTCTGGCCGTGGGTGACCGTGGCGAGGATATCACAATAGGCTGCCTTTCCATTTGCACTTATAATAAGTGCGTCCGGCGTGCTGGTAGCTTCCTTTTTATACTGACTTTTTCTGGTAATCCATGTTACGATCTAGCCACTCTTCACGTTTTTGCGGTTCAGTGTCAGTTGTCAAATGGCAATGTCGTGCGTTTACGAACACTCTACAGCACAGCCAACAGCTGATCGTATCCGCCAGAAATAAGAAAAGGAATCTCATTGGCTAATTGAAAGCGGAATACGCGATGAAACCACTCAAGTAGGGCCACCCGCGCCCCTCTTGCAAGCTGCAGGCAAGCGACAAGCGCGCCCGGAATAGTTTGAATATTTTTGTTTGAATAACACTTCCTGACTTTAGACTCTGCTGTATAACTCGCGCCAGTTGCCATGCACTGATGCCAGACTTTTGTAACGCAGGTAAACTTGGGAATATTACTATGCACACAGAGCTGTTCTAGGACGCGACAGCAAAGGAAAAACTTAAGAAAAAAAAACGGAAAAATGCAAATAACTAATAACAAACAAGGAAAAAATGGAAATGGCCGTGGCCTGCGGGACCACCGGAAGGTTTTACTTGCCGGGGCGGTCGCTGAGTTATTCTAGGCTATATTGTGAGATAACACTGCGTCGAGTCATCTCCCGTTGCCGCAACTCCTTCATGATGTCAACCGCCATATTGCCGACTGCACACCAATCACGCTCGCTGGCTATCATGTGGTCTCTGATGAATGAAGCCTCGCCTCGCCTCGCAAAACGGGTTGGTCTCGTGTTTCAATTGGCAAAGGTATACCTTAAAGCAGCCGTTTCCTTGGACCAGGTAGAAATCGATTTATCCATGGTCCTCTGGTGCTATTTAACTATGTTGGGAAGGAGTGTATGGGCCCACTTGCCTGTTGGCTGCGAACAGTAATAATCGTTGCTGTTTGAATTACCCGATGTTGTTTTCGTCATTGCTATGGAAAATTACCAGCCGGCGTCTAAAATTTTCGTATTCGCTTTTGGATGCCTGTGTTTATATATGTAACTATGTATATGAGGCGCAGTCCAATACTTTATAACAAGTTTTAGCATTTAGTGAATTGGGAAACCAATTAAATAATACATTAAATAAAATAAACTAACCAACGTCTTAGATCAGAACTTTTTGGATGAGGAAATTTGTGTGGTAATTTGGCAAATTGGAAATATATATAGTGAGGCAATACTGTACTTTCTGTACATAGGCATAATTACGGTGATATGGTACAATAATTGCAGGCAACGGTTATTTTCCGCTGGGTGCAATTCACGTTTGTGAAGCACTGCTTGTTCTTGCATTTCGCTTTTCTTTTGGAACAGGTACTCTTGCCAAGAAAAGACGCCGTACCTTCTAAGTACATTGGCATAGTAATTATTTTTTATTTCGTTTCCGTAACCCTTTTTGATCAACACATAATTTGTGGGTTTATTTAATTGTGACACAATTTGATATTATTGCTTAAACAAATTACTTAGTTAAAATCAATTACGCTTGTGAATATTTTGGCGGTGTGAGTGCGAAGAAGTGCATAAGCATTGTTAGAGTTTTATAAATGGCTGTGTTGCGTTAACCCTTGTGTACCACATAAACGTTAAACATAAACATATTCAGGAGGACATCGATTTACTAAATCCCTCGAACGATTTAAGTGCAGCTGTCGAGTATCTATGTATCAGAACAAAAGCTTTATATTTCTCTGCAACTAAAGAAAGCGATAGTTAAAAAGCACATAGAAAACATAGCGGTGGCCAGCATCATTCGTCACATTTACCAAACATGCGTTTTCCCAAGTTGAGTGGAAAACATGCTGAATTTAGAAACTTTATTAGCCTTCTAAAGAGTTTGGTTCATTGGGACTCATTACTAACCAAAGTTGAAATATTCAACCATTTACTATATTGCTTAAGTGATGAGGCATTGGGGACCGTGAAGGCGTTTTTATTCTCTGACAGCAATTATTAAAAGGCTCTTGCAATTTAAAAGTGAGTTTATGAAAATAAATGTTTAATCTTTTTCGATACGATTTCGGAACTCTTAGATGTCCCCTACATACAAAAGCCTTCTGCTTCAAGCCTTAGACCACTCATTGACACGGTGTCAACTCTTTACTCAGCTCTGTAGTTTTAAGGCATTGAAAAGGGTATAAATAACGCAATGTTGATTGAGATAGCAATGTCGAAAGTTGATCATACAACAAAGTCTCGCTTTGAAGAGCACCTTGATTATGATAAGTTGCCATCTAATTCCGAGTGTGCAGCTCAGTAGAATCGACGTTATGAACATATGGCCGCTGAGAAGTCTACCACGAATAAATTTAAATCCTGAAAGGACTCAAGTGAAGCCACACAAAATTTTCGTTTTCATGCGCAAAGGCGGAACAACGAGCTGATTTGTAACATAGTCATTGCTCAGCGACGAATAGTATATGCAAATGTCAATCGTTTGGTGCTTTCCGGTTGGTCAACGATTCGATTTCACAAAACAGCATCATTTGTTTATCAATTGTCTAAGCCCAGGTCATACAGTTACAAAATGCAAGACGTCAAAGTGTCGAGTATGCTCAAAGCCCCATAATAGTCTTCTCGACAGATACAGTGTAGAACAGCAGCGAATTATTTCTGTTTCTACGCCTGCGGAGCTTTCATAGATGCACTTGTCAACTTATGAGACTCCACAAGTGCATTCTAGTCATGTTGCTAGCGCTGATCAGCTCATTCTTGCGACTGCATTAGTAAAAGTCAAACATAGATCTAGACAATATTAATATGCAAAAGCCCTTCTAGATTCCGACAACATGTCAGAGGATATAGCACAGCGTTTACAATTGCATCGTGAAGATTCATATCTGAACATAGCGACAGTTGGAAAAAATGCCTCTGTTATAAGGTACAAAGTTCAAACTTCTGTCCTCTCTCGTGTCAATGCTCATAAGTTTGCATCCGACTTCTGGGTATTAAGCGACCATATTATTCCACCCAACATGGAGCTGGCGGACCCTTGCTTCCACAAACCTGCTAAAGTTGGCTGTGGTGTGCAACCACGCTATTGATAGCGCACATTGTTGTCGAAGTCGAAGGCTGTTCAAACAGCTGAACAATTGGCATGCGAAAGCAACTTTAAGCAAACAGCACGCATGCTGGTGACGGGTCGCCTTTAAGTTAAGCTGCTCACTAGATCGGAGACTGGTAAAAGATAATAATTTGCGAGACAAGTACATGGATTTTATGAAAGAGTACGTCAGCCTTGGCCACATGTTATTCCTTACCAGCAGTCTTCCTTGAAACCTATCGTCTAAACACTGTAACATATGGATCAGCATCGGCACCCTTCTTGACCATCCGCTGTATATTTGAATTATCAGAAAACTACGCAAAGTCACATCAAACTGCATCACAATTTATTTAAAGTGATTCTTACGTTGACTGTACGCTTACAGGATCAACCAGCTTGGAAGAACTAAAACTAATCCGTAAGAAAGTTTGTGAGGTTTTAGGACTTGGAAGTTTGAAGTTGGCTAAAGTTAGATTGGGGCGAGTCTTCGTACTAGCTGGAACAGATTTAAAAACAATTTGCTTGATTTAGATAAAATAGCTATAACTCGCTGTATTTGTATATTTGTCAAAATAGCTATACCTCGCTATATTTGTCTTGCCTCCTATAGAAGTGTCCAAGTCCACTGATTCGCAGACGCTTCAAGTGAAGCATATGGTTGCTGCATTTATATTCGTACCAGTTATGGTAAAAAGGCTTCTGACAGCAAAATCTCTAGTGTCTCGACTAAAACGAAATCGATTCCACGGCTCGAATTGTGTGCAGCATACCTGTTAGCCAAGTTGTGGGCTCTAGTGGCACCATTATGTCGTTTTGGAAAGCGTTAACTTTTTGTGAGCCTCACAAATCCAATTGTACTGGCTGAAAAAGGATCCATCAACACTAGCAACTTTTGCTCTCAAGCAATGTGGTTTGGCGACATGTGCCTACAGATAAGAGCCCTGCTAAGTAAGTCTCACGTGAAAGCGATATAAACGGTTTAACGCTCACAATGTGGACAGAAAGACCACAGTTTTTGCTCAAAAACTCTGATGAGTGACCACGTCTTCATCAATTTGAGTTGTCACTTGAAATTCAGTTGTCCGAAAAAAAAGTGCTACAGTGCACTCAATGACACAGACTATGTCGAATATTTTTATAGATTTGATTGAAAGATTTTCTTCGTTTTTTAAATTGCTTCGGTTTATGGCATACGTTAATAAGTTGCTTGATGCAACAATTCCCTACGATTCCAAATTTCCTGCATCAAAAATTGCATTGTGCGACTTTATTTCTTCGTAATCTACATCGTACTCACTGCCATGCAGGTGCAAAGCTGACGGAATCACTTCTATGGCTGCAGATATGGGTAATTCATGCACGAGAGGCGTGCCCAAACATCATACGAAATTGTATGCACTGCTTTCATTACAAGCCTGTATTGCATGGGAAATTTGCCGGCCGACCGATTACGAAAAGTTTGCCTGTTTTTGGTTTGTGGGTAAGATTTTACCGGCCCATTTTATGTGTCTCTCAAGATTCGAGGAAAACCCCCTAGCAAGACTTATGTAACCGTCTTAGTGTGTTTTGCGTCAAAAGCTGTTCACTTAGAACTTATATTCGACCTTTCCACTGACTGTTTTCAAAGGTTCATCGGGAAGAGAGGCCTCCCAGAGAAAGTATACGGCGACAACGCCACCAACTTCGGAGCGGGCGAGGTGGTCGAGGAACTCGCAGCGTTTCAGCGGGATCAGGATCATCTCAGAACGTACTCAGCGCAACAAGGAGTTCTTACCACCGCGAGCAGTCAAGGCCGCCAAGCAAAGACTGTTACGCGGGGTCGGCAACGCCAAGCTCACACAGGTTGAGCTGTGCACAATCGCGAACCCAACGATGGGAAAGCACTCACTCCAGGTCACCTCCTAATCTGGCAACCCCTTATTCGCTGCCGCTCGAATCCGAGCTCGACGCTATCAGCTATCAGCGTTCAAGCAGCAGTTCTGGCAGAGCTGGTCCAAGAACTACCTGGCCAGTCTGCAGCAACGCCATCAGTGGAGTATCTGGTCCACGAGGACAACTTGCCACCACAAAAATGGATCACTGGAAGGTGGCAACAACGGCAAGAGGAAAGAGGCGCCTGAATCCTTCAACGTGATGGGAATGTTGGATCATACTAATTTAGTTTAAGTCTTATAAATAAATTGTTTGAGCTTATAATATAAAACCAATATTGTAAAGCCGAATATAAGAGCATGCAATATGCCATTAGCATTAATAATTAATTACATATTTACATTATGCTCGCTCATATGCATATGCCAATTTTATTTACATCTCACTCTCTTTGATCTGCACTCTGATGTGCCCTCATTTACATATGGTACATTGTGCATTCTAACATTCTGCTCATCTGTCTTCGTCATTGCTGTGGAAAATTACCAGCCAAGCCAAAGAACTGCTAAACCGGCGTCTACAATTTTCGTTTCGCTCCGTGAAAAGCTCACTGATTTTCAAACACAATTGGATACAGCCATCTCAGCGCTGGAACACTTGTGAATGCTATGGAAACATTCGATTTCGCCGCTTTTTTTTATATTGGGCAGAAATTCTAGAATATATGATAGAGTTCAGAAACGGTTATTGACAGACGAACTGAATGATTGGAGAATTGACTTGTGCGACCATGCTATTTGCAAAGCTAAAAAAAATATGTAACGGGTGGGGTGTGAGTATCGCCAACAAAATATCTAAAGACGCTATGTTGTTGAACTCAGGAAAAGAAATGCGACGATCTCTGATTATTTATATATGAGGGACTGGCAACACTAATGTATATAGCTTCAATTTGGCAATATTATAATAACGGTTGACATTTTTTAGCATAAACGTACTTACAACGTTTTGATGTACAAGTGGTATTTATTTGGTTAACAGTGAGTTAAGAGCATCAATTTGGCAAAAAAAAAAAAAAAAATAGATATTCAAAGAAGGTTTTCGTCGGATTTTTTTTCACAACTTTTGACCTAGGTTATCTCAACAAGAATGTGGTGATGAACTCAGTTCTTTATATGGCGATAAAGCACCATAAAAACTACAGTATATCGCTGCTCTCGTTCAATACCCCATAATTTATCAATCGCTCAAAAAATAGCTCGCGTCGATTAGTGTAAGCAAATGATTAAGACTTCCGACCTTGGTGAATCAAAAGACGTGTAAAAAATCATGACAGGTGACGAATCATAGATATATGCGTATGACCGGGCAGCAAAACACCATTCGACCATGTGAGCATTACAAGACGAGCCCAGACCACAAAAGTTGTTCGTGGAAGAAGCTCAGCGAGGCAAATGGTCGCCTGTTTCTTCGTAAAACCAACCGCCAAAGACGAATCATTCTCCATCACGACAATGAGAGCTCTCACAAAACTCGTCAAACAGGTGAAATTTTGAGCACTCGAATTGATTGCTTATCCTCCGTACAGTCCTGATTTGGCACCCAGTGACTCCTCCTTGTTTCCGAACATCAAAGGTAAACTGCGTGGTCAAAGTTTTACGAGCTCCGAAGAAACAGTTGAAGCCTCTAAAAAAAAAGTTTTGGGGGTGTCAAGAGGAATGAAGAACTGCCATGACAAATTTCTTGAACGAATGCATAAGTATATTGACCATCAAGGGGTATATTTTGAAAAACAATATGGCAATTTTCATTTAAAAATGATTGTTATTATTCAATTTTCCCCAAATATAAATAGTACCCCTAGTATCCCACGTTTCACAAGTTTAAAGAAGCTCGAAGAACGCTTTGGTTTTCTTTGTGACTTTGAAAAAATTATACAATTTCCCAGAGACTCAGACACAGATGAGCTTCTCAAAATAAAACAAAAATGTGAGAGACTTGCAGATATTTCTCCAGATGACTTGGATAACGAAAACTTCTTCAAAACATCCATACCAAAGCATCCAGCTATTAGATAATGTAAATTGTTTATGGCTTGTAGTTTTTCCTTTCATTGAAAATGAGCGAGCGAGTCCGCGTCTTTTTCCCGTCTTCGCGATTTGTGTCGCTCGTTATGCGGCTGTGTCCCTCGGTCGGCTGGGCGGGAGGTAGGAGCTTCTAGCCTGGTATCGTGGGTCCACTTGAACCTGCAGCGCATTAGACGTCAACATCCCGATAAAAAAAGGATATTCAAAACGTATTACTTTTATTAAAAAAGCGAAGAAATAAGAAGAGCAAATTGGATTCTCGCCTGAACAACTTCTGTTATATTTATATTTCGTCAATGGGACGGGAAGCTTACAAGACATTAGCGACAGCTTTGCAAATATTACTAACTATACCTGTTTCAGTTGCGTCCTATTGAAGATCGTTCAAATGAATTCAATCTTACTTGAGATCAATCATGGGTCAAAGTAGATTATCAAATCTTTCAATTCTTTCCATCGAAAGTGAAAATGCTGCAATGTTAATACACTACGACTATAATTGGGTGTGCCAGAGGAATCAAAAGCGTCAAAGCAAGGCAAAGCAATAGTCGGTGACGCAGCGACCCTTTTTGACAGTTCCAAAATGTTGGAAAATCTTTGGCCAAATTTGATAAAATTTAGGAGCATAGTGAGCCAAGCGTCAATTCCAACAATCACTATCATATTTTGCCGATTGTCATATTTTGCTGATTGAATTGCATTAAATCTTTGCAATTTGTTGAAATAATCATTAATCATTTCTATATTTAACAAAACCGTCGCTAAGGCAACCACAAAAATAATAAGTAAGAACGATAAAGTCGATTTCTGACTATACGATACTCGTACTCAGACCACTTTTTGTGGACAAGAGCGATTTGAAAGTCTATAACTTAATAAACTATTAATACAATTCTATTTACCTAACGTCAACTACATAAAGTAACTAAGAGTTTCTTATAACACCAGCAGCATGCTTATAAGCATCCAGCAAAATGTTTTCAAGGAGAATAAATATTGTGTTTTTCATCCAAATCAAATAAAATTCGGCTTGTATTCATTTAAGAACTCCTTACGCCCACTTTCCTAATCTCCGCATTCTGATCAAGATCATATATCATATAGCTACCATATATCCGATTTTTCCGGAATGAACGCTTAGTAGCATAACTTTTCTGTTTTCATCCATATTAAAATAAATTCGTCTTGTATCCACTCTCTATGCAGATTTGATTTAGATGAGTTATACATTTAGAATGTTAATGGTATATAAGCTTCGGTAAGCCGAAGCTAGCTTTCCTTTTTTGTTTTATTTAATTAACTTAGAGCTAGGAGTGTGCTTTTAAGTATAAATTAAGCATATTGCGATTCAACTATTATTGTTTTCAGTTCGTGTGGTAGCTGATTCAAAAAGGGAATAGCATATACGTAGATATGTCTTTCAGAACTTGAAAATTTGCTTCTAATGCAAATGATGTTGTTGGTTCTTTGCGAAAAAGAAAAACTGAGCATATTTTATAAATAGTCAGGCTGCTAAGTAAAAATAATCTTAGAAAGGAATATCATGATTTTTAAGTCAATCCAAGTAAGGTGCCCGAAATAAGTAAATGGGACAAAGATTTCGCACCCTGTATTAACCGTAAAATGCAATTCTTGGGTTTCTCTCTTCCCACTATATTTCGTTTATAGTGTGCTTGTGCGGTAGGCAAAAAATTTCGAAAAATTACTGCACGGTTTTCCGTTTTGTTTATTTATAGATGACAATGTTGAGTTTTTCGAACGAAATAAGTAAATGGGACAGATTAGTTTGTTTTATTTTGCGACTGGTTGACTACGTAGAATTTGAACTTTTCATATTGAATTCTGTTCAGAATATTAAAATAAACAAAACTAAGTAATTTTTAAGTAAATTCATTACTTGTAACAGCTCCTAATTGCTTTTTTTGTTAAGAAAAGTCAAGTTTTGGTCGTTTAACGGATATCGACCGTGGCAGAATCTTGGCACTGCGTGATTCGGGGATGTCAATACGCAAAATTGCAGGCAAGGTTGGCAGAAATAAGAATACGGTGGAAAAATTAATAAAGAACCCTGAAAATCATGGGAAACAACTCCGCTCTGGGCGCCCACCCTTGGTTGACAACCGGGACAAAAGGCGAATAAAAAATCTAGCGGTCAAGGAAAATATCAGCGCATCCCAAATACGGAGCAATTTGTCTCTACCGATATCTACGAGACGTGTGCAACAAATTTTAAAGTGTTCCGAGAATGTTCTGTATGGAAAAAAAATTTTAAAACCGGAACTACTGCCTAGGCACAAAGCTGCTCGATTGCAGTTTGCAAACAAATATAAATTTTGGGATACTGAATGGGAAAATATAATTTTTAGCGACGAGAAAAAGTTTAATTTAGACGGCCCTGATGGCTACCGCTATTATTACCGCGATTTACGATGCCCAAAAAAAGTCCAAGTGTCCAGAAATTTCCACGGAGGATCTCTTATGATATGAGCTGCGCTTCTTCAATGGAAAGACACCCATGTGCTTTATAACGCATAAAATGACTGCACAAAAGTATATGGAGCTCTTGGAGAGTGTATTAGTGCAATTTGGAGAGGATAAATTTGGTGATACCTGGATTTTCCAGCAGGATAATGCACCCATCCATACCGCAAGGCTCACTAAGGCTTTTTTTAAAGATTCCCAAATTCCTGTTTTAGAGTGGGCAGCACGCAGCCCGGACCTAAACCCGATTGAAAATCTTTGGGGCATCTTGTCTCAACGGGTTTATGCCAACGGGAAGCAATTTTCAACTCTAAACGAGTTAAAAGAAGCCATTATGCGAGAATGGGAGAAATTGGATATACAAATGCTCCAAAACTTGGTGAATTCAATGCCAGGACGGATAGTGAAGGTGTTGAACAACAAAGGGTGTTCTATTTAAGATATTGTTATAGTTTAACAATTTTTGTTTTTCTTTTTTTTAAGTTTTGACATACAAATAATGAATTTGTCCCAGTTACTTATTTCGCTTCAGAATATTTTGTCTTAATTTTTTTCTTAATTTTCCGAATTTTTTTTATTTAAATATGTTAAAGTCTATTCATAATATTATTAAGTTTATATAATAATTTGTTTTTTGAAAATATATTAAAGGGTTAAGTTGTTATTCCTTAGAACGTAGTGTCCCATTTACTTCTTTCGCGCACCTTACTAACATTTGTGTCCAAAATTTTGTTTGCACTATCCGTAGCATGATCTGTTCGTCTGAAATTGTATATGTACGTTGCAGTATTGTTGAATGCAACTTTTATCTTATGCTGGGTGACCGCATCACAATTGCCGAATATTTTTTTAATATAGAATAGTGTAGGGATGATGGTTTTCGCAATAACAGTTCCAATACTGTTGGGCAGAAAAGGTTGTGTTAAGTAAAGCTGCCGCAGTAGACCAAACGTCTTTCCAATGTCCATATCAGCATGGTCAAAGAAGACGAAAGACTTTTATTAAAACAGAAACGTATTTTGTAAGACTACTCCACATACTCTAACGCTATGTCAATTATTTTGAGCTTTCCGATATTGTCCGTAATAAGATTTTTCTTGTATGTTACATAGCATTTTTATTTAGACCGGTTTAATACTAGTTCATTCTTCTTAAACCAATCATGAACAGTCAACAGATCAGCATTCGACTCATCTATATCTATATACATTTGTGCATCATTTGTATACATATGAACATCAGACATGGACAACAATAAAGGCCCTAGAATGAAATCCTGCGGTACACCACGGCTACTTGTTAAAAAATCAGATTTATTCGAAAAGGTGACGACACTTGTTTTCTTTTTTGTGGTTACAAACGCGTCATTTTATACATTTGACGCAACTTACTCAGATGTATGTAGTGGTTTACCATGCTTTATTGATGTCAAGAAGTGTCAAAAAAGTTACACAACTGTTCTCCATATTCCTGCGAATAAATTGAACTGTCTTAATAGTAGCAGTGGTACAGCTTTTATATTTACGAACACCGGATGCGTTACTTTTTAAAACATTGTTGGAGTCTAAAAAGTTGCTTATTTGCTTAGAACAGAGGCCGAATATAAGGATGTCATCGTATAAGGGTCCTTGAAGGCTGAGAAATTGACAACATTTCGTAAGCTTTGGGGATAATACGCTAGAGGTGGTCAACAAACAGGAACTTTGTGTCAAAGACAAGCCTGTCGTCTTTCATTTTTGTTTTGCGAACAAGCTCTTGATTCGAGTCACTAAATAAGAGAACAAGAGGTAATGGGCTTTTCGAATAAGTGATGTAAAAACATTTGACTACATTTAGTGTCAGTTGGTTATAGTTGCACCAAGTTGCCAGTCTTGAAAGAGTATCTTGTAGTGCTAGGCTATTGTTGCGAAAAATATGTTTATTTATAAACGACATTTGAATATTTAAAAATAACCGCAAAAGTGTTGTCAAATAAATAAGTATAGATTAATTTGAATGCAACGACAATACTATAGGTATGTACCCTCTTAACTAAGTCCTGCAGACGAAACGACTTTGAAACGACCCATTGACTTTTCATTGGGCTCTTCATGGTCAATGGGTCCACAATTTCTGCTAAATGACTACATTTACTGGCCGACAGGAATTGACTAAACAATACTTTGTTAAGAAAATAAATCTAAAATATTTGAAGCTTTCTTTACATATGTATGAGTGAGAGTGCGCAGGCAATTAGACTTTCACCACAGCTGTCAGAACGAAAGCAGATCACAAGATCGCATCAACTCAAAATCAATACTCGAGCTTAAATATATCACACAAACACCAATGAATACTCGAATAGCAAAAACACCAAACTTTACTTGCTATAAAAAAAAATCAGTGAATCAGTAAATTGAAAAACCATTTTTTTACCGGAAAATGCATCGAATAATTGCCTGATCGACGACTATTGACTTTTACAGCGTTTGTGCTTCTAACACTAACCAATATAACAAATTAAGATTTGAAAATAACGCGCGCCAAGGAATAAACAAACACACTCACACAATACAGTCTCAAATCAATAAACAATAAACTACGCAATAAGCAAAGTAATAACCCTGATTAACATGGAACGGGTTTCAAAGCGCCTTCGCGAAAAGTTCTGTACCAACCTGATGGAAAAACCCAAGTCGGATTCCGTTTCCCCGCAACTGGAGCGCCAACGCTTTGCAGATCAGGCTGAGCTCATAGCCGCAAAAAGTATATAGCTCGGAGAAGCGTATTCTGAAGGTGCTTCTGGAGCAGCTGGATAGCATGGCCAACGATGTTAGGCAGCTGTCGTAGGGGGTCAACCACCAGGAGCAGGATGTAGGTGAGCTGTGTTCCCTTAAGGAGAGGCTGGCTCTGCTGGAGGCGACGTTGACTGCGCAATCGACTGCCGAAGCGGCATGTGATGTGCGCATGCATGGAGTGCCATGCAAGGAGGGCGAAAACGTCAGAGCTCTTTAGAACTCCGTATGTTTTGCACTAAATGTTACACCACCACCGAGGATCAGAGAAATTTTCCGTGTCAGGAAAACTTAGTCCACTTTCATAATAAAATTTGATAATTTTCGCGACAAAAACCACGTTGTTGAGGCCATCGGAGCTTAAAGGCGAGAAACAAAGTAGCAACTACGCTTGCAGATGTTAGGCTTTGATCTGGCACTCATATATGCAAATGAGCAACTCTCATGAGAGAACTATGAAATTTTTAAAGAGGTCATGAAACTGAAGAAGTAGAGAAAACTTACTGGTCTGGTAAAGCACATGAAAAGCGAGCTTTGCATTGAGAGAGCGGAACACTTATGGGAGCTTACCCGCAATATTTCCACAGCCACAGCCTCTTACCTTACCCTCCAACACGAATGCGACCTCTACTAATAATGCTGAGGCGGTGGCTAAAGCTTTCGCGCTTAGCTACTGCTCCACTCATAAAAAAATACTTACTCTTAAGTCTTTTTATTTATGTTTGAATCATTCAATTAGAAATGATTGTTTTTATATTTATAAGGCTTGATGCAGGTTAACATGCGGAATTCAAACGCGGGCAGTGTCGTCAGAATTCTGAGCAAAAGCAAAGAGGGTTTAAAGATTGTACATAAAAATGCTCAAAGCTTGACCAAAAAAATTGATGACATTTTTAGTACATTTTAGTGACATTTTTCCCAAATCTGAAGTTGATGTTATATGTATTTTTGGCTGAGCCTTGGTTTGTAACTGATTTGTATGATTTGTCTATTGAATGTGAAGGCTATTTTGTGTCTCGTGCTGACCGTGTGGGGCATGCTGGTGGGGTTGATATTTATGTAAATAAAAGACTGAATAGCAAAGCAATAAGTAAACACCCCCAAGACAGTACAATAGAAAATGTATTTAAAGAAGTATCGAACAGGACATCTCTCTCAAAAGTACTGATAGGATGCATCTATATGCCAAGCCGTATTGAATATAGTCGATTAATAGAAAAAATATCAAAAATTTCACTGACGTACGCAGATGTAATTTTGACTGGTGATTTGAAAAGCAATTTGTTAAATGGCAGCATCTTCTTGATGATATAGACTCACTCGGTTTATGTATTTTGAACAATACACATCCCACTCATTTCACGAATAGCGGCAACACACTCTTATACGTATGCATTGTAAGTGATTCTACTAAGCTTCTCTTATATGACCAGCTCTCAGTACCTGCGTTCTACAGATATGATTTAATCTTTCTGACGTATGATGCAATACTTGACCATAGAGAACAAACGAGAACATATAGGGATTTTAAGAATATATAGGATATTGCTATGAAATAAATAAATAAATAATTAATCAAGGGAAATATCAATCTAATAAAGATTTAACTGCCCAAGAACTGGTACAGGCTGAAAATATAATTTTCAAAATGATACAGTTAGATTGTTATGAGAATGGTATTGATAAATTAACTAAAGGTGACCAAGTAACTAATTCAAGTACCTTAAAATCTTTATCACTTATCTCTTCAAAAGACGGTTAATTGAGACATAAAGGTGATTGCACATATTAAAAGACAAAGAATTTGACTTTGATGCAAAAAATCCGATTATCTTAAGCAAAGACCATCCGATAACAAGCTTATTAGTTCATTTATATCATTTAAACAATTGTCACATTGGAATAGATACTGTAATATCAAAACATCGACACAAGTTTTGGATTACCGAATGTCTTAATACTGTTAACCGATTGATCGAAACTGCCAGTATTGTAAAAACAAAAAATCAATACCACATGCACCAATGATGGGACAATTGCCAACCTGTTGAATAGAACCAAATGAAAGATCATTTGTGAATGTGGGCATTGATAGAAACATATGTTAACATATGCGGTGCGATTTGTACATATACTGCATTTCGCGCAGTACATCTGTAAATAGCTGAGGTATTGTATTCTAATTCTTTCATGTATGTATTTCGCCATTTTTCAATTTAAATTTACTCAGCTAATGGAACTAACTTTAAGCGAGCTAATAAATACATAAGGAAAATTACTTCTGACTCTCCAAAACACGAGTTAACCCATTTCCTGATGACAAAAAAGTGTACTTGGCTTTGTAATATTCGCTGTACCTTGTTGACTTGAATTTGAATTTTAACGATTACATAGCATATCGCTTGCGACATATTTGTTGCATGCGCTGTAAACTAGAAAGCTTTACTGTAAGCTAGGCTTGCGCTTTGCTAAATTCTGATTGGTCAGTAATACAGCCAACTTAACGTTGCATTTGACTCTACAAAAAGAGGTGGGAATGGTCAGCTATAAAAAGCTGCGCATAATTGTCAAAGGTCTCTTTGCCGTCAATTAGTCAATTAGATAAATAAAATTTACAAAATTGCCCAATTGTGACGGGCCAACACACCCGGTAAAATAAATAGATCCGGAAAACCCCGCAACAACACGAATCGTTTGTATACGGTATGGGAATAGCGTAAAGCCTGCTGGCAGGGTTCGCTGACCGCAGAGACGCTACGGATAAAATCTTAATCTGTTGGCATCTGGCATCTTGCCAATACGTCAACTAAATTGGAGTTGTGCATTGAAAAAAGCACAGTAAAAGGTATGCGCAGAATACCATATCGTTGGGTTCCATACATATTCGTGTTCGTATTCGTGTTCTCGATTATAGTGTGTCATACCACCCACATCCAGATCGCAGACACTTCTCTTACCCCGCATTGGAGCATTCGCTCTGTGCCAAGGAGTGAATCGCCGGTGTGGGTCGAAAATTTGGGTCCATTGGTGCCATTGCCATTATGCCATTTTCGGCTCTGGGAGCAGATTGCACGGATCCAGACGGAGAATTCAAATAGCAGCATCAGAATTTCCCGCCTGCTAGCGTTGCTGCTGCAGTCTCGTTAGAGCTCAGCGAACTCCAGCGTTAGCCATGTGGCTCATTTGAAGTGTAGTGAATATGACAACACAAATCTAAAACCGCCCAAAGTGTAATTTGATATAGATTGTCAGTGGCGGAACAATCATTTCGTCATATGTAATCTGCATTTTTTTTGTGGGCATTGTATTTAGATGAAGCCCCTGGTGCAAAGATAACAAAATCCAAAGCTCGAGTCAAAAGCTCAGTCCGATGAAGTGCGTTGAAAAATTAAAAAACAAATTAAACACAACAACGATCTAACCATAAATCTCAATAACCAGCAAATATATTAAAATTCTATAAGTAAAAAGTGAATGAAGTGTTGAAAGAGAGACTTAAATAATTATGAACATTTAATCAAATAAAGATATGAACCATAACATCGTTTCAAATCCTTTCACCGTTGGAGATGTCTGTATGTAAGTCACCCCCAAAATGTTTTTTGTTTACATTGACATAATGTACCATAGATGGGCATATTAATACCGCTTATATATCTGCTTGTTGTGCGTTGGTGGCTGCCAAGCTTTCACTATTTTGTCAATGTAAACAAGTATTTTTCTTTTATCACATTAAAAATTTTTTTCTGCATCTATTATGCATTTAAAAATATAACGAAATTTAAAAATCCATATAATAATCTAACTATTTTGAACTGTTTAATAAATAAAAAAAATTCCGTTTTTTTCTTAAGTGAGCTTAAAGTAAAGTAAAATCAAGACAATCCTGGGAAAAACCTACGGTTAGAATTCAATATGCACTATCTCACTTAAGTATTTTATATTTCAAATCTTTTTACTCTATACATATACAAACACATATTCTATGTTAAAATTCTAGCAATTGGTTGATCGGCTATTGTTGTAGTACGAGTTTGAGCAAACATACATTTGATGAGTTTTGAGCTTTTGGTTTTGTTACATAAAAGAGCATTAAATTAAACACAATTATGATCTGCAACGATAACTGTTGAATCAAAGATATCGTCGCACTTTTTTTCTAGCTAAGAAGATTGTAGAATATAAAACTACTATTAAAGTAAATTTCAGTTAGGAAATTAGTGGCTAAGAAATAGCATAATAATGAAAATATATTTGACTAATTTCTGAGGGAGTTGTATCTGATTGATTTTAATCGTGTTTTTAAGCCGGATTCTTACGTACAAACTCGTTAACCTTGACAGGTAATGTAACAATACTAGTTCTAGTGACTATATCTATCATCAATGGATTAAATGGTTTTAAATATCTTGAGGTCATCAGCGTATAGTTTGCATTTTGGAAGTAAATGCCAATGTCATTGATAAATAACCTAAACAAAAACGGGCCTAAGATACTACCTTGAGGAAGCCCGAAGACAACACAATACGATCTGTCTTTCAGAAAGAAGCTGAACCAATTTAATAAATATGAGTATTACTTCTTTGACAATGAATTAAGACAAACCTTATCGAAGGCCTTAGAAAGGCCTTAGACCGCATCAACTCTTTGTAGAGCACCGAATGATTGATTACTTTTTAAATTTAATTAAATAAATAGTCAAGCTTGAATGCAATCTAATCCTAATATACTGCATTCCAGTCACATATATATCATACAGCGTCAACGTGACGTAGTCAATATTTTGATAGTCTCTACATTTGTACGTCTGTTCTCTGCCAAGAATATAAGGTAATTCCTAAAAAATATATAAAGATAACGCAAAGCAGGGTAATATTAGTTCTAATGAATTGGGTTGGTGTCAGATGATTTACATGTTTAAGTCCCAATATTACTATGCAGGTTAGTTAAAATAATGGCAGAATAAGTCAAGGAAAGGCTTGTAATTTACTTATCTGTTGGGTCGGTAAATGCAGCCAATTACAATTTTTGAGATGTTTTCTATATGAACCTCAATAAATAGGTTCTCAATGACACCACCAGTTGACTGTTTACAGATTACCCTACATTAAAGATTACAACTCACATAAATTGCCACTTCCCCTGCATAGTCTACGCGATCTGAATGAAAGACATTATATTCATCACAAGCACATAAGATATCATTAACATCAGACGATCACCAAGTTTTATAGACGCAAAAAAATATTTGAATTTACAAATAAATATCTAGATTCTTCATTATTATTACATACACTTTGGGCGTTTATATGACATATATTCAGGCATTTCTTCCGTTTACTTAGCACCCTAACCTGGTATAACTATTCACCGTGGGCAAAACTATATCTTGCATGTTGTTGGTATTAAATCCTAATCAATATTTATCACATATAATATTTATCATATTTGGGACACAAACTAACAAAAAGAAAAAAAAAGCCCACATTTACATAACGAACCAGAAACAAAAATCATTAACTTGTAACTACTGAAAAATATTATATATAAGATTATAAAAACAAGCACTACAGATGGAGTACATACATAAATTAAGAGAGCAATATACCTAAGCTTAAGAGTAAATATTTCTTTCTTACAATATGATTTTCAAATTCATTAATGATATTTTCTTAATTTTTAAAACAAATTGCTTTATTTTCATGGAGTGCTTCTCTTCTTTTCTGAAAAATTAATTCTATGCAAGCTAAATGACAAACTGTTCAAACTGAATCCAATTAAATCCGGATGATTATACTCGTACTCTATATAGAATAAACAAGTATATTGTTTTCGTGGAAATGCATATAGTAGGCAAAGGAATCGTTCCCGACCCCAAGGAGTATATATATTCTTGATGTTGACAACAGCCGAGACGATCTAGCCGTGTCCGAATGAACATTTAGATCTCGAAGACTATAAGTCTATATATACACCTAGTGTATACATGAGGAAGCGGATCTCATGAATAATTTCCTTAACAACTCTGGTGGTGATTGGAACAATAAATTCGACGACTTTAATGTCGACGAAGACGACGATAACATCGCGAGCCTGTCGCCAAACGATGACGATGAGGAGAACGGCCGAGGATGGCGACAAGGAGAAGAAGCCTGCTCCTTAAGCCACCGCCGACTTCGATTCCTGCTCGCTTTTTTGGAATAGGTGTAGTCATAGCGTTAGCCAAGGCGGTAAAAAAGTTAACCACACAACAAGGAACACTCACTTCATACACATCCCCCATATAAAAAAACGCAGACACAGACCCCGAAGACGCATAAAAGGTAACACGATTTCATCAAAACAAAACATTCAGAGAGATGTTTACACTAACTCAACCAACAACAAAAAAAGAAAAACAAGGAATGGAACAATTAATGCTGAGCAGCTAAAAATGTAGAACATACAATTTAATGCTATAACTTAACAACAATAACTGCAACAAACACAAAAAACAGAAGGAAAGCTGCAAAATTACATTTGCAATTTCTTATTTCAGGTTTATTGTAAATAAAGGAAATTACAATAAAAATACACGTTTGTTTTCAAATTTTGCCACGCCCTCTTTCACCCCCAGAAATTTCCAAAATCTTACTATCTCCTATAATTTTTAAGATATTCATGTGCAATTAAAATAGCATTTGAAGGGAAAGCTCTCAAAAATTTCCCAGCAAAAAATCAGAAAATCAGTATGATCCAAAGGTGCCCGCTTATCAGAACCAGCGGCAATGCTGCTGGGTTATTCTTGTTTCTGGTTTTTCGGACCTAGTACACGTTTATCAACTGCAGCTCGTTTGCGTGTGTGTGTATGTACATGTATTAGTTAACAGAAGTTAACGCAAGTACAATGTAACTTGATATTACACCAGGCACAGATGCTGACATTGAACTGGGCTGGGTGTCTTGCACAATGGCAGTGCACGAGGCGCAAGCTAAGCTCTCCCTAGCTTTAGTCTTATCGCAGTTGTTGAATGTGGCGCACCTGCCCAGCACATACGCGCATTTTCGGCTCACTCACTGCGCCCGAACGTCCAGGAGTTCATAAAGTCGTTTGAATAAGCAACATTACATTAATTCTCAAGTTCACAAAGTAAATGTTAATAGATGGATAATTGCAAACACACCTATTAGTGTTTTAATAAACATTTAATTGATATGTACATGATTAGGCACAAGCACAGGGGACTATTGGTTTTTGAAAGCGAATCATATGTGTGCAATAATAAATTCAATATGCTCTGGCTGCAGGTGAACGCTTGCAACGACTATGAAGATACTTACGCTTGATTTACTTATTACTTGATATATACTTACGCCACGTAAGTATCTTAATTAAAAAATGTATACACTCACGAATAATAATTTAAATGCAAAACAGAGTATCGATGATTAATAGAAAAATTACTAAGGTTTCAGATGGCGTTAAGCATTTTTAATTCGGGTGTGCCTTTCTCGAGTAATGAAATATTATTAGTTTTTTTTTTCTCATATTAGGCCCTATATGTATAAAAAAAAGAACCCTTGGTTACTGATGGTTACATATTGAATTTTTATACCTAGTATTATCAATTGGCTTTAGTATATTCAAATGACAATGAAAAACTTACTCTGGCTCGCACTTAATATATTGTTCGTTGGCATCACGACCGCAATGACCGTTGATGGAGCCTTTCGAGTTAAATTGCTCATAGCACTGCCGATCCGCGGCAGAGCCACCATACCCCCAAATGGCTTCGCACTGTAGCGACAGCGTAGGACAGTAGCCCTTGAAGCAGTAACCTGAAATAACATTTAAAAAATAGTCCTAACATCGATCCTAATATCCTTCATAGTCCTAACATCGATGTCAATAAGCAACACATACCAGAGATGCCAGACTTGCTGTGCCCGCAGGGCGAGCCATTCTTCTTGAAGACGTCTGAGGGACACTGTCCCACTTCCCCATCACAGTACTCAGGGAGATCACACTCGTTGTGCGAATCCCGACAGATGTAATCCTTGGGACGAAGCTATGAGAGTATGCACAAGCAATGGAGTTATCGTACATGTCATATACAAAAAATGTGGATACTTGCCCGACATTGATCACAACAGGCACCAGTGGCACATTGGGCTTCTGATTTCAGCTTGCATGTTATGCCATCGCAGCATGGATCCAGAGCACACTCTTCAAATGTGCCACAATCACACTCCTCATCTTCCTCAATGACTTTGTTGCCGCAGTTTCGACGTAACTCAATCTGTAAAAACTGCAGAAGTTAACATTCAGATATGAACAAGATACAGAGTCTCGACTCTAGGTTTGATCAATGATGAGCTTACCTCGTTAGGTTTATTAAGTAAACAAAGTCCGTGGCCCGTTCGCAATGCATCAATATAATCTTTTTTGCTACATTCTGAAAATTTGTATGGTTGCACGTTCTCCAGCCCAACAATAGACTGCGCCATAATACAGCCGTGCCAGTCGCGACAGAAGCATTCTTCGCCTATGCCAATTATAAAAGTAGAACAGCAGTGAAAAAAACTATATAGATACATACTAGAAAACTTTACCAGGAGTTGTCCGGGTTCTCTTTTTATATTCGTACTCTAGTAGAGTAAACGAGTATATTGTATTCGTGCAAATGTATGCAACAGGCAGAACAAAGCGTCTAAGACAAAGCATTAAGTATATATATTCTTGATCAGCTCAACAGCCAAGGTGATCTAGCCATTATCGTCTGTCCGACTGTCCATCTGTCCGTCTGTTCGTCCCTTCTTCGGTATGAACACCTTGATCTCAGAGACTATAAGAGCTAGAGTCACTAAATTTGGTATCTAGACTCCCCTTGTGAGGCAGAGCAAGTTTGTTTTCAAATTTTGCCACGCCCGCTTCAGCAAATCGATAAAAACCTCATATCTCCCATAAGTTTTACCGTATTTAGTTGAAACACGGTTTTTATATTTGTGCTAGCACATAATCTACCGATTTGCCGAGTTTTGTTAAGATCGGATAATAATTGTAGACAAAATCGTAAAAAAAAACATTTTTTATGAGAGCCACCAAAAAAAAAAAATTTTTCATACTTTTGAGGGTGTTGAATATTGAATAAATGGTGAGTACGATTATCTTATAGTCGGAATATCTACTAAAACGTTCTTACTTGTTTAGAAGAGAAAAATGAGTATGCCATGCCATGCTTGAAATACATATTTCAGAAATATTCATCTGTGTAAGTAACTGATGACAACTGGTATAGTAATTCAAACTAGCGCGACCTGCAAAGTAGTTAGTAAAAATGAAAAACAAAAAATAATCTACTAAAAAAACATATTTGAGTAATTACTTTTACTTACATACTTTTAAAAGAAGAAAACGCAGTAGCAAATTTAACATACTACTTTCTTAAATTACGATTTCGTGAAGCATACTTTTAGGCCTTCAACTTGACATCCATAAGAAGATGTCAACCGCCTGACTCTACAGGTCTGCAAGTAAGAGTCTAATCTGCTTTCATAATTACAAAATATTGCGACTTATTATTAATGAGAACATTTTTGCTGACTCTCATCCTAGAAATAAGCAAATTGATCATCGAAAAATGTTCTTAATAGGAGGCAAATTACCTTCTGAGATTACGGATGAGTGCCGCTCAGAAATTCAACACATTATATGCAATGATACTCAAAGCAGCAGCATCACTACAACTACTGTAACATTTACTAGTGCCTCCAGCAGCACCACCTAACCATGGCAACTGCTACAATAAGCAGCATCTGCACTGGAAAAAGCATCAGCAACCAGGAAAGGGTATCGATATATTCCGCGGACGTGGCAGATCTCAAAAAAAACCGATCGGGCAAAAGAAAACGTTAAAAGCTCGAAAAGAGTGAGCAGCAGTCAGTTTCTGCACTCGCACCCCACCACTAGTCAAGAGGTAAACTCTAGTAATAAATCTGCCATTCTTGACAAGGATATCCCAACTAGCGAAGAGAATGAGGAAGACGCGACGAATGAGGATGCTGATGACGACAGTGATCATATGGACGAACAGCAATGTGAAGCAATCAACACAGGTCCATATTCACAAGAAGAATCAGCTAACACTGGTAATCAGCTTAAAGGTCCACCGGAACCAAAAACCAAATTCTTGTCAATATAAGCCACTTAAATGACGTATTTGACCTAATAAAGGCAAATATAATCAAGAGGAAACGGTCAGAATTTCCCAAAGACAGTGACACTTATAAAGCCATTGTGAGCCGTATGGTAAGGAGTTCCACACATATCAAATGTAGGCAGAAAAAGTACACAGAATTGTATTGAGAGACTTACAGCAAAAGACCCAAAATAATGACATTACCGTCTATCTGAAAAGTTCGGTCTATGAAAAGCTTCACATCCATAACCCAAGGTTAAGGATTAACATAGACGAAAAACTTCATATATTTTGCATTAATATTAAACCTTGTGTCACAATTAATGAAATTTAATAAGTAAAAACTTTTTGCCGACAGAAAATAAGGATTGAAAGAAAGCGAAAATAGTCTGAAATTGCACAAGTTCGTCGATGTCAATAGTACGGCCACACAGCTAAATACTACCGCAGACATCTCAATTGTGCCTGGTGTGGCGAAAATCACCATACCTCACAATGTCTACATCCCATAGATGCGCAGCATACCTGTATCCAATGGTACCAGGATTTTCTCCGCCGCAGGACTGCAGGAAAGGCACATAACTCAAATAAGACTGGTCATGTATTCATTTCTAGAGAGCAGCAACTGCAGTCTAATCGCCGCAAAAGAACCAATATTTCAACAATACAGCAGTCGTCTTCATAATCTACAAGCGCAACAGATATTGCAGCGACAACGTATGAATAATCAGCAACATAATACAGTCAAAGTTCAAGCAATGTTAAAACAGCAACAGTTTTAGGAATGGCAGCAGCAGATCCAACAACACAACAACGATCATCACAGCAGTCTGATCTACGTCCCGGGATCGACGCGGGAATACTCCTGCCCAAGGACTGCTAAACATCGAGTACGGGATCTGCCGTATATATCCTCACCTCTATCCCCCATTGTTTTCTTCTATTCTATTCTTTCCCCTAACTGAGCTGGCAACACCGGCCTGCCTGCTCAGAATACTTCTTCTTCGAGCCGGTGACGTCGAAAGTAAGCCAGGTTGCAGTGCTTCCAAGTATCCGTTGTGCCACAGGATCACTGAAAGAGAGTGCTCCATCCTCTGCCCTGAATGTCAACAAAGGGCGCAACTTCGATGCTCAGGCCTCGGTAATTGTAACTTATATAGCCCCAAATACAGGTGTGCCCCCTCTAACCAAGTTTCTTTTCATCCCAACCCAGATACGCCTGCTTGGCTTGGCCAAGCAAGCCGCATGTGCAACAAAGGCTTTACCAGGCGGGCTTGCCTGTCTCCTGTTACATCTGCGGCGAGCGCAGCAATCTGCGGTGCACATCACTTCGCAACTCTAACCGTCAGCACCCCAACTACATTGGCCCCTGCTAAAGCAAGAGACAGGAGAGGACAAGAGAGTCGTTGTAGGTGACCTCAATGCCCACCACAAGGGTTGGTAGTCCCAGCTTGGAAATGATGCTCGTTGTGTGGACTTCGATAGACAGATTGAGGACTCAGCATTCTGTATTATCAACGAAGACCACGCCATACGCATCACAGCATCTTGGCGTAGCTCACCTGATCTAGCGATTGTTAGCCCTGAGCTCATTGCCTCCACTTCCTGGCATGCTGACATCGCACTCAGTTCGGATCAGTTACCGATCACAATCCTTGTTGACAGACTTGCGGATTTCATCTAAAGTGAGAAACGCACTTATGTCAACTTCGGTAAGGTCGACTGGTTAAGGTACGAGGCCGTGATGCGGCTTAATTCGCTATTCTGCACATCTCCGCACAACACATGAAGGCGAGACGACCTTCCGTAGGGTGTTGTCTCACGCAGAGAAGTACTGCATACCAACAGCACGCATACCTGACCTGAGACCCAACTTCCCCCAGAGGCCTCATGCCTGGCAGAACAGCGAGATGCGCGACGCAGTATCGATGCTGCAGACCTCAGGATCAGAAATAGAAGCCCAGATTGGGCGCCTCGTCAAATACTGTCAGAAGGCTAAATCGCTAAAACAACTAGAGGAGTCGGGTAAAGGTTCTAAACGACTCTGGACAACTATTAATAATCTTTCTAGTCCCCGGAGAAGCGAGTTAGCTACGGTCATTTCGGGGACCGTACGCCGCTCAGGAAGCTCCCACAGCAGACAGACACTCCCATTAAACGACCCCCCAACAACCTTTAGCCAGGATGAGGTCCGTTGCGACATTACAGCCAAGAACTCAAAGGCCGTGGGCCCAGACGGATTTGCTGCCGTTATGCTCAAGCATGTAGGAGAAAATGGCATAGTTTACATCACGTACCTTCTCAACCTATGCACCAAGACACTGCACATACCGGATATGTGGAAGCTGGGGAAGATAATTCTTGTTCCTAAGCCAGAGAAATCCATACACATCGGCAGCTTCTACCGGTCGATCACAGCAAAAGAGAGCGGGTTGAACAACAAGAAACCTCACGAATAATAAATCCTAGTGGCGTTGGATCTGTTAAAGGCCTTTGACACAGTGTGCCATTCAACACTGCTATCCAACATCCACTTCTCCACCCTGCTAAACTCTCTCTGAAGAGGTGGCTGGCCTGGCTGGCCGACAGGCATATGTGGAGTTTCGAGGCGCCAAGTCGGGCGTCCCTCAAGGTGGTGTCCCTCAGGGGCGTCCCTCAGGTTGTCCCTCAAGGCGGTGTGCAGTCGCTTCTGCTGTTCAACCTGTATATATCCATGAATCCTGTGCCACCTCCCGAGGTGAAGCTGATTACCTATGATGATGTTTGAAGGAGCACAACGATACGCGAAACCTACAGATTTTTACCCCCAAATCCTCTGCTACCCTTCTGACCAAGTGGACTAATGGAATGAATAAGGTGCTTGATATCCACGTTAGTGTCCAGAGCATCCCAACCGAACGATATCCAAAAGTTATCGGAATCACTTTCGATTGCCTTCTTGGTTTAGCTCAGCAAGTAAGCACCTAGGGAAAAGATAGGAAGCCGATTGTAACAACTTACAAAGCCGATAAACGTCCCCTTATCGACTACGCCTCACAGTGTGGACTCCGTGCATCAGCATCAGTTACGATGGGAGAACCTGCAGAGGTCACAAAAGATAGCGCTGCACACAGCAACGGGATGTCACGTCATGACCCCCGTGGAACATCCTGCACCAAGAAGTAGACATGCTCCCTGTGCGTGAGCACTGTGAGATGCTGACCAAACAGTTCCTCTTTGCGTGCCAGCTACACACCCAGCCCAATCACTTAGCCACCAATGTCATTAAGAACCGACCCAGTCAGACCTGACCTCAGGATAAAGGCGGGGTGCATCAGTCACATTCTTACCACCGCGCATATGTAAGGTGGAAGCCACGTTGCCAAGAAACACTCGAGTCACATTGGCCCGGCTGAGATAGGCGTACTCTAGGTATCTTAACAGCTACCTAGCCAGAGCAAAACCAGGGCCTCTCACTCCGGAATCCCTGTGGACCAATCCAGTGGGTCCAGGTAATTTCCTTAGACGTGGTTACTTAGACGTCTCTCTCTATCCTTATATTGTGTTTGTCCTTTATTTACAAGTTTATCTCTGTACATATGTGCTGACCCCGAATCGGCAACAAAAACAACAGTAGTTTTTTATGTGGTTGCAGCAGCAAGAACAGCAACAGTATAATAGCTAAGCCAATCAACGCTTCGAAAACTTGAAAAAATAGTATTTAAAATGATCGACATGATTCAGCTTCACAATGAATCTACTAAAGGTTCTTATCTGGAATGCTAACGACATTTCAAGAAAATCTAAAGAAGTTGAGCTATTCGCACACAACAACAGCGTAGACATTCTTCTTTTGACTGAGCTTACACATAAACGAGAGGAACTGTAAAGATTTATGGATGTGCCTTCTATCCACCATATCGACCATTTAGGTGATCGTGTAATACTAATAGCGTTGGCGGAGCAGCGGTATTCGTGAGGATCTCTCTTCGCCATTTTCCACAAAGGGTCATAAAGACACGGAGAATACAAATGTCATCAGTAAAAGTAGCCACAGCACTCTGTGCCATTTACTGCTATCCAAGTATCAAGATCGAGGAAAGGCACTTAATGAACACACGACGTGGTTGCGGCCAAAGGTATTTGATTGGTGGTGACTGGCATGCCCGACATTGGTTGTGGGGAGACACTTACAAATCACCTCGGGGGCGAGAGCTACCAGAAGAAATCTCTGTCACTGGAGCCGAGATCCTTGCCACTGGCTCGCCAACGAGGTACCCATATGTTTTCAATCATACGCCTTTCTCCTTGACTTTGCATGGAATACCAGATTCTCGAGCAACTATAACTTAAAGCTGGGATTTGGATTTGGATCATTTGCCCCTTATCATCAGCATTGAGACAGATGGTACTTATGTCAATCCAAGCCTTCGTTTAGTCACCAAGCACACTGACCTGCTTGTCTTTAGGAAACAATTGGAGAGATCGATTCAGCTGAATACTACACTAAATTCTGGTGAAAATGACTGTTGAGCTGTGGCCTTAACGTCTCCTGGTCCACTGACAGGCTCCACCTTTGGAATAGTACTAACAAGAGGGGCCAGAGAGCTTTTGACACAGAAAAGGAGACTACGAAGGCACGCAATCCGATCTCGGGACCCCCGGGACCGAATTTTATGGAACCGGGCTGCGAAGAAACTACGAAATATCTTAAGAAAACTTCGAAGCAACTTTTCTGAGCTGAAGAAAGCTTCTATGGATTATACCGCGGATGCAAGATATTCGTTTTAAAAGTGCACTAAGTCTCTTAAGAGACAACCGCTTAGACAGGTTCCCATTCGGTGTCCTGGCGGCGAACTTGCTAGAAACAAAGAAGAGCAATCCAATTCATTTGCATAGCATTTAGGTTCACTCATTACCAATTCGCCCCATGGGAGCACTATAGAGTTGCACTTGATAGCCTAGAGACACCTCTGCAGATGTCCTTACCCATTAAACCTGCCAGTGTTCAAATCAAATCCCTACCGAGAAAGAAGGCTCCTGGCATTGATAGGGTTTGTATTGCCACATTGAAAGCATTGCTTACTCGGGCGATTCTCCATATAGCGCTAATCTGTAACGCCATGTTAAGGGTGCAGTTCTTTTTCCAAAGCAGTGGAGGATGGCAACAATTCTGATGACCCATAAGCCTGGAAACCCGGAAGAGGACCCTGAATCGTATCGGCCAATAAGTCTCCTGTCTTCCCTATCTAAGGTGTGGGAAAGGTTGCCACTTAACTAGTTGACATTATCAACCAGCGCCGTATCCAGTCGGATCACCAATTCGGCTTTCGATACGGACACAGCACTGTGGAGCAGCTTCACAGATTTGCGAAGCATATCCTACATGATTTAACAATCTAGAATACTGTAATGCCGTCTTTATTGATATGCAACAAGCATTCGATAGATTTTGGAATACTGAGCAAAATTAAAAAGCTATTCCCAGCACCGTACTATGGAGTTTAACGATCATACTTGGAAGAACGGAAGTTTATAGTAGCTGTCAGGAACACCTACTCGACTCTTTGTCATATGAGAGCTGGATTTCCTGAAGGCCCTTGGGCCCGCTGCTCTACTCAATACATACTGAAGATTTACTCAACCCTAGCGAGTATCATATGGAAGCTCCCAGGAAGGCTCTACTTGTTACTTAAGCTGACGATTTTGCACTGCTTTTCATCACTAAATATCACAATGGGGCAGCAGGTGATCTAAAAGAGTATATTCCCACATTGGCTGCCTGGTGTAAGAAATGGAATCTAAAGGTCAATCCACAAAATACCACCAATCCCGGCTTCACCTTGAAAGCCCTCTTTGACCACACACCACTTATACAATTGGAAGGCGTAACTCTGCAGCAATCATCGCAGGCTAAGTATTATACGATATTACCCTTGATAAACATCTAACTTTTGGCCCTCACATGAAAGCTACGGCTGGAAGATGTGGTCAAGGAATGCAAAAGCTGCGGTGCCTGATCAACAGAAGAAGCACCATGTCACTCAGAGCCAAAAAAGCAGTCTATTTGCACTGTATATCCCAGATCTGGCTATACGGAGTGCAGATTTGGGGAATAGCTGCAAAATCGAACAACAAGTGCATAAAGGTATTACAAAATCGTGCCATGTGTGCTATTATGAGCTACCCCTATTATGTACGCGGCACCAGTCTTCATCGCGACCTGAATCTGCATACAGTAGAGGATAAGATTGGAAGGCACACTAGTAGATACCAAAGTATGCTTGCGAGATGCTTACTCCCTGCCAGAACGGGTTTTGCCAAAACAATTCGAAAACTTTAAATTCCGCCTCGCAATACGATAATATTTGCAAGGTCCTTATGCGTACAGCATCTGGTTGGGTCCTATTATTAATAGTTATATTTGTGTTGTTATGATACCGTATTTATACTACATAGGCAATCGGAGCTCAGTAAAATCAAAAATGTAAGACTTAAAGGCCAGACAAAAAAGCTTTCCAATGGAAGCGGTAAAGTTGACATGTCAAGAAAATTTAAAATGTGACAATTTAAATTTCAGAGCGCTAGGCATTTATGGGAAAAAGGGCAAAAGGATTGACGTTCTGGTAGAGATGGAAACCTTGGAAATGGCAAACCAAATCCTACGAAGCTCTATGGGCCTGGTGGACACAAGATACAAGAGATATATGAAGAAAAACAGAAAAGTGTTCATTCCGGAACAATCGGTTATATGGTAACCATATGATATAGTTGTCCAATCGTGATCAGATCAAGCCAGCAGATGTGGGGCCTTCTTCATTGGATACAATTGGTTTGATTTGGATGATAAACAGTAAAGTTATTTTACTAAGTGTTCATTCCGGAACAATTAGTAATATGAGAGCTATATTTTATAGTTGTCCGATCTGGATAAAACTCAATCATAACCAGCGTACAAACAAAAGAAGCATCTAGTTAAAATTTTAGCTGTGTAGCTTTTAAGACTTTTGTGATATTTTGTGTTGAAACAGACGGACAGTCAGACTGACAGACGGACTTGGTTATATCGATTCCCCTTGTTTATAGTTATAAATGCTTCCCTTTAAAAAACTTCCTGACAAAACTAATATACCATTTCGTGAATGGTGTAAAAAAGGAAATTATACTGAAAATAATAGCCACAAAATTGTGGTCAGATATAACTACGTCAAAGTAAGGCGCCAAATGGATGTTCACATTGTAAATATATAAGAACGGTGTAATTTATCTTAACATTTCTGGAACCCTTTTTCGTTCTTAGCTTTAGGTGGCAACTGAGAGTCACGATATTTAGGCTTATTCGGCGAGAAGAATGAACAGAAGATTTTTGCAATTTTCTCCTTTTCTTCTCGCACATGCTGGTTTTCTCTAGTCTTAGAGCGGGCTATTTCACCCCGTTCCACACCACTCGCAACGAAGTAGAAACTTTAATCAATTGCATGAAAGATTCAGCGCCAGAAAAGCAAATAAACGGTAGTCACACCTTTTTTATGTATATGACATAGTGATGCTGGCGGAGATGCCATCAATTCTGAAATTCTGTGCGAATGTACTGCGACATATAGGCCTTATCACCGAAAGTGTCTAAGTCTAAATTTCTAATATTCAAATAAGACTGCCTGAGAATCAAGTCGGATGAAAAGTATTTATATAGAAATGAAGAGCTCGATGTGGTAAAGGAGCTAGCTTCCAGAAGCATCTCAAGGCTATGCTGCACATGAAAATCTGATCTGAAAGGATGTAGGACATAGCATTAAATATAAATTATTTGAGGCAACGGATAGATTGGTAATGGTAATGTGCCAAATATAGAAAGGCCATGACTATGACGATGTTGAAAAACTCCTGCGGTTCTTCATCAAAAATAAATTCCGTCTACCACATCACGTTGCTAACACTATATACGTACAATCTTGATAAGAACAAAAGCTATATGGCAAAAGTTTACGCTATCCTGGACAACCGTCTGACAAAGTTAGTAGTAATGATGCCATCATGGAGTAGTTTACCGGAAAAACAGAACATTCCAAAGGACCTACGAAATGCTGAGTCGTGGATTGGCTGGAAGAATAAATTGCTACAGTCTATAGCCCATATGCACAATAGACGATATAACATTGAAAGTTTTGCTGGTACCGATAGGGTAACATATGGGCATTTAAACCATGACATGGGTAGCAACAAATTATATGCAGACCTTAGCAACCGCCACCGCAAGCTGCTCACTCTGTAATAATAATTACATGGAAGATGTTCTCCAAACGACATGCTCTTTTATACATATTAAGGAATTTTTTGAAATTTATTGTAGATATCTTAAAGCTATCATAATATGTAATAAGAGATGTTGCAAGCTTAATCTTATGGTGTAACTGTGGAGTACGATCACGTATCTGGCGACAAAATGGATAGCGTGGTGAAGTATCCACGAGATCTGGTTACCACTATATGGAACATAAAGCTTTTTAAAATTGGTGGTGAAAATTTTGAGAAATTATCAACAATTTTCACCTAAAAAACATCAAAATTAAAAACGCCAGAGTCGATATTCCGACTGTAAGATACTCGTACTCAGCATTTATTCAATATTCGACACACTCAACAGAATGAAAAAAATTTATTTTTTGTTTTTGGGTGGTAGGGTGTTGTCATACAAAATTTTTTTTACGATTTTGTCTACAAGTATTATCCAATCTTAACAAAACTCGGCAAACCGGTAGATTATGTACTTGTACATATACAAACCATCTAAATGCGTTAAAATTTATGGAAGATGTAAGGTTTTGGGCTTGCGGTGTGGGAGGGGGCGTGGCAAAATTTTAAAACAAACTTCATCTGACGCCCCACAAGGACTCCCCATACCAAATTGGGTCTCTCTAGCTATTACAGTCTCCGAGATCGAGTTGTTCATACGGATGGAGAGACGGACATGGCTAGATTGACTTGGCTGTTGATGCTGATCAAGAATATATATACTTAATGGGGTCTTAGACGTTAACTCTACTAGATTACGAGTATAAAAACTCTTAGTTGTATCGCACAGGTCAAACGGATATAGGTAGAATGCTGTAATATTTACACAAGGTATAGTTCATGGCGTAGGCGCGCACTAAGAAACTATTTTGCCATAGTCCAACTGCAAGTGGGTCAAAATAAGTTTCAAATTTTGTATCGTGGGAAACAGCAAGCTGCTCTTGTCTTGACACCCAAACAATTGGACCAATTGCCATGCAATTTTTACAGTATACCATAAGTAGTCAGGGAAAAATTGTGGGCCATATATCGGTATAAATAGCCAGTATATCGATAGTTATCGATACACATCGTTGTTTAAAAATGTCTAAAATATATAGAAGGTAAATAGCTTTTATATAAATATTTGGACAAACCAATTTATTGATATATATCGTTTGAAACAAATATCCGTCATTGTTTTGGAATGAGCTGGAGTCCCGCAAGGTAGCGTACTAGGCCCAGTACTGTACACTCTGTACACAGCCGACATGCCCCTAATCATGGACCCGAGTCTACTGGCTGCCACATACGCTGACGACACAGCCTTGATTGCCAGCGACACCTGCCCACAGACCGCCTCTCTCACACTGCAGTCCCAGCTCGACACAATAGGCACCTGGCTAAAGATGTGGAACATCATGGTAAATCCGGACAAATCCACCCACTGCACATTCGCTCTGAGAAGCGGAGACTGCCCCTCAGTCACCCTGGACGGCTCAACAATCCCTGACAGCAACACTGCCAAGTATTTGGGCATAACTATTGACAGGAGACTTACCTAGAAGCAACACCTCGTCAATAAAAGAGCACAGATGAACGTCAGGCTGAAGAAGCATCTTTGGCTCATTGGGAAAAGGTCAAAACTCAGGCTAAGGGTGAAACTGCTCATTTACAAGGCACTAATGAAACCCATGTGGACCTATAGGATCCCCATATGGGGTACTGCTAGCCGCTCGAACCTCAGCGTGATACAAAGGTTCCAAAATAAAGCTCTAAGAGTCTTGTCGAACGCCAATTTACTAACATCAAACGCCGAAATCCATCAAGAGCTTGGCGTCCCATGGGTGCATGAGGAGATCGCCAGGCTCAGCAGATCCCACATCGCCCATCTCGATACGCACACCAACCCCCTGGCCATCATCACTCTGTTAGGGCGGCTATAAGACTCAACGCATCTCTAGCCTCACGAGTATTGGTTCTGTTGACTGGAAACAAACAATGCACTATGGTTTTTTTTTCGTTTTTTTTGGCATAAAGTCCATTTTTTTTTGTTTAGTATTTTAAAAATTTGTTGATTTTGTATTTTTAAAAACCCTAGCCAGATAAAAAAATATTAAACTATAACATGCGCTGTTAAAGTCAGCTGATTATGTACCACCTGTTTTGTATGAAATTGGCGGGAAAAATGTTGCGACTTTGATTGTTTGCTCTGGCGAAAGTTTACACAAAAGTGAAGTGAATAAATATGGAAAACAATTGTCCAGGTATGTTAAACTATAGTTTACCAATGTTTGTGTCGTTGTTATGTGTTTTTGTCCAATTGTACCGTGTTTTGTTTATGTGTATTTTTAGAACGAGCTTAACAAGTCTAGTTGTGTTTCGTGGATCAGTACTTTTGCATGGCAAAGCGTTGCAAAATGTTGTAAGTGATAAACTATTAACCAAATTGTGCAGATTAATGAGAAACTAATCCTTTTTGTCCGAATCCACACGTTTTCGAACAAATCAAATTTTTCTAGTACCATATGTGTTCAGTCGTGCTGAGCTGGTTGACATTTGGAGCAACAACAATCGCTCAGGAGACGCTGTACATCAGCACATATTGAGTGTCATCGCAGATAAACATTTAGATAACGAAACCATAAAGTCGATAAATGAAAAAGTAAAAGACTTTGTCAATTATTTAAAAAAACACTTGCCTAAATGTAATTCAACTGTAGAAAGATTTAAGAGAAAGCACGCAAATTGGCTTGGGAAAAGCCTATTTATAGAAATTACTGGTCATTATGCATTGGCAAATAAAGTGGGTCGCCCAAAATGTGATTACGAAAGCGCTGGTCCTCGTCTGAAAAGAAAATTAGCCGCGGAACTTTCAGAGGAGAATAACAACTTATCTCCCTTACTCATACATGCTGCCACAGTTTCAGCTAAAAAATCTAACGAAAAAGACTTGGCTGTTGTTTTAAAAGCAGCTGCGAGTTGTGAGTTGTTAGTATTAATGAAATAAAAAAGAAGCTTTTTGCGGATGAGCCCAAACAAATGTCAGCTTGCATTTGTGCTTGCATTTTTAATGGAAAATGGATTCACAAAACGACAATATATAAATATACAAAGAAATGCAAAAATTCACGGATGTGATATATACCCGGCATATCCGGCCGTACTTAGTTCCAAATTAAAACTCAGGCCAAAAGGAATTGAATATTTTGAAAATAAGGCACTTGTATCATTGCAAAATCTTTTGGATCACACATCATCCCGCATTCTTGAATTGCAACACGAGGTCTTAGAAACACTTTCCAACGTGGTACATTGCAAGCTATTCTTCAGCTATGGATATGATGGTTCGTCCGGCCAGAGTTTATACAAACAGCGTTTCCAGATCCATGATAGTTCTTCAACTGACAGTTCACTGTTTGTTACTACAATTGTCCCATTGAAATTGATAAATGAAACGCAACAAATTATTTGGCTCAATAAGACTCCGCAATTTGTTAGATTTTGCCGCCCATTGAAGATTGAGTTCATTAAGGAAACTATCTCCCTGATATTTAAAGAAAAGGAAAATTTGGATGCCCAGATTCGCAACATGCAAATATATTTGTATGAATTTAAAGAAAAATATATATATGTCGAGTATATTGGCCACATGACACTAATAGATGGGAAAGTCTTAAACATATTGTCAGGCACCAACTCTTGTCAGTCTTGCCCAATCTGTGGAGCGAAGCCAAAACAATTGCTCAACATTAAAGATATAAACTCGAAGGCTTTTATGGCTAACGCACACGCTATTCAATATGGAATCAGTCCTTTACATGCTTGGATCCGCTTTTTCGAGTTTGTTTTAAAAATCTCATATAGAATTGAGCTTAAAAAGTGGCATGTCAAGGACTGCGATAAGCTTAAACTAAAAGAACGAAAAAGACTTTTACAATTAAAAATGATGAAAGAAATGGGCCTAAATGTGGACAAGCCTCTTTCAAATGGCAGTGGAAACTCCAATGACGCAACACAGCGAGAAGAGCATTTTCCAATGCAGCTTTACTGTCATCAATTCTTGATTTTGATTATGATATTTTACAAAGTTTTCATACAATTCTAATAACAATTAACTGCGAGTACGAAATAAACTCGGAAAAGTTTAAAGACTTCTGTGCTAAAGTTTTGGTGGCATATCAGAAAAATCATCCTTGGTATCCGATGTCGCCACAAAGTCTTAGTGCATGGGTACCAAATAATAGACACTTGTTTAGTTCCTGTTGGATGCCTCGGGGAACATGCATCAGAATCCCGAAATAAATTATATAAGAGCGATACAAGAGGCCACGCTAGAAAATGCAGTCGATTAGACAATATTACAGACGTTTTCAATAGATCAATGGATACTTCTGATCCGTTGCTGTCCAGTACCTATTTAAAAGAACGACCAAATACAATCAAAAAGAAAACTATACCAGCAGAAGTTATATCTCTACTACAAGCACCACATTTAGAAATTCAATGTGAAAATGATGATCCAGATTCCACACAGAACTCGTCCGACGAAGATTATGACGAACTGGATGGACTTGAGGTTATTGCTTCAGAAGATGAATACTTTGAACTTGAAGAAAATTTAGTAACTTCTATTGTAAATAACATAACCAAACCTATTTAAAATGTTGTTAAATGTATCTTTTCTTTCAGAATGAAGCACTAATAATGGAGATGAATACTAAAATGTGAATTTGAATAATAGTTATTGTTTTTTTTTTTTGATTAAATATAATAGAAAATAAAAAACAAAAATGTTTAATAAAGCCTTGTTGCATGTCGGACAGATCGCTTATATGGCAGCTATATGAAATAGTGCCCCAAATTATTTGAAACTTGGTAGGTCATCTTGGGAGCCTAAAATATGTATTCAAACCATATTTCAATTCAATCGGTTTTAAATTAGAGTTTATGCCAAAAAAAACGAAAAAAAAAACCATAGTGCAATGTCCTAATAAATCTCTGTCTTTTACTGCGCATATTTGGGAACAAATACAACTTCTTTAATTCTCTAACGCACATATCTTCTGCTAAGGTTCCCAACTTCGCATGTGGCATACAAACATAAATGATCATCTTTTATTATCTTATATATAAAACTATTTCAATTAGCTCGAAACCATTTACAGCACCTTCTCCAACAAGCGGCGTACCTTTGATACTTGAACAACTCTCATTTGGTTAGTCCGTAAAGTCAAGACGACATCTTTAGGAGTTGCTCCTACAACAAGGAGAATCTCACTTTGTTCTTTATATCTATGACATCCCTTCCCCAGGGCACCTATGACAGCTTATTCTCTTAATAACCCCTCCCAAACATCTTCAGCTTCATAGATTTTCTTAACTCCCCACGGCACTTTACGACAACTTATTCTCTTAATAAGCTCTACTCTCTACGGTTATCATCAGCTGTTGCTATGGTTATATCTATATTCAACGTTACAATCATCGCAACTTTCATTTATAATGTCTTCACTACTTTCAGCTTTTTAGTCATCGGTTTCTATATTCGTACTCTATATACAACAAAGGAGTATACTGTATTATTGAAGATGTCCTCTTAAAATGGATACAAAGTAAACTATATGATATAGTGTCCGATATGGATACAATTTTGTATGTAAATTTTGTGTTAATTTCGAAATGATTCAGTTGTCCGATCTGAATATAATTTGGTCAACAGACGTAAGGCATCCTAAAATAAATATAAACTGCATTTGGTTCGATTTGGATGGAAAACAAAAATGCTGTACTCATTTCGAAAAATCAATTCTATGGGGCTATATGATATAGTGGCACGATTTATTTATATGATTTATACGGCAAACGACGCCTAATTAACGAAGCTATCCTATTGCATAGGTTTAAAAAAAGATGTAATTTTTTCTCAATTTACTCGATTTAAAAATAAACTCGATTTCCCAATTCATATATTGATACAGTAAAAAATAATGACTTAAATGGAGCCCCCACGTCCACTGGCCTGATCTGATCAAGATCGGACCACTATACCATATAGCTCGAATATAACCGATTGTTCCGGAATGAACACTTAGTAGCATAACTTTTCTATTTTTCATCTAACTTAAAACAAATTCGCCTTGTATCCATTGTAGCCCCACGCCCACCGACCAGATTTGATCTAGATCGATTATATATTTACAATCTGAATGGTATACAAGCTTCGGCAAGCTTAATCTAGCCCGATTTATAAAAAAAGTCCCGCATCAAGAAACACGATTTCCCAATTCATAAATGTATGCAGTCAAAATGAAGACTTAAATGTGGGGATAATAAAAAGATATAATCGTTGGCTTTAACGAAGACTAAAGATGATAAAAATCGGTTGTGGCATTCTCGAGTAATGGTCAAAACTACAAAGTCATTTCTGAAGAAGTGCAACTTTATGCAGATTTCTAGATTTCATAATATCTCAGCTGTTTTTCCTTTATTTTAAATGATTTTCAAATGCATACACTTTAAAGGATATACAAATTGTTTTATATCTTTCTTTGAATTTTCAATTTGAAAAATAAAAAAAAAATCTTAATTCAAAATTACATAGCTGCGAAACTTATGATTTAAATGTCAAAATGTGTAAAAGAGGAGAGATATATAAACTAGTTTTTAAACACCGTAAACGTTTTGAAATTCGGAAAGGCATTGAAATCTCCTAGATATTTTAAAATTTTGATGGCTTCCTGCAACAAGAGGTTTGGTGGCAGGTAGCAGCTACAAATATGTATGCAATTTATCAACGCTCGCACAAGCCCAATACTGTTCTTGGGGATCCTCTGATCTGGTATTTTGGATGGCCACAGTTTCATAATGCGGCTTTGTTATCATTATCATTATCGCAGCTGTAGCAGATTCTTCTGGTCCGTATTTTACTTACCGCCTTTTGGTACAATGGGCTCAGGGTACTCGATATAGGATGCTTGACGTCGTTCATTTTGTGCCTGATGCACAGCACTTAGCAAGCTTCAGCTTCACACGTGCTAGCCGTATGTTGGCTCCCTCTGCAGTTATAGCAGACTCCTTTACAGTCATGTTAACTGTTTCAGTTGACGGATATGTGGCCAAACTCTAAACTCTAACACTGTAGCATCTCCTTGGTATAATTTTTGACCGGATTCTACAAGACACCTACCCGAAGCGTATTTTTCCAGCATTTATAATGGTAACAAAAGGTAACAAACATATATTTATTCATATATATATAAAATGAATGTCTATTTGTCTGTCTGTCTGTCTGTGTTTATAGGCGCCTAAACTAATGGACTGATTGGTATGAAATACTACAATACTACTACAGTACAAATACTGCATACTAATACGGACTAATGGATTAATGGTTATATATCGTTTTGAAAAAATGGGCGTGGCACCGCCCCTTCATATAGGCGAAAATAAATATTCGTCATATCCTTATACCTATTGAACCGACTGCAATGAAGTTTTGCTGTATACTAATACGCACCAGGGGATTGTCAAGGGCTATAAATGCGATTATACAAATTCGTCATATCTTTGCAACTATTGAGCCGATTGCAATGAAATATGGGCAGTATAGTGGTATTAACTAAAATAATGTCAAGGGCTGTATATCAATTTGGAAAAGTTGGCGTGGCACCGCTCCCTCATATAAGAGATTTTACAAAGTTCGACATATCTTTACACGTATCCGACCGATTATCATGAAAGGTCGAGCTATATATCAATTATCGCTATATTTAGTTACCGATAGATGTTTATTGATATATTATTAATAATTATCGATATATTCCGTTGAGGATGTATATATTCAGTTGTCAATGTATCTATTCAGTTGTCGATGTATATATACATAAGTATATGGATTTATTGAGTTATCTGTCTATGTATATCAATATATTGAGCCACCGTTGTTTATATATTTATCGATAAGCTGATCGATCGATATATATATATATATATATATATATATATATATATATATATATATCGATGTCTTGTTATCGATATATGCATAACAATACATTGAGTTATCGATACATGTGAATATTGACCGATATATGTACATCGATATATTGAATTAAATATTTATGTATATTTATATATTTCTATTTTCATAAAGACATGGCTATTTTCATAAGGACATGGCTAAGTCGACTCGGTTTGTCGTGCTGATCAAGAATATATACTTTATGTGGTCGGAAACACTTCCTTTTGCCTGTTTCACATACATTTCACAAGCTCAATATACCCTTGCACCATAGGTACATGTCAAAAAATACTGCTTGTTCTCTAAGTACGCTAGGCAATAATCAATAAGGGGTATTGAAAATGGTCTTTAACCCTGCGCGTATTCAATCCACGGTAATTACCACACATACGAATATCTCCAAATTTTCTTTTTCACAAGAACTAGTATGGTATGCATAGGGTGATTCGCTCTAACGTATTATTTTCTTTTCTAGCAGGTTCACAATAATATCTGCTACTTTCTCTCTCTCAAAGTATGACAAACGGCGTAGTTGATAATGAAAATGGGTTATAGCTGTCAATATAAAAGTCATGTGCTGTTAAGGTGTGGCTACATAATCGCACTGTTTCTGTGCTTTGACTACTTCTGTGATTTGACCAAACACCAATCCTATATTGACTTCCTCGTTCGCATCTGTTTCCACACACGCATAGGAGTCACACCAAATGGCATTCAAAGATACTCACACTGCCTATGAGGTGTTACAAAAGAAGTGTATTGTATCTATATGTTTCTCCTCTACTCCAATTTGCTGGAATCCACTTTTAGGTTCTCTAAGTTCTCTAGGCAATCTTCAATAAGAGATAAAAGGAAATTGTCTTTGATAGTGCGCTTATTCGCTTTCTGAGTTTCGCTCAAGACGGTTGATATTTTTTAATCTCCAGATTTTTTTTCATTCGTGTATGAAATGTTAAGATGTGTTCGAGTTTTCTTCTTCAGTGCTTACTTTTGCTTTCTCTTTTTCTAGTGCACTTAATAAAACTGCTTTAAATTGTTTTTTTCTTTTAATTGTGCAAAAGCTGAGCTATAAGCATAAGCATACAAGTGCATTTAATCTTATATTCCCTTATGCTATTTTTAGACTCTGCTTGCTTGGTGTGATATTTGTTTGTGTTTTTCGTTATTTGCTGTATTGCGTTTGCTTGTTGTTTGTGTCGTTTCAAATCCGTTATACTGCTGTATTATTCTTATTGCTAAATAATTTTTTGCTCACAATTTCAATGGCTGACTGCTACAAAAAAAAATGCCCTTCCAAGGCTGATTCTTCGGAGCCCATGCTTTTTTGTTGGCTTTGTCGTAACATCATTCATTTCAAATGTACCAATATCAGTGTCCGTGTATTTGATTATTTTACAAATAATCATGGTTTGCAATTTACATGCGAGTAGTGTCGTCCTGCTGACGCCGAGTTGCGTTCATTCTGAACGAACGCAAACAAGGCTTAAATGCTCTTTACATTGGCTTTAAGCAATTAAATACGTCATTAACGAGGCTTGCAGCAAATTTCACATCTTTTAACATATTAACATATCTCTTAAGAAGAAAGTAAATGATCTGGGTAGATCTGGTCTGTATAAAGACTCTATCGACTCTGTCGTTATAGAGCCGAAAACCCCCAACTACTCCTTATTCTATCTTTCGTACTCCTAGAGAGGATGGATAGCACAAAAATTGAAGGTTCCTCGCCTGAGCTAAGGTCGAAGATTGCTCCCGCTGTCAAATTTTCCGACAGCAGCATATCCACTATTGTGGCTGTCCTATCTAGAACTCTTATCGGCTTTCAAAATCCGGTCTTTATTTCTAGACTAGCCGTAGATTCTACATCAGAAGATGTTTCTGGGACCGCACCCTCTAATATAGCTCCAAAAAACTAACTTCATATTTTTTTCTTGCCTACCAAAATGTAAGACGCCTTAAATCTAAACTCTCTAAACATTACACTGGCAGCTTATCTTTTGATTTTCATATTTTAATTTTTACTGAAACTTATTTAAAACCCGATATCTTAATCTTTCCTAATAATTATTCTGCCTTTAGATTTGATCGACCTTCCCGTTAGGGTGGTGCAGTACTGATAGCTGTTGATTCCGGCTTTCTGTAGGAACCAATTCTGCTAACAATTTTCCTAACGTAATAGAATTTATAAGTACTGAAGTCTCTCTTAAATGTTTTTCTGTCTCTATCACTGCCTCTTACATTAATCCACTTTCCGATATTTCTGTTTACTGGGATCATCCTAATGCTATTCAATCAATCGCGGCAATGCTTTCTGATACTGATCAATTGTTGGTTTTTGGTGATTTCAATATCTGTGATATCACGTGGCCCTCTGTGATCAGCTCAGCCGTTTTGATATCTTGAAGGCAACAGTTTTGGCGATTTAATGCCAACTGGATTTAATAATTGCTTCTGACCCTTCCATTTCAATGAAGTCTAGAGTCAGTCCGCTTTTGCTTCCTTACTCGTTACTGTGGATATTCCTTTTTCGTGCGGCATATGCATCTTTCAGGTAGAACATATTCATTTAGAAATGTCATCTTTCAATCAGACTGGTTATACTTGTACTCTTGCACAGATATGGACAGTGCGGTAGACTTTTTCTACAAAATTCTTTATACCCTTTTTAAGGATTTGGTTCCCCTCAGTAGTCCTGTTAGGCTTAATAAGCCTCCTTGGCTTACTCCACACTTGTCTAATTTAAAAAATATCAAAACAAGATCTTGGTAAGGTTTTCGGACTACTCGTGTTCAAGGTTCACTGTCACTAGTTCCGAGTGCTATATATTATATTTGCATCTGTAGGGAACAGTTTTCTCAGGACCTAAAACAATTTTATAATTTTTTTAATTCAAATGAAAAACATCTGTCCTACCTTCTGCCTTATGTTATATAGACATTAAAGCAAATACAGATCAAAGCATTGCCAATATGATTGCAGAGGTTTTTCAACTTATTCCTCTCTTAAGTAACGGTCTGATTAAATATGCCAATATAACTTACACAGGTATAATAAAATCCCACTTCCCCAAGTTACTGAAAGCTTATTGCTTAATGAACTTAAGTCTATTAAGCCTAACTTTTCTATGTTTGAATTCTTCGTCTTTCCCTTCTCTCTGGAAGGAGTCGTTTATTATTCCGCTCTATATAAAAGAGGAAACTATCAAAACTGTCTGCTATTCCTTAACTTTTTGAAAAATATATTAACTTCACAGTTACAACACTCTTGTGTTTCTATAATTTCATCTGCTCAGCGTAGGCTTATGTAGCGTAGGTCTACCACCACTAATTTACTGGAATTTTCTTCATTTGTAATACAAGTATTTAAGAAAAAATGCAAACTGACGTCATTTACAATGACTTCAGCAAAGCATTTGACTCGGTAAATCACTGTTTACTTATTCATAAGTTGGATCTCCTTGGCTTCTCATCCCATCTCCTTAAGTGGATTTTCGACTACCTTAATCTCAGAACTCAGAAAGTTCTTTTAGTGACTCTTAATCTAAGCCCCTCAGGGTTACATCAGGTTAGCCAAGTCGGTCCCCTTCTCTTCACCTTATGTATCAACGATCTGCCCCAGCTTTGCTTGTCCTTCAACGTCTCTTCCTCCCAGCTGCAAGCTGACCTTGATTCTTTAAAATCGTGGTGTCAGGTCAACTTACTAAATCTCAACTATTCTTAATGCAGTTTACTACACAGTTGTCTAATCTAAAAGATATCAAATCTAGACTCTTTAAGAAGTTCGAAGTCTCGGGAAGGTCGTCCGACTATTCGCGCTCTATTGCTGCTCGTTCAAGGTTCGCTGTCATTCATTCCGAGTGCTATAAAGCATATTTGCATCGCTGTAGGGTTCAATTTTCTCAGGACCCAAAACAATTTTGTTAATTCAAATCGTATAACATCGGTACCTTGTTCTCAGATTCTGCGCTGATGCGCTTTGTAAGCCGATTCTGAAGCTTTTTGATGTATTTTTAAATTCTTCGTCTTTCCCTTCTCTCTGGAAGGAGTCGTTCATTATTCCTCTCCGTAAAAAGGGGAATAAGTCGGATGCCCAAAACTACAGAGGTATATCAGAACTGTAATTTCACAGTTACAACACTCTTGTGGTTCTATAATTTAATCTGCTCAGCATGCGTTTATGAAGCATAGGTCTACCACCACTAATTTACTAGAATTTTTTTCTTTTGTAATACAAGGATTTAAGAAAAAAACGGACGTCATTTACACTGACTTCAGGAAAGCATTTGACTTCCCATCCCATCTTCTCAATTGGTTTTTAGACTACCTTAATCTCAGAACTCAGCAAGTTCTTTTTAATAACTCTTGCTCTAAGCCCCTTAGGGTTACATCAGGTGTATTGCAGGATAGCCACCTCGGTCCCTTCTCTTCACATTATTTATCAATGACTGCAAAAGGGTCTATCACACTCTCGTGTACTTATGGACGCCGACGACGTTAAGCATTGTTTGTCCTTGAATGACTCTTCCTCCCACTTTAGGCTGCAGGTCAACTTACTAAATCTCAACTGTTCTAAATGCAAAGCTATGTCGTTTTGTCGTAGCACACCGCTTCAGACATCGAACCTTCTTAACGATATGCCCCTTGATCGGAGCGAGTTGATGACTTGGTTGTTCTTTTAGACCCTATATTAAAATTCGATTTACACATTTCAATTACCGTCAATAAGGCTGTGGGTGCTCTGTTTTTTATCAAGCGATGGTCGAAAGAATTTGATGATCCTTATACAACTAAACTACTGTATACTTCTCTGGTCCCACCAATTTGGGAGTACGCATCGTGTGTTTGGTGCCTACAATATAGAATCATCAGGATCGCATTCAGTCTATTCAAAAGAAATTTTTACTGTTTGCTGTCCGTGGGTTGAATCTGATAATCCAATAACCCCTTCTTTCATATTCAAGTATGCTTCTGCTAATAAACTTTCCATCCATGATTAAAGTTATTTTTATACATAAGCTGATTGATTCTCCGTCTCTCCGCACAAGGGTCGAGAAAATTGTCAAACTGACTTGGATCGTAGGTAAACTCTCTGCCTTTTCAACGTCCTTTGGACCAGAATGAGTTTTCTTATCATTATCTATAAGAAATCGATTATCACTTAAATTACTATTAGTGGCTTGTGAACATATGTAGATGCGCAAAAGCTATTGATGGTCTCTCTTATTACCAAATGTTGTTTCGGAAAATGTTTCTTATGAACTTTAAGAAATCACGAACTTTAAGTAAATCACGTTCCAACAGAACAGGCAAGGGTAGAATATTGTTATCTACAACGTATAATGAAATGTCATAGGTATTTTTTCAAAATTTGAGTTGCATCTCTCTTTATCCAGAGTTGGGGTTAATTGACGGCCGAATCCATAGAATTTGCTATTGTCTGTTCCAATGGCGTTGGTATTAATGACTTGTGAATAAAGCTAACCGGACTTCCTGTATCAAATAAACTGAAAACACAAATGCAGCTCTCTTCACGAGCAAGAAATCATAGCTTAATTATTTATACCGATACTAGATCCTCAACAGGCCCGCCATAGCCACTTAGGGCTGCCAGCTTGGTCGCACCTCGTTTTGGGCATTGCTGGTATTTGTGATCTGCACCTCAGATATTAAAGCCGGCCCTAGGTGGTCTCTTTGGTTGGGCATACTGTGTCACAGGATATGGCCCATTCGGCGACAACTAAAGCAGCGTACAGATTTTGGCTGTCGCTGTAATAAGTTGCTTACTTGCGGTTTGCCATCTGCTGATTCTGTATCCAGGTTTGGCGATGCCGCTGCTGTTTCCTGACTTTCTCGTAAATGATGATCTTTTGCTGTAGGCTAATACAATAAAGACACAGAGGTGTCAGTTTTGTCCTGCAGTCCAGACTGCTTATTGCAACGAAATATAACAGTGCTCTCTTGTTCTTAACGATTTTGCGTGCCTCGATCTTTTTCCTGATGTTCCACTACGTTTTGAGCAGCTCCGCTCGCTGTTCCGCTCAGGTCAAAGGAGCTGCATGAATAATATATTTTTTTTGCGGATCCACTAAGCAACTTCTTGGTTAACATCCAACGTTTGGCGTCCCCCAAATCGTTAATCCATTTTTAGTAGACCAACCTGAAGTTGGCTGCGCTGTAATATATCGATTACATGTCGCCTTATCGATACATTGACTGCTCTCGGTTATATATATCGGGTAGCGATATGTGCGAATTTTTTGGAGGTTGTAACACACTAGTATTTTAAATTTGATATAATATATTTGAATGATACAAGTCAAATTTGAAATAATACATTCTTTACACACAAAAAATATGATGGTGTATTAACTTTGTCAGGAAGTTTACGAGTACTGAAGGTGGGATTTCTGACCATATAAGGTATAAATATTCGTGATCAGCATAACAAGGGGAATCGATGTAACCATGTCCCTCCGTCCGTCTGTTCCAACCCAGAGATCTCAGGAGTCTTAGAAGCTAGAGAGCTGCAATTATTTAACAGTTTCTTCTTTCATTAGCAAGCTAGATAAGTTTAAGATTCATCCGGATCGGGCAACAATATGAACATGTATTTCCGATTTCACATCTTCCCGTTAGCGCTAAACCTCACTTTGTCTGCCATTTACTAAGTGTTAATTATAAAAAAAATTGGTTATTATTTCAGATCTGGATCAATTTCAGGCAGCGAGGCCTCCAAAAATTTGGTTGAAAAACGAAAATATTATGAAATATCAAGAAAGAAAGGCTAACTTCGGGTAACCGAACCTTTGCAGATTTGGTTGAAATTCGATCAGTTTTTAGGACTGACGAATTAAAAACTTGGTTAAAATTGGATAAAAAGCAACAAAAAAATCCGGTATGCCCACTCCCAATTGATCTGGATCAACTGTGGTCAGCAGACGTAGAGGCTCCTTAAACTGACTTTTACCAAATTTGGTTCAATTTGGATAAAAAATAAAAATATTTTGCTGTACTAAGAGTTCTTTCCGAATCGGTTATATGGAAGCTATATGATATACTAGTCCGATCTGGACGGCTTTCACATATGAGCAGCTCACAGCAGAAAGATGAATATGGTAAATATTAACTCTATAGCTTCAAAACTGAGAGACTAGTGCGACTAGAAACAGACGGATATACAGACAGACGGACAAACGTGACAAATTCATAATACCCTCTGCAAGGGTATAAAACAATATAGTGGGCTATGGGTTGAGATGGGGGATACCCTAAAAAGTTGGCGTGGACAAATTAATTTGACCTGCGTAAATATATATGAAATATTTATTTCCGAAGCCTCTATGTCTTTTAGTTTCCAGAATATAGATTTTCATATATCCGCATGGACGGACGATGGGACTGACGGATTGACAGACGGACATGGCTAGATCGACTCGGCTTGCTGATCAAGGATATATATCTTTATATAATCGGAAACACCTTTTTCTTCCTGTTAAATACACTTCGACAACTTTAATATGCCTTTGTACCATAGGTACAGGATACAAGAAGTAAATTCATCATACGATAATAATTTGTTTGCGTAGAACAGTGAAGCTTGCCTAATAGGATTATTGGACCTGAAAAGTATGATCCATGGCACTCTCGAAGCTTGTCTGGTACTTGTGTACTTATTTAAAGAGAAGAAATCAACTACTTACGACCGTCGTCATGACCCATGCCGATGTTGTGACCAATCATATGAGCCATGGTGCCCGCAAGGAGATGAGGCTCGTACACGTTGACGTCGACACTAATGCCGACGGCACGCGGCGTGCAGACAGTTTCCGGCACCGCCATTCCAGCCTCTCCACCAGCAAATGTTTCCCCGCTGAAGAGCATAAATATTTGTATTTTAAGCAGTAAGATGTTATTCTCTGTGGACTTACGTCAGCAACTGTGTTGTGTCTCTCTCGACTTGGAACAGGTTTCTAGATGTGTAGTCGTTGAAGTTGGACATAGCCTTGCTAATATCCTTGCTGCCGTCTATAATAGCTTGGTTTTTGCCCCATGTTTCAATATATACAACTGAGACGCGCGTATTAAGTGTACGAAAATACTGAACAATTCACAATTAGAATGCTTAGTTTTAGCGTGGACCCTCTCAAAGCAGATGTAATAAAATACTCACCAAGTCGGCTATATTGGCCACCTGTATGGCATCGTGAATGACTTCAGCGCGTGTACTGCCATTTCGTTTATCGAACATAGCCTTGTCAACGATTATAGCTGTCTCAATGTACTTGGTAGCTTCGCGCACGTCACGCTTGTAGCGTCCGGCCCCGTTAGGATGAATCTCATCTACAATGCCTGCACCTACGGCCGCGCCCACTGCAGATGACAAGTGTTTCGTACGCCGTGAAAGTCGCCACGAGTCTAAATTTCCTGAGTTGGCACAACCCTTGTTGGCCTTGGTGCGTGCCTCAAAGATAACATGAGGATGTTTCTGTAAGAGAAAAAAAGAATGTTGCGTTAAATTTAATTCTTTGCATAAGCATACACTGTAGATATGCATAAAATATACTGCAAAAGGTTTGCCATAGTAAAACACTTCCCCGCAAAAAAACCTTTAACTTTAACTGGTTTGGTGGCTGGGTATATATCTCTTACTGGTTTTACTACTCACATTAGAGATGGAATGGTTAACAAAAATCGATCTCGATGAAGCCCGATCTCGAAATTGTTTTCCCGTCACGGCCCGTTCCCGATCAGAAATTTTGCTTACAATACCGCCCGATCGTGGAAAATTTCACAATTCCTGCGGTTAAGGATACCCACCCGACATATTGAACTCAAAAAAAAGTGGGAACGTTACAGTAAAGTGTGCTCGACAGTTAAATAGCTTGTACCTAGTATATGGATTCAAACCAAACTTGGCTCGATTTGGATGAAAAACAAATTTTTGTTTTCATTCCAAGAAAAATCGGTTCTATGGGGGCTACACGATATAATTCCCTTATCTCAATAAAATTTGGTGAACAAAATGTTGAATGCAAGCCAAATTTAGTTAATTTGGATGAAAAACAAAAATTTTGTGTTAATTTCGAAAAAACCGGTCATATAGCCCCCAATATGATATCGTTGTATGGATCCGGATCAAATTTGGCCAATTGATGTAGATGTCAACTCCAATGAAAAACAAAACAGCTATGAAATAAACACTATGGGAGCCACCTTGAAAAGTGTCAAAATAATGAAAATCCAAATTTGAAGTCCCCTCTTAATAGCAAAAGGATTACGATGCTCCTCAAGCCTATGATATGTAGCTTACTCTCTTCTAAACAGACTTTTAGCATATAGAAGCTTTCTGACTCTCTCTGAGATCTTCAGGAGGTCATAACGGATCCCTCGATAGACAGTATAGTCTATAGCACACGGTGTCCTTCTGTTGTCATTTGGGAAGTGGGTTGCTTCACCAGTGGTAAGAACATTATATTCAGAGTTATATATCAGATCCGCAAGTATTCTACCTCTTGGACATGCCATTGCATTTTCCACAAGGAGTGTTTTCCGTTTTGCAGTCGTATTCATGCGGTTTAAAATCCAATCCGTTTTTTTGAGGTGTTTGAGATATCAACAAAAGGTCGATGTGGTTAGCTGCAGAAAAAGCTTTTAGTTCAAGTATATTGCTTGAGACTCGTGCTGCATTCCGTGCTACTATTTTTAGTGTTGATTCAGTTATTGGAAATGCTATTTGACTTGTTCCCTGCTTAGTAGCAGATGAGTTAGCTTTCACATCATTCTGACAGGAACATCAATATTTTCTTCAAGACAAGTACAAGGTGCAGAAGACTGCTGCTGAGGTAGGTTCATTTCTAAACGCTTTTCTAAACGCTGGGTTAGCTTTTTGTTGAGTTCAATAAGCAGAGTCATCCGATCAGGATTGTGCTGTATAGGCTTTTGACTGTGCTGTGAATTCCGAAAGAATCTTTACTTCCCGTCTTCGTAGGGTCATTTCCAGAACCAATAATGTCATTTATGACACACAACAGTGCGCAAATTTCCATAACCTTTGGGATTGTTATAGTTGGTTATCTTGAGATCTTGGTGTTGTTGGGTGAGACTTGCACATATTCGACATTATTATCAACAACACCTGGTGCAGCTGCAGTATCTACAGCCTCTTTCTCAAGTGTCACTCTTCTTTGATTTCTTTAGAAAACTGGTGTTGAGTTGAATCCATATCATCTATCTCATTATTGTCTATCCGGCTGAATTTGTTAGTTGATGGGGTACACTAAATAGTTTTCATTGACTTTAGAATTTTTTCTAATAATTTCCGGTGAGCCCGAAGCAGGACTCTTACTTATAGACACTGTCCATTTAGGTTGTTTAGCTGCCTTGCGGGTGGCAGCTGATTGTCTTGTATTGCACTCTGTATGCCTGTTGGTTGTGTGGCTGTAACTGACTTGTTTGTTAATGTTGTGGCACCTTTAGTTGTGGTATAGTTGTCACAAGTTTGCTAGCCTTACTAGCCAAATATTTGACATTAGCAGCCGCGCTGGATATTGGTTGATGTATTGAACGTTGTTATTGACCCTGATTCAAGGCGAGGTGTCGGTACTCGTCCACAGTTTCTGAACTTGTGTTGGAAGATACTTCACGGATGTCCTCTACTTCTTCTGGTGTCATGTAATGACCTAAGTTGTCTTCGCTTCGTATCTTTCCATAGTTTTTCTTCATCTGCTTGATTGTATGTTCTGTGTTCATTTTCAGTGATCCGATAAGGAGCGGCCGAGGACGCAATGCTTCCGTAGTTCAGATGCCTGTATTTTTCCTTTTTATACCATTTACAAAATGGTATATTAATTTTGGCAAGAAGCTTGGAACACATAGAAGGAAGCGTTTCCGACTGTATAAATTTATAAGTATTCTTGAGCACCAACTGTCTGTTTCAACGCAAAGATCTCAGAAGTCTTAAGAGCAGAAATTTTTACCAGATGGTTCATTTTTTTAAATATACGTCTGACTCGTATGAACGCTTGATTGAGACTTGTCAATATACATAGTTTTCTAAACACTTTTAAAATTTACTAATATCGCCTAACAGAAGGTGAAGCGTTATTATATCGATATATGAACAAGCCGTTATATCAATATATATCGTTTCAAAAGCAAGTTATCCGATAATACTTATCGATAATTTAGATGGAACCATTTTTAGTATACTAATAACGGGAAGGGCATGATCAAGAGCTCTGTAGAGGTCTAAATAGTCCGATTCAGCGATAACTGTCGATGTGGAATGATATGTACAATTTGCTAAACAAGAGCTATATATCTAAATGGAAAACCGCATATTATCGATATATATCGTTAACAGATTGTTATCAGATGAAAGATGCTCTTGCAAGAAAAAGAAGAACAACAAAATCATGTTGCCGCTAGCGCATCGAATACAGCACAACAACCATACATTCACAGGCATTTCCAGGAATAGAACATACCCACAAATACATAATTTTCCTTGCTCTCGCTAATAGACAAAATCGTTATTTTATTTATTGTGTTATGTGTTAATGTTATGTGTTATGTGTATTGTGTTATTATTAAAATTGAA